>JAQHUG010000033.1:7444875-7469325 GCA_028555095.1 Dicrostonyx torquatus | reverse complement strand
CACAGAGTGTGTAAGGGTTATATCTATTCTGTTTCTCTCACCGCTGATAGTGTGCAAGTTTTATGATAATGGAGCGTGTTTTTCTAGAGCATTGCTGTGTTCCCACTACCCAGCTGGGGTGTCTTTGCACGTGGTATGGCCAACAAACATTTTTTTTAATTGCTAAAATCAATAAATTTGTTTGATTCATGTGAAAGAACATGTACTACTGTATGTCTGGCATGCCTTGTGTCTAGGCATCCTGAGTAAAACAAGGGGAGAGGTGGCCCTTGTGTGAAGAACTGTTTCATCTGCTTTGGAAGACAAACAACACGTGTGAAGCGTCAGGAACGACAAGATATAAAGCGCTGACTGCAGGTGTGAGGGAGTTCACAAACGAGGCTGGGGAGTGTGCGGAGGATGATGCAGAGGATGTGGACTGATCTGCGCTTTGCGTGTCGGCCCAGTTTGGAAGGCAGTCACTGCAATTACACGGAACGGTAAAGGAAAAGGCTCTACTATGAGACGGTGGCAGGAGAGCCTGGGAGGCAGGGATGGTTAGTGGGAGAGTCTGCCTGGATGGAGTAGAAATGGTGATGAAGAAGAAGGCTAGGAAGCAGCAGGGAGCGCTACTGCAGGGTGGAGCTGAAAATTGCTGAGGAAGGGGCTCCTTCTACAGGTCTGGTAGCAGGGCACTAACTATCCAAGAAAGGGTCTCTTCCTTCCGTAGTTCAACTGCGCCCCACACTTCCGCTCTGAGCCCCGTTCTGAATTTCCTGGAAATAACAATACCTGTCATTTTTATAACAGTTTTGAACCATGTCAATACTCCCACCTACTGTAGCAAAGCATGCATTAAAGAAAGGGGGCGTGGTTATAGGTGCATTTCTGTAATCCTGGCACCTGAGGGGCTGAGGCAGGAAGATGAGCCATAACTTTGAGGGCTACATAGTGAGTTTTAGGCTAACCTGAGCTATAAAATGAAATCAGCAAGCAGCGGGGAGGAGTGGAGGGGGCAGGGAAAAAGAAACAGAGAGGTAGGCAGCCAGGCAGGCAGAGACAGACAGAGGGAGAATGATGTGGAAAGCAGAGGGTTCCCTCTTTAAGAGCCTTTTATTTATCTTCTCGTGGCTGGTCCTCCAGCTCCCTTTACTTTTACATTTAGTTGCAAGTGTCTTCTAATGTGTTGACCTGTAGGAAAACGATACAAAGTCCAATGTTCTACAGAGAGCACAGTGATTGTTGGAGGACCAATGTTGGGAGAAAACCAAGCCATCAGCGAATAATGAGCTGGTCAGCATTTGGAAAAAGGTTAAAATGTAGAGAAATTTGAAGTCAAGCAATCATAAACCAGACCGAATTCTCCCACTATTCATTCGGTCGGTTTTAAATAGAGGGGCGGCTCCACCTCTTACCCTGTTACACAAATACTGTTGCATGTACAAGTGTTTGACCTCATCTCTCTTCATAATCTCCAGCTCCACATCACTTGGCTCTGCCTTTTCAAACTCGGCTGACTTTGGAAGATCCGCGGTGAGCGCCGATGCCTTGGATGACCTAGACAGGGAGTCCCGTGTTGTAAGATCGCCTTCCTTTCCCGAGGACAGCTTGAGGAAGCCTAGCCCTCCTCCGCCTGAGCTCCCAGATCCTGTTTGTTTGCTGTCGGTCGCCTCATCTTGGCGCTTCTTTTGCTTTCTCTTAAATCTCAAGAGTGTTTCCTCGTCATAATGAAATTTCCTTTCTGGGACTTCCTCTGGATATATCTGCGGGATTTGAGGAATGGGTAAGTGCTTGGATGTGGGGATGGACAACTGAATGTTCTTCAGTTCTTGTACCAGGCACTGGATTTCCTCAATGACAGCCAGCTTAAGATCTCGGAGGGAAAGGATGCACTTGTTCATGTACCTCTTCTTTCCATGGGCCTGGAACGAGGGAGAGAAAGGAAACAACATCACAACCGTCTCACAGAGTGCAGTCTGGATGCCATTTATCCTTTATCTTGGGGCTAGTGGGCTAGGGAATGGCGTCGCCCATTAAGACTGGAGGCCAGTCTGGGTGTGACCTCGGGAGTCCTTTCACTTTCTTCCATTTTCCCGCTTCTGCTGGTTTGCAAGCTTGAGTTTCCTGTCCTTCACCTCTTCCTGGAGGACTCTCAGGAAGCCTTACGCTGAGCTGGGCACTCTACTATGGGAGAGGAAGGGCACTAACTAACTGACTATCCTAGCGGGAAACTGGGAATTTTTTGATTTAGATTCACCACGGCTGCCCACCTAGGATCTAACTATACGTCATCCTGTTTTCATTCTGCATTTTGACTCCTTCGTGGTAATCATCCTAAACATCAGTGTCACAGCATACCATGAGATGCTTCTGTAGCTCTCTCTCCATTGATCTGAGCCAAAACATACCTGCACAGGTGCTTCATCCATCCATGGCTTGTTCATTACCACCTCTGTCCTGAAAGTACCTCCTGGCCCCTAAGAGCTCAGCAACCCCTGAGGCTGCTAACCAGGCTAAGCATTACTTTGCCTGGTTATTTTTCTTATATTTTATTTTTTTTAATAAAATACCAAAAGCACTTTGTCAGGTAATCTTATAAAACTTACCTATATATTTACTATGAAGAACTTACATATTACTAACCCAAGATCAAGATGTTTATATACTTGGGAATAAGTCCTTAAAGAATTGGGACTTGCTGGGCGGTGGTGGCGCACGCCTTTAATCCCAGCACTCGGGAGGCAGAGTCAGGCGGATCTTTGTGCGTTGGAGACCAGCCTGGTCTACAAGAGCTAGTTCCAGTGCAGGCTCCAAAGCCACAGAGAAACCCTGTCTCAAAAAACCAAAAAAAAAAAAAAAAGAATTTGGACTTTTGGACTTAAAAAGAAAACTCAGCATTGGCTATGTGTGGCTATGAAGTGCCTGGAAGACTGAGGATTAAACATACATGAGCGAATCTAACCCCTCTAATTTCTTTGGGGAGCCCTGAGAGAGTCTTAATTGTCAGCTAGATACAATCCAGATCATCTGAAAAGGGTCTCAGTGTTGGATTGTCTGGATCAGGTTGGACTGTGGGCATGTTGGGGGGGTTGTCTTGCTTGTGTTCATTGATGTGAGAAGAACCAGGTTGCTGTGGGTTGCACCATTTTTTGGTTTGGGGTCTTCAAAAGCATAAGAATGAAGCAGGTGAGCTCTCAACAGTTGCTCTTAACTGTTGTCATGCTGTGGTTGGCTGTTTTAAGTCCACACTGCCTTGACTTCCATGCTACTATGGACTAGAGCCTGGAATTATGGGCTGAAATAAACCCTTTGGCACCCAAGTTGCAACAGAAATGAAAGTAAGATAATCCCTCTTTCTTTCTGGTTCTACAAATAACAAACAAATTGAAACTTTATTAGTAACTAACTGTTGTTGCTGTTAAGATAAAATAAACTGACAGTTTAAGAGATTGGCATTGTTTCACAGCTGGGAAGTCTTGGTAGCAGGAACTTAGGGTAGTTAACCATGCTGTGGCCACAGTCAGGAAGGGAGAAACAAGGAAAGCTTGAGATCAGTCAGCTAGATTTTTCTTTTTGATACAGTCTGGAACTGAAGACTAGGGAATGGTGCCACCCACTATTAGGATGGATTTTCTCACCTCAGTTAAGATGATCACAGGCATGGCCTGAGGTGAACGTAATCTAAATAATCCCCACACAGGTACCAAGAAGCTAGACCAAGTGCCTAGCTAGTGCCTAGCTCATTAGCTTGAAAATCAAGACTTTTATACCAGCTGAAGGGATGCAGGATATGTAATAAAAGCATCTAATACTTCCGTATTCTTAAATTGACCATGACAATACTCATTGATTCTGAGCATTCCATTATGTGTATAAGGTTATTATCATATTGATTTACTTAATATTAATACTCTTTCACAGATGAGATAATTCAGAATTAGGAGATTTCTATGACAAGCAGGGTCCACATAGCTAGTAAATCCCAGCAGAGCAGAAATAGTCTCTACCCTCCTGAGGTACAGAACAGTGTGCTCTACAATGCTGTACGCTGCTGCTTTCAGGCAGTGCATTTCAGTTTGATATAGCTAAGTTTATTCTTGATGCCACAGCTGCCTATCTCTACAGAGACTGAATTTCAGGCCAAGTGGTCTGGGTGAAAGTTGCTGCCTGACATACATGAGGCCCTGAGTGCAAAAAAAAGAAAAGAAAAGAAAAAAGAAAAGAAAAAAAAGGAAAGGAGGAAGGAAAGAAGCAAGCAAGCAAGGAAGAAAGGAGATAGATTAATTCTTGCTTGGGTGACTAATAAGTACAGTGGAGCAAAATATTGATTATGAGATATGAAAATATAGGCAATAGCTAGTTAAGCAACTTAAAATGAACTTAAAATAAAAATTGTGGCCGAGTGGTGGTGGAACATGTATTTTATCTCATCTCTGTGAGTTCAAGGCCAGTCTGGTCTACAGAATGACTTCCAGGACAGCCAAGACTGTTGCACAGAGAAACTCTGTCTTGGGAAAAAAAATTATGGTCTAAAGGCTGAAAAGATGGATCAGCAGCAAAGATCATTTGCTGCTCTTGTAGAAGGCCCAGGTTCAGTTCCCAGGACCTACACAAGGGCTCACAAACATCACTAAGTCCAGTTCCGGGGGATCAGACACCCTCATCTGGCTTCCAGGCACTAGGCACACTTATGGTGCACATACATACTTACAAGAAAAACACTCACACATAAAATAAAAAGAAATGAATTTTTTAAAAAGAGGGTAGAAAGGTCTCATTAAAAATGTGTGATAAGGGCTGGAAACATGGCTCAACAGTTCAGGGCATGAACTGCTCCTACAAAGGAGCCAGATTTGATTCCCAGCACCCACATGGCAGCTCACAATCATCTGTCACTCCAGTTTCAGAGGATCCAATGCCCTCATCTGGCTTCTGTGGGTACTGTGCATGTACATGGTACACAGACACCCTTATACATAAAATAAACAATGTGAGCACAAGAATATATGTCTGTAAATAATAATTAATACTGAGTTACCTTAGGCAAAAAATAGCTAGAAAAATAGTCTAAATGGTCACTAATTAGATGACTGAAATGCTGCGAGCAGAAGGATAAAGTTATGGTCTATGATCCTTCATTTGTGGATATTAATTAGTATGCCAAGATAGCTATACCACTGGCATAAATAACATCTTTTATGAAAAAGAAAAAGACAAATTTTCTGCAGTATACTTTACCTCCATTTCTCAGAAATAGCTTAAAAAACATTTAAATATGCTATCAGTGGGGTAACATTCGTCAGCATGACATCTTGAACTGTGTAGCCTGTACGAGAAGAGTAGGTGGCCAAAGAGCAAATCTTTCTTTAAAAAAAAAATAGTATCCAGGAGATTTCTGAGCCCATAAATGTGAAGAATCAATCATCTGCTGGCTTACATGTTTCCCAAGCAATTAGAATTCCTCAGAAATGAAGGAATGAGCGAGGAAGAAGAACATTTCATAAGAAAATGGAGGGGCAGAGCTAATGTGATCAGCCACACTGTAGAAAACTCAGAGGGGAGCCTGTTGGCTGGTTGGTACTTAGTTTCTGACAGAAGATAGAAGGACTGTAAAGAAAGAGTAATAATGACCTTCTTCCTAACTGCCAGGAAACAAAGCTACCAAGGATTTCACTGAATTTCAGAAGTCAATGTACAGAGACAGTACAGTACTTTCCCCCATAAAATGGTATCGAGTCATATAATTGATGGTTCTGCCATGTGAATTGCTACACTCATAGACAAATCTCTTGTCCTTTCTGGGTCCCTGTCTCATCATTTATAAAAAGAGAAATCATCTAGACTCCATATAGCTCCAAATTTCTATAATTATATTTATATTATATATCTACACACACACACACACACACACACACACACATACATATACACTTGCAGATCGATGAGATAAACAGGTGGCTGAGCAGACTCTAGTTAACACCAGAGTGCTTTTCCTCGTCATGACATCATCAGGCGTCACAACCATCATCTGGGGGTTAAGTACCATTGTGTCAAGGTGCCCCAGTTCCTCCTCCTTCTTGGCAGCATTTATCCTCATGTGCTCAGGGATCTTGTAGTCCGCGGCTGTCTTCAGATTGAAATCCCCCATGTATGTTTGCGCTTCTCTGATGGCTTGCACATCTTTGGGATCTTCATAGTCATCGTCAGGTTTGCTCTTGTAACTATCAGAAAAATAGATAACTTAGACATAAATGTAACAGGGAACTAACTCTAAATGTGCACTCGCTGCTTCCTCCCAGAACTCCATGGAGACAACTGTAGAGAGGCACAAAAAGCAAACCATCAGAGAAACTGAAAATAGCATGGAAAACTATTAACAAACCAGTTACATTGATACATATATGGGAATGCAGAAAAATGAAATTATATTCATGAATAAATAAGACTAGAAAAATCTATAGCCCAGAATGCCTCATTCTGGAGTGTATGCTCCTCTGGAGGAGGCGCCAAAAATTTTTGAACATTATTTTCTCAGCAGAGTCTCCAGGGAGCAGAGAAAGAAATGGAATGCTAGACATACTTGGTAAAATTCGTTAGTGCGCTGTAAATGGCTGCACCGCAGCTTTCCCCGTCTCCACACAGACAAATCAGTGGAGCTTTTATACCAAACAAAAATGAAGAATTGCTCTCTAAAGAAACTGAACTCCTGGTATAGGGAGTTCTAAGGAATCATTGGGTATCCCTTGCACAGTATTTAACTTGGACTTTTCAACATTCCCCCACAATTTTTGAAAGTGAAGTGTGCCAGCCGGTACGGGCATGTATTCTTGGTCTGTAGTCAGCATTTTCCTTGAAGAGAAAAGCCCTTTGGGAATGCATAGTGTGGACTAAGACAGTGTGTTAGTCCATTCACACCGTGTTAGTCCATTCACACCATGCTAGTCCATTCACACTGAGTTAGTCCATTCACACCATGTTAGTTCATTCACACCGTCTTAGTCCATCCACACCGTGTTAGTCCATTCATACCGTGTTAGTCCGTTCATGCTGTGTTAGTCCATTCACACTGTTTTAGTCCATTCACACTGAGTTAGTCTATTCACACCGTGTTAGTCCATTCACACCATGTTAGTCCATTCATGCCGTGTTGGTCCATTCACACTGTTTTAGTCCATTCACACAGAGTTAGTCCATTCACACTGTGTTAGTCCATTCACACCAAGTTAGTCCGTTCACACTGTTAGTCCATTCAATCTGTGTATTCAACAACAATTATTCATTTATGTATATCTGCACCAAAAAAAATACTGCTGTTTTTATACCAAGAAATGGTCACAGGGAACAAAAAAGAAGAAAGGGGGGGACAGAGAAGAAAAAAACATAGCCATCCTTATGATGTAAGCAACTAGAAATTTAAACCAAAAAAAAAAATGAAACAGATTCAGACATATAAACATCATCAAGAGACGTAGAATTTAGGTAATATGAAATCAATTTCTCAGAGAAATAAAACCAAGTCATTCTAGCTGAAATAATTCTGCCTGATTTTTGGCACAGAAGGAATCACTGAATTACAGTGTAAGGTAGGATCAGAATCCTACTGACCCAAATATAACCCAGTGAGCTCACAAGTCAAGTAGACAGAGGAACCAAGGTAGCTAGGTCCTTGGTGGGAAGAATATAGAGCTATATGAAATAACACTGTCAGAACTCTATGGGGCTCTCTTCAGTTTTGAGGGTGGGTTCTAATGTAGACATGTGACTTTGTGACGTGTGTAATGGAAAAAAGAACAGAGCTTGGCAAAGACCAGATCATTGGAAACATACAAACACTGCTGACATTCACACAGAGCTAGGAGTACTTGGGAGGTGAAAGACTTTATTGGATATGGGGCACAGCTAGGAGCAGCCCTGTCCTAGGGGACCGGAACAGCATTGTCACTCCTCTTGCCCTCGCCTGCCCTCACAGAGTGCTGTACCCAGCAGTGCAAGCAATCACACAATTTACCAAGCACCCTTGAACTTTCAGACAGAATGAAGCACCACAGCCTAGTTTCCAACAGATCTAACACAATTACTCTCTAGGATAATAAGAAGTTAAATAAGAAATCTAATCCAAAATCTAATTTTTAAAATCTCAAACTTTAGAAAACCAAGCAGCAGTTATCAAAATGAATCAGAAATAATGGAAGAAATCTCAAGGGATCATAGAAACATTTTACAGTGAAGAACAATGAGCATATATGAAAGCTTATGAAACACAGCTTAGATCATGCTTAGAGGGAAATTTATACTTTACAGGCTTATGCTAGGAAAGGAGGAAGGTATGAAATCAAAGCTAACACACTCGCTTTACATAGTAAGAAGAAAGAAAACCCAAAAAACAAGGACAGAAATTGGTTTAAAATCAGCCACACAGAAAGTGGGCAATTATTTTAATACCTATGAACAAAAGTTAACTTTTTGAAAGCATTAATAAGACTGGTAAATGATAACCTAGAATGGTCAAAAAACTAAATTAGCATCTAAACTAAATTCCCATAAACTAAAGGCAAGTGATGTAAAGTCCCGTAGGGACGATCTAGGTAAAATGCATCAACGCCTTGAAAGACACAGATTGCAGAAACTGACCCAAGAAGAAATTTAAAACTCTGGAAAGCACCATCACAATGGATAGTTTGAACTTGTATTTGAATTCATCTTCCAGGAACACTACAAAACCAGGTGGTTACTCGTGACTTCTATCAAATGTACGCATAGAAGAGACGCAATGGCAAGCCTACCCAAACACTTTCAGAAAGCAGAGTAGGAGCAAACACCTCTCAACTGCTTCTGCGAAATCCGTGTTCCTTTAATAGCAACCCAGGAAAGACATCACACAGAAACATGCACGTGCACACACACACACACACACACACACACACACACACACGTCAAAACTTTCAGTAACACAAACATAAAACTTCTCAAAAATACTAGCAAATCAAACCGAGTTCATTTTATGGTATAATATACTACTGATTAGATTCTTTAGCTAAGAAGTCTATTTTAAGATTAGAAATCAATCAATTCAATCTAAATATTAATAAAAAGAAGGATGTGATTATCCTGATATACATATTAAAATCATTTTGGCTAACACTAAAATTATTATGGTATTTTAATTTTCACACAAGAAAATTTTTCCTACTTTAAAAAGAAAGGCATTTTACTAGGCCTGAGGGATGGCTAAGTAGGTAAAGGTGTTTGTCACTGTGACTGACATCCTGAGTTCAGTCCCACGTGGCAGAAATAAAGTATAAAGAGTGTTTGTAAAAATGACATTTTATAAAACCATTCCTGGTTTTAAAGCTAAGAATAAGCCAGGCATGCTGGCCCTAGTCTGAGATCAGAGGGTTGTGTGAATTCAAGACCAGCCTGGCTCATAGAGTAAAACAACATCTTAAAAATAAATTAATGAATGAAAAAGCTAGGAATAAAAAAGAATTTATTCAAATTAATGAAAAATTGTACTTAAAATTATGAAAGGAAAAGTGATATTCCGTAATATTGGAAATAAATAAGAATGTCTAGCTTCATATTTTTAGATAATGTAGTATAGCATCTCCAGACAATAAAATGAACAAAAATAGAAAATAAAAAGCAAAAATATTAGAATGGCAGAACTAATCTTTATTGCAGAGTGACATCAGCAAGATGGCAGAATATAAAGCTCTTGGCTCAGTAACACTAGGTAAGAATATTGATGCACAATAATTCAGTTTCCCTCTGAGAAACCCTTCAGGTAATCAAAGGCCCCTACACTGCAGACAAGTGTGAAACTGGTGTCAGTGAAGAGGAGAAAGTGACAGAGGGACACCTCACCAGACAGAGTCAGTCTCCAGGCTGAAAGCCCAGCTTTCAGCTCTTTCCAGCGTAGGAAAGTGGCTAGTCTGCTTTGCGGAGGGGCTCTGCAGAGGACTGACCGCTTTCTCCCAATCATAAGGCTTCGATGGAGCCAGAGAGTGATGATGGCAGCTCAGGCGGTGGAAGGAGATGTTCTTCCCTTTGCCTAGCACATTCCAGCTCCCAGGGTCTCCTGCGGGGTATGAGCTGTGTTCTCCAGAGCCTACTAAAGAATTGGTACCTCTCTTCCCAGCTTTGGATTTCAGAAGGAGAAAGGAGAGAGAGAGAGAGAGAGAGAGAGAGAGAGAGAGAGAGAGAGAGAGAGAACAAAAGCTCAGGGAATTCTTCACTACAGTAACCTACTCTATAAGAAATGCCAAACAGAGTGCTTCAAATTGAAATGAAAAAAACAATGAAAAGAATCATAATGGCACAAAGAAGTATGGGACACACTTGGAATGAATGATAAATATCTATCTATATAGATATAGATATATGGATTTTAGTATTATAGAATGTATGTATTAGTATATGTATTAGTATTACTATAATGATGAGGAATAAATAATTTCATTATAAGACTTAACAGGCTGGAGAGATGGCTCAGAGGTTTAGAGTACTGACTGTTCTTCCAGAGGTCCTGAGTTCACTTCCCAGCAACCACATGGTGGCTCACAGCCATCTATAATGAGATCTGGTGCCCTCTTGTGGCATGCAAGCATGCATGGAAGGAATGTTGTCTACATAATAAATAAATAAATAAATCTTAAAAAAAAAAGAAACCTGCCTGCCTCTGCTTCTTGAGTTTAAATGGGTTAAAGGTATACAGTACCATCCCCAGCAGTCACACAGATTTTTTGCCGGGCGGTGGTGGTGCACGCCTTTAATCCCAGCACTCGGGAGGCAGAGGCAGGCGGATCTCTGTGAGTTCGAGACCAGCCTGGTCTACAAGAGCTAGTTCCAGGACAGGCTCCAAAGCTACAGAGAAACCCTGTCTCGAAAAACCAAAAAAAAAAAAAAAAGACTTAAAGGTGACTCTGAAAAATAACAATAACTCAAAATTTGCTAAAGATACATACTTCTCAAGTATATTTAAATGGTGACAATAATACAATAATAACATAAACTGTGGAGCAATTTAAGAATAAATCTAGAGAGATGGTTATGAGTGTCTACTGCCACAATCACAGGTGGAAGGGTTCATATCCCAGCACCCATGTGACCAGGCAGGTGTCCCACAAATGCCTGTGACTCTAGCTGCAAGGGATCCAACACCCTCTTCTAGCATCCACAAGCACACAGGCATGTGAACTACAAACATACATGCACATACACTCACAGACATATACACCTAAATAAGTAAAACTCTAAAGAAGTGTTTTCATCTGCAGCTGGACTTAACTTGCTGTGATATTAAACCCATTGGCTAAACCAGTTCAAAAATGGGCAAGAAGTTGAAGAGCCGCTTCTCAGAAGACACACAAACGACCAATAAGCATGTTTTAAAAAAGCAAAGAAGTCACTGGGTGTGGAGGTTCACACCTTTAACCCCAACACTCAGGAGGCAGAGGCAGGTGGATCTCTATAGTAGTCCCAGGACAACTAGGGCTGTTAGAGAGAAAGTCTCAAACAACAACCACCAAAGCTCAGCATTGCTAGCCACCGGCAAAATACAAATCTACACCACAGCAAGATGCTCACTTCACACCTTTCAGAGTGGCTTCCATCAAAACACCAAAGGGGGAAGGCATCGGAGAAGTGTAGAGAGCTCCTGTGCATTATGGTCTAAAGAAAGAATGGCACCCATCATAGAGCACAGACGAAAAGTCCCTCAAGAGAAGAAAGCTACAACAATCATGGGACCTCCAATCTGATGCCTGGGTATGACTGACATCACAGTCTCTATGATACCGTGACAGAAAAGCATTTGTTAATCCTTAAAAGACCTTCTGACTATATTAACACAGTAGACTTTCTGAAGCAGGAACTACAGATCACAGGCGTACCAGCGGAACGCGTGACCACTCAGAGGGATGCCCACTACTCCTTCACATTCCATCTGGCTTGTGATTTTGACTTCTTCATGTAAGTAGCAACCATGTCAACAAAGACAAAATCTATAAAGTTACACTTGTGGTTCATGTGTTGGAAGCATAAGAGAATAGGTTAAACATAACTTACAGTTCATCCCACTCCTTTTTGCGCTGCAGAATCTTGAGTTGGGCCCGTTCAGCTTTTTGTATAAGTTTCCTTGTTTTCTCGACTTGATTTCCTACCATAATTTCGCTTAGGGTTCTAGGCCGAAATTTCTTCCCTTTTTCTATTATTGATTCTTCTTGTAGGCTGACGGTTCCACCTGTACAGAGAATCACTTTTTCAAATACTTCTGAGACAGAAAAAATAACTCAAATATTGTTTTCGACTTAAACACAAAAAAAAAGATCAAGAGAAAATATGGAAACGACTTAGCACAGATGCTCCTTGACCTTTGATCCAGGGCCACATCCTGATAAAACCACTGTAAAATGAAAATGGCTGATTTGGAAACATATTTATTATACCTAGCTCATAGAATATCGTATCTTACCATGCTCAGAATACCTATAGCTTACACAACAATCAAAGCCTATTCTACAGTAAGATGCAATTTTTGAAATATCATACTGACAGTGGGAAATAGATTGGCTGGGTGGATCTACTTTCACACTACAGAGCTGGAAAATGTCAGTTGAGCAATGACTACGTTGTCTACTATTTCTACTGTGAGAAATCAGAATGGAGATCAAAGTCACAAATATTGCTCTTAAGCAATTTTATTTTAAAAGTTGGCAAAATAACAGTACAACTTGTAAGATGGGGTGGAAAGACTGTGAGAACCAGAGGGTCAGGGAGTTTACTATGAGACTGTTTCTCCTAAGAATGTCAGAAGCTACACACAGGAAGTCTCCCCATCATCATCACTGCCTAAGCACGCTGAACACGGACAATAGACATGCTAAGAGAATGGAGACAAACCACAAGCCTGAAGAAGAGCTACAGGCCACTAAGGAATGCTGGGAGCGGGAGAAATAGTCTGCCCCTTGGAAGAGCACACAATTGGTTATCCAGTACCACAGTCAGCCCTGGAAACACACACACAAGTAACATCATACAGACTGAGCAGGTTGTGCTTACATGTAGATGAACTTATACACATATATGTACACACATACATAAATATATGCAACAATGAAAAAAGAGGCCATGAGTTTGAAAGTGAACATGGAGGTGTGGGGGAGGGTTTTAAGAGAGGAAAGGAAAGGGAGAAATGATATAATTAAATTATAATCTCAAAAATAAAAGAAATTTAAAAATAGTAAGATAATCCTCTGATTTTAATTTTAAAAGAGATCAAATGTCAACCAAGTAAATTTCACAGTTGAATATAAAAAAATTTGGCAGAATAAAACCAATACCAACTACTTGCAGAATGGTAAAAATAATGATGTACCACTGGCAGATTGAGAAAACTAAAGACTGGTGTTCGTCATATCGCATTAGGGACAGGATTAAGTGACTCTTAATTTGACATATAATGTGAAGTGATATAACTAAGTGAAATTTTAAAAAGCTAATTAAAAAGCAAAAGAAAAAAAGTTCTTTTGTTTGGTTTTTGGAGGACATGGCCACTGTAGGATTCTTGTGTTCTAATAGACAGCCCAGACACAAACACATATGGGCACAACTAAATGAGCTTAGTAGTTTATTTTTTTTAAGACATGGTTAGGTGAGAGATCACATTTCATTATATTCATGCATGAAATTCTCAAGAATAAAAGAAAAAGTTAAAAACTTGTCAGAAGCACAATGAAAACTATAATTTTAAAACAATTGACTTTGTCAATGAACAAGTGTCTAATAAAGAGTTCCTCACCATGTTTAACACACATATAGATACACATTTAGACATACATTAAAATAAATAATAATCCAGGTGTGATGGCAGACATCTGTAATCACTGCACTTTGGAGGGGGAGACAGAAGGAACAGGTGTCCAAGGCTAGTCTCAGCTACGAGTGAGTTTGAGGCTAGCCTGAGGTATAAAATCAACCGTTTGGACAAACAGTAATCAGAACAAAATGTGCTATAAAATACACAATTGAATTTTTTTCAGTTATAAAGGAGAATGAAATGATGCTTTTTGCAAAAACATGGATATAAATCGAGGTAATTATGTTAAGTGAATTAAGTCAGTCTCAAACAGAAAAACATCACATTTTCCTCCCTGGCAGCCTTCATGGAGGCTGCTGCTGGCGTTGGGGATGGGGACCAAACACGCACTATTTTCACACCTGCATTCGTTCAAACCTATGTTTTTGGAAAACAGTTTGAAATACAGTGTTTTAGCTCTACATTTTTGGTGGGTGGGAGCCAGGAACATGGGGGAAAACAGTCTCTGGGGAAAGTTCACAGTTGAGGCTACTTGGGTATCCGAAGCAAGAAAGCTGTAGCTTCCCACGTTCTCACCCACGGAGCTCCGGCTCGGTGGGTTAGCTTGCTCAGCGTGCATCCAATAAGAAAACAGGTACTGGGCATGGGCGGAGTCTAGAAGTCTTAGCGGTGCCACAGGACCCCGACTTGCAACATTAGGAATCAAGGAAGAGTGAAAACAAACTGAGCTCCAGCTACCAAAGCAGGGTCAAAGTCTCTTCCTATGAAAAGCTAAGTCTGATTTGAAATCTTTGCAATATGGATTTAAAGCCTCATGTCATCCGGACGCCCACCTGTATCTTTTTGGCTCTCTTTCCTTACAGGACCTTCCTTTTCAAACCGCTCCATTTTGCTCGCTCTTCTCTCCGACTGACTTGGTCTTTTTAATTTGGAATACTTAGAGGGCTTCACCAGTCTATAAGACGCTATCTGGTGGTCACTTTGGATGGCGTAAACCACAACAGTATCGCTTTCCAGTGGATCATGAAATCTGAAAGAAAAAAAAATAGAACGGGTATTTGCAATAGTTACTAATTTGATCATTTTGCAATGATCACATATTACACCAGTATGTTCATGCACTGATCAAAATTTAACCATACCTATGGCATTAGGGTGCTATGAAATTTGGGATGGACTTGATCAAAGGGCAATAAAAATGCTTATAATGAAAGTACTAAAATTCCATTATTAATAAATACAACATCAAATTTTTGCTAATATGTGGTAAATAAAAAATTATAGGTAGGTTCTAGCTTGCTGGAAAGCAGATTACAACAAACTGAATATCTGTAATCTACTGCATTCTAGATAACAAGTTCATGTAGGAATTAATTGAATAGGAATATATAAATTGTACACAAATGTAAATATCTATGTGCTAGTAAGGAATTCCTAAGCTAAAAAGCAGGGGAAAAAAACTAACATGTACTTACCAAAGACATGAGAAATTTTACTTCATTAAGGTATTTAAAACGCATTTTGTTTCCTTAAATTCTATGGTGTGTGTGCTCATACACATGTGCTAATGGGATTTGTTTGTACACAGTCACTATTAAGTGAGCAGACTTTGGGAGGCTGACTCTAAAGGTAGCTCTCAAATGCCTACCAACAGAATAGCTGAATCCTGAGTTCAGAGAGATGACTTAGTGGCTAAAAAATGCTCATTACTCTCCTAGAGAACTGGAGCTGAGCTCTGAGCACCCATGATAGGCAGCTCACAAGCTCTCAGAACTACCAACTGTATGTATGGGATCCAATGCCCTTCCCTTGTCTACACACACACACACACACACACACACACACACACACACACACACACTTAAAACTAAAATAGAAGAAGAAGAAGAAGAAGAAGAAGAAGAAGAAGAAGAAGAAGAAGAAGAAGAAGAGGAGGAGGAAGAGGAGGAAGAAGAAAGACAGCTACATTGTGGATAATCTTGGACATAAATGCATGAGAGAAGCTAGATGCAAAAAAAAATCATACTTACCACTACATTTATATAGAGTTCACAGATAAAACTGATCTATGAGAATAAAGATTCCTTATCAGAGAAAAGGTATTAGCTGAAAGGAGCCATGAGGGACTTAGAGTGATATAAATGTTCTCTATCTTAATGGGAATCATAGATCTATGTAATAGTGTCATGTTAGAGAAAGTATTCGGCTGTTCAGTTAAGATGTATGCACTTCACTGTCTGTGAGTCAAATCTCAATAAGAAGCTGTTTCTTCTGAGAAACTGAACTGACATGTGGAGGTGGCTGCACAGGAGGTGGCTGCACGGGAGCATGCTATCTTCTGAGAAACTGAACTGACATGTGGAGGTGGCTGCACAGGAGCATGCTATCTTCTGAGAAGCTGAACTGGCATGTGGAGGTGGCTGCACAGGAGCATGCTATCTTCTGAGAAACTGAACTGACATGTGGAGGTGGCTGCACAGGAGGTGGCTGCACGGGAGCATGCTATCTTTTACTCTAAGTCTTCTAACCATCTTTGATTTTTAATAACAAGTATGCCTTCATGTGCATGTTTTAATTTGGCATAAGACAAATAGTTTGTCAAAATAGTAATGAAATAGTCATTAAGTAAATTTTAAAAATATAATTGTCACCCAAATTCCTAACGTATTCCTAGAAGTGAGCTGACAGTACAGGAAGACCCAGCAACACCAGGAGGGCTGCTTGAGGTGTCTGCTCGCTCACTGGCTACTTCATGAGATGGTTCATCTGGGCACCTTGCAGGCATTGCTACACACAACTCTGAAAGTGCACGTTCAAACATCTTAACTTGCAGGAAAGATGTACCTGTTCTGGAGCTTCTTCAGGCCGAGTTCATATTTCTGTTTTTCCCAAGCTAATTCCTTCTCCACCTCCTGAATTTTGAGAATTGTTTTCTTATTGATTTCAGCATGAATTGTGGCATCAATATTGAAATCCTGCAGATAAGTTGATCTGTTCATTGAAAAGGTTCTTATTTTGTTTTTAAATTACATTGTGTGTGTGTGTGTGTATACACACATACCTATGTGTGTCTGTGAAAGCCAGGTGCCATTCCACAAAAGTCATCCACTTCATTTCCTGAGACAGTTAATCACTGGGACCCGAGCTTGTTGGTGAAGCTGACTAGCCAGCAGGCCCTGGGTATGTCGGTCTCCATCTACCAAGTACTGGCATTATAAGCATACCCCACCATACCTGTTTTTTATGAGAATATTGGGGCTTGAACTCAGGTTCTCATATTGACTAAGATATCTCTTTAACCCCTTGATTAGACTCTTAACAATAATTCTGTTTAGAAAATAGCTGAAAATGAAATTAAAAGGCTGGAGAGATTGCTCAGTGGTTAAGAGCACTTACTGCTCTTGCAAAGAACCTGGGTTTGTCTCCCAGCACCTGCATCTTGACTCACAACCATCTGTAACTCCAGTTGTAGGGAACTGAAACTTCTCCTGGACTCCATGGATGCTAGGCATGTGCATGATGCACATATATGGAGGTAAGGAAGCACTAATAGATATAAAACAAAACTTTTGAAAAATGAAAACATAGCTCAATCATTAGCATGTATATTGAGTTTTACAGAAAAGTCACAAAAGAAATAATGAATATAAAATTGACTTAAACACTTCTGTGATTGCCCTCATAGCTACAGCTATACTGCTGTCTTTTAGAAGCCTTGCGGCTCAACCCAGGTAATATTTCCCATAGAGCTAATGAATTATTAAAAATGAAATGACAGAACCAAACTCTACATGCACCTTACCAACAGAGAAGCCAGCCATGTTCCAGCCAGTGTTTTTATTTTATCATATTACTGAATACAGAAAAAGAACATCAGAACGGCAGCCAAGTCCAGCAATCAACTTTTGTGTTGCATAGGTTCATTGGCTTCCATCCCAACTATGTCAAGTTTTATAGCCCTTGAGGTGGTAAAAATACATTTACTATCCAGGAAAAAGAATATCTAAGGATGATGTCCTAATTCTGACAAATACCACAACCAAAGCAACTTGGGGGAGGAACAGGATTATTTGGCTCACACTTCCAGGTCATAGGTCATTAGTGACGGAAGTCAGGACAGGAACTCAAGCAGGAAGCAAAGCAGGAATGACAGGGGAATGTTGGTTACTGCTGGCTCTCTACCTCACACTCAGCCAGCTTTCTTATATATCCTAAGATCACCTGCTTAGGGATGGTGGTGCCTGCCCATAGTGGACTGAGTTTGCTTCCGCCAATCTCCATCAAGACAATGCCCAACAGATGTAGCACAGACCAATCTCTTCTGGGAAATTCCTCAGTTGAAACACCCTCAGATGACTTGGGGCTGTGCTAAGTTGACAATGGATGCTAACTAGGACAAATGATTTCTCTGCATTCATTATTGCTAACAAAAGAGTAGTACTAATCCCAAAATGACATGTTCAAACAAAAGTCAATCATTTAGACTCACTTTCCGCTGAAACTGCATGTGCACCGGTAATTCTTTATTCATTGCTAACAGTTTCCAAAATTCATTCCGCAAAGCTTTGATTTGTTCTCTCTTCATAGTTTTTAATTCTTCTACTTCCTTCATTAACTTATCATATTCTCTTTTCCTTCTGGCATTCTCAATACTTAAAGCAAAAATGTAAAACAATAGTCATTTTAGCTACAGAAATGGCATGAAAGGCAATTAGTATTCAATAACTTGGAAATGCATTTGTCTCAGTCAGCTTCTGCAAAGGGTCAGTTTGGTAAAATCCTAGGTCTGATCAGTAGTTGTCAAATGTTCCATACCTGTAGGCTTTGGGATCTTCAATATCTTCTGGAATGGGCTCTGACTCAATCCCAAACTGTAGGAAGAGGCAAAACATCAGCTTGCAACAACTGTGGTTAGATCACTTACAAAGAACCGGTCTAAGACCAAGCCAGTCAAAATTCTATCATGGCTGGAGGAAGGGCCCCCAAGGCCTCACCCTTGGCAGAGGAGCTCCTGGTATGGATGGAGACTGACTCTCCTTTATGGACTTGGTTGACAGGAGGCTGCCCATGCCCCAGTGGGTGGCCCCACAGCCATGAGGATATGGGTAGCACTAGATGAACTTAGGGGTTTATTAATAACAATATTTATTTTAAAAGGACATGACATGGGAAGGGAGATAGGGAGGGGGACAATGGAGGGGTTTCAGGGAGGCAGTGATGAATGGATATGAACATTATAGAAGTGCATGAAGGTTTCAAAGAATACACTTAAATTTTTCAAAAAGAAATCCTGGGATGCTATTTTCTAGGTGTGTGAGTAGACAGAAAATATAATTTCCTTCTTTGGAAGTAAAGCCTGATTCCAAATCATATCTCATTATTGACTGGACTAGAGTGGTTTAGGCTTGCTGCCTGCTTTCAAAGATAAATCATTGGGAGGAAATAGTAACATGCCAAGAATCAAGGTAACCCTTGAGTTTTTCACATAAAATGTCTATGGCTCAATAAAAGAATAGCTAGGTGTGCCGGAAGGATAGAATTTGATTGAAAAAACTCAAAAGACAGAACAATGAAACAGAATGACGAAGATATCAATAAGAAAGTTTTAAAAATATACTTCAGGACAACTCTGATTAATATGTTAAGAAAGTTGAAGGCATTGCTGAAAATGTTAGAAGTCTATCGGAGTTTATTAAGAAGTAAATAATGGAAAAAGAAAATATAGACCTGAAAAATATTACCCATTTTGAAGAAAAAAAAGAAACATTGTCTAAGGGAGTGATCGATAAAGAAAACCTGATGTAGTAAGGAGCTGTATAACTTTAATAATAATAAAAAATTTAGTGCCATTAATTTTTGATACAGAAGCAACAAAAAGTCAAAATTATAATACTGTGAGAATACTAGATTATAAGGGATAGGTTACAAATACTATGAATTATTGTCAAGAAGACTATATTAAAAGGTTAATGTGTCTAAATTATTCTCAATACTTAGAGACTTTAACATTATATTATCACTTTATTTTAATGTCGGCTATTATTGTTAGTTAATTAATTGGCTAATTGTTTACATACCCTGGGAGATGGCACTTCAGCTTTGGCTTTTTTCTCAGCTATAAACTGAGAAAAAACGTTGAAAACAAAGATATTACCATCTGCCCCAGCAGTCACCAAGTACTGATCATCAAAACTAGCAGCAATGCCTTTAACACATCCGTAGTTATTGTCGTGCACATTGAAATGCCAGTAATCGTGCAAACTGGTCAGGGAGGAATCATCCTCACTTAGGACATACACTCGAATTGCTCCGTTTCTCATGCCACAGAACATCATAGTCTGCTTAGAACTAGGAGACAGAAAAGAGTAAAGGATTAGTCTCATAAACTGGAAAATTATCTTTATTTTTTTCCTATTCGTAGGGAGCAGAGGAAACCCTGGATGAGTGAAGTTCTGAGAGCATGTGTATTTCGACATGGACATGGCTTGCTGAGGACACTACAAGGGAAACTGGCAAAGCCTTTATCCACACTGCCCAGGCTCAAGATGAATGACAAAGCTTTCCTTGAGGTTTGAGGATGAATATGTATGAAGGGCTGATCAGTGGGTTTAAAAAAAAAAACAACCTAGGTCTGTGGCTTCTTCCCCCAGTATTTACAGCTAGAGCCTGCTGGTCAATAGAGATTCTGCCAAGGTGAGCTCCCTCTCCCGGGGTTATACCTAGTAAACACGTTGACATCCCAAGTTTACTTGGTAGTGGTAGCCTTAGAGAATCCCATCTGCTCCCATCTTCACTATATGTGTATCTATGTGTCTGTTCTTTCTTCATTCCCTCAACATCCCCTGCCAGGGTTCTAAGATCCAAGCCAGGCAGGACACAGCGTATTTCGTTAGTTAGGTTGTGAAGGTCAGAGGATGTAGTGGCATTTCAATTGTATTCTGATAAATAAAGCTTGCCTGAAGATCTGGGACTAAAACAGTCCCACTGGCCAACCTTACAGACCAGGTTAACCCCAGTAGCCACAATGATACACACTTTTAATCCCAGTAGCCACACTAGTTGCCATAGAAACGCCTTTAATCCCAGTCCTAGAGAGGATTATAAAACGGGAGAAAACAGCTCTCAAACACAGTCTCATTCTGGAATTCCAGGAGGCAGAATGGCCATTCCAGACTGAGGTTGAGGTGAGAGCCAGTGGCTAGCTGTTTTGCTTTTCGGAGTTTCGGATTAAACCCCAATTTCTGACCCTGAGTTTTTATTAACCATGCTTCAAGAGGACAACTAGTGGGGGTTGGTTTTCTCTTTACAAATGTGGGTCCCAGGGTATTGAACTCTGGTCGTCAAGCTTGGCCACTGGTACCTTTACCCATTGATCTATACCACCCACCAAATAATCTTTAGTTTTAAATAACAATGATGTTAAGAACTAAAGTGTGTGTGCTCAAATCTGAGATCCAGTACTCAGATCCAGAGTGTAACTAAATTGCAAGTTAGGAGACTTCTAAAGAGGCAATTAAACTAAAACGAGAACATAAGGATGAATCCTAATCCAGTCCAGCTGCTGCCCTTGCAAACAGTGTCACAAGAGTGGCGCTAGGGATACCTTGAGCATAGGAAAGGCCCAGTGAGGGAAGAAGGCAGCTTTGAGGAAGTCACAGATGGACTTCATGAGGAACTGCATTTGTCAACACCTTGAACTTGGAACTCCAGGCTCCACACTGTGAGAATGTAAGTTTCTGCCACTTGAGCCAAACAATGTGGGGTGGCTTTGTCACAGGAGCTGTGGTGAGCTATCACAAAAGGTTGGGGAGGAAGAGCCGCTTTGAAAACTGCAGCTAGTCTCTACTCAGAACAACGACTGGCGCTTGTGCTCAGTTCTCGGTTATTAAATGAGAGCAGTTCAGTTTATCATTGCTTCAGAATCACTGCAAGCCTGATCCTTTCATAGCTTACCATGCAGACACGTCGTCTTTCTACATAAATGAAGACAGATCCATGTGATAAACAGGAACCGTGACATCACACCTGGCACCAAACCTGCAGGGTTTAAATAATCTCAAGGGTACGCCTAGCTTTAATTCTGTTTGGCTCATCTGATTAGTTTAACCAGGTACCATGTGCATTTCCCTTCACGTGAATAGAACTTTAAAAAGTGACAATTCCATTTACAATGGTTACCATTGTCAGCTTGAAAGAATAGTATCTCTGGGGAAATGGTGCAGGGAATACCTGTAAGGAATTATTCGATCATTTTAATGGAGAAGGGGAAAACCCAGCATAATTGTATGTGGCACCATTTCCATGACAGGGGAGTCTGGAATGTATAAAATGAAGAAAGTAGGCTGAACACTAGTTTGTATACGTGGCTCTCTCCTTCTGACTCAGACATAATGGGATCTTGGGGCCTGACGTCCCAACCATGCTGGACTGTACCTTGGATATGACCTAAAATAGACCCCTTCTCTCTTGAGCTGTTTCTGGGTGCTTTATTACAGCAACGGGAAAATAAACCCAGGCACCCAGGATACACAAAGGCACAGGCGCTGAAATCCTTTTTAAAGTTCTCTTCACCTGAAACTGAATGTTTGGATGGGATTGTCCTCTGTATCCTCAAGAAAGCGGAAATCAAATGGTTCATTCTCCTGCTTCTGGAAATCACTGCCAGGGACGAACGGGGGAAACTGACAGTGATATAGAAAACCAGAATCGTAGTTGCCCTGGAAGACAGAAGAGTGCAAACGGTGCTTTGTGAGCATAGCACGCACCTGAGTCCCTGAGGGTTAGTTCGTTTCTAAGTTAAAACACAGAGCAGTGCTTTAAAGCATCCTCTGCTACATGATCTCCCTGCCCGTTAATATTCAGTTATGTAACTATGATGATGATTAGCTTCTACTTAGAAGTCAGCACAAGAGAGATTTCCCCTCTGAGTCTTGAGTGAACTGTAGTTTACGACTTGAGGTGGTATTCTGCATAAACAAGTGTTTCAAACTACCGGCTTTGTAGATCATTGTTTTCACAATTACTTTGCAGTAATTTTAAAAAGTAAAATCACTTTGGGGTAACTTTAAACACTATTAATTTTTCAGGAAAGGCAACTTAGGGAAAAATACATCTCACTACACAAGGAGAAGACTACTAGTTATTTGTAGCAGCTACATCGTTCTTGCCTGTTTTCTTTCTCTATGTGGATGGGACCCTTCATAAAGGAAGTGAATTAAATGTTCTGGACATCTACGTATGAAATAAATGAGCAAATAGCAAAGAAAAAGTAGCAAAATGATCAGCCTGAAATATCAGGAAACTAAGTTTTCACTCTGGCCAGTGCAGACTGGATTGTTTCAGATAACCTTGCCCACTGGAGATAACCAGAAAACACACACACACACACACACACACACACACACACACACATCCCATGTTTGAAAGCTTTGGGAACCATCCATGCTGCAAGAACTAAAATACAGAAAAAATCAAGAGTAAGCCACACTGTGCTGTTTTCCTGCCTGAAGCAGATCAAGTGGGAGATCAGAGGTAAAGAAACTGAACAAATCTACCTGCAGTTTCTTGGTTATATTGCAAGGCTAGCTTTTCCTACTCCAGTGAGAAGGGGGCATTGTAAATATGCACTGGGCTTTACTGAAATCCTAGAGTTCTATTGCTAGGGATAATAGGTATGGGGGTGAAATTGCTTCATGATCAAGCTGCTTTCTAGATATTTGCTTATACCCAGAAATGTGAACTACTTTCTACTTTGCTTCAGAGAAAGCTGTTTTTGCAATGGGTAACGGCTAGTCAATGTGCTCCAGTAATTATGTGTCATCAGCTGTGGGCGACACATCTATATCAACCTCCTCTCCCTCCAAGGCTCAGGGAACATCGAGGAAGAGGGGACAGAGAGAGCGTAAGAGCTGGCAGATAGGAAGGAGAGCTGTGAAATGTTGACTTCCAGATGTGGCATCAGCTCACAGCAACTGTGGTTAGGTCACCTACACAGAACCTGCACAGGACCAAGTCAGTCAAAATTCCATAATGAATAGGGGAAGCGCCCCAAGGCCTCACCCTTGGCAGAGGAGCTCCTGGTAATGGCTGGCTGCTGAGGGATGCAGACTGACTCTCTTGTGTGAATTTGGTTCACGGGAGGCTGCCCATGCCCCAGTGGATGGCCCCACAGCCATGTGGATATGGGCAGCACTAGATGGATTTAGGGGTTTATTAATAATAATTATTTGTTTAAAAAGGACATGACATGGGAAGGGAGATTCGGTGAGGGGTATCCCAGCATGGCCTTTGGTTGGTGGTGTGGAATGTCTTTACATGTGTTCCTTGGACATTTATATTTTTTCTTTGGAGAATAATCTGTTAAAGTCTTTGCCCTGTGTTCAAAATGCTTTTAGGAGGAGTTGCTATCAGCTTTTAATTCTCATTCTGTTTAGTTTCTATTAAACCATTCTATTAATTTTTATTCCATTTATTTTCTAAAGTTTCTATTTTATTTATATAAGTAAATATGTTCTATTTTATTTATATGTATATGTGTGGGTGTCTGCAATAATGTATGTCCCATGTGTTTGAAAGACCTGGATAAATCCAGACCCCTCTAGCAGGAAGAATAGAGCCAAAAATCTAGGTTAGCCAGTTCAGTGACTCTGTTCCAG
>JAQHUG010000033.1:7420583-7441884 GCA_028555095.1 Dicrostonyx torquatus | reverse complement strand
TAGAATCTTATCTGGCAACGGAAGGAGACAAAGACCCACATCGGAGCACTGGACTGAGCTCCCAAGGTCCAGTTGCAGAGTAGAAGGAGGGAGAATATGAGCAAGGAAGTCAGGACCACGAGGGGTTTGCCCACTGAGACAGTGTGACTGAGCTAATGGGAGCCCACCAACTCCAGATGGACTGGGAATGAATGAGCATGGGATCAAACTGGTCCCTCTGAATGTGGTTGACAGTTGGGGCAGGCTGAGGGATCAATGACAATGGCACTGGGATTTGTCTCTACTGCATGTACTACTGGCTTTTTGGGATCCTACTCTCTTTGGATGCAATACCTTGCTCAGCCTGAATGTAGTGGGGAGGGCCTTGGACTTCCCACAGGGCAGGGTGCTTTGCCCTCTCTTAGGACTGGAGGGGGTGGGGGGAGGGGGGAGCAGGAGGGAAGTGGGAGGAGGGGAGGAAGTAGGAATTTTGATTGGTATTATTTTTAAAGTAGTAATAAAAAAAGAAAAGACAGACACTGATGATACACATTAAGGAGTTTGTTTCAGAAGCAAAATCACGTAGAGTATGAGGAAGAAGGAATAGACCCAAGAGGCCTTCTGGAACACAGCCCTGGGCAACAATTGTAATCGGGAAAGCAGAGCACACAGATCGATCTCTGCAGTGTGCTAGAGACAGGAAAAGAGTCCCTTTATTTCTCTATGAAATATGAGTGTCTGGAGAGATGGGCAAGTTTCAAAGTGGTTGTGAGGAGAAGAAATTGAAATAATATTTTGTAAAGTAAACACAACAGGGCAGTAGAATTGACCAACAACGTGAGTCCTGATTTGAGGACTGGAGTCCAAATGAAGCCAGCTTTTCTACGGCATCTGCTTGGCTCTAGGTAGAGTAAGCACGTGACTGGGTCAAGCAAGTTGAGTGCTACCTCTGTGATCTGTGTTTTACCTCATGATGATCTTAATGCTTAAGAGCGTGGACTCAGGTTGTTAGAGATCCAAGTTCCACTTTGTATTGCTTAACTGACCTTGGGGTGTCAGTTAAGATCTCCACGCCTTGGTTTCAAGAGACTAGGACCAAGTATGAATTAATAATCTTCCCATATAATTTTAAGCCAGTTACTTTGGGGAGGGGGAGGGTGTGTGTGTGTGTGTGTGTGTGTGTGTGTGTGGTTGTGTGTGTGTGTGGTTGTGTGTGTGTGTGTGGTTGTGTGTGTGTGGTTGTGTGTGTGTTGTTGTTGTGTGTGTGTGTGTGTGAAGAAAATCTTGCTTTGCAATATCAATATACTGGGAAAATGTTTCATGATAAGACTATATGGTACATAAGTGGAGAACACATAACCTTCCACACACATGGTGACACTCTCTTGTATCAGTCTTTGTAACATCCATTATTCTTCTTTATTTTGATTGGGATGGAATGAGGCCACCTGAAAACACACAGAATTCTGTCTATCAAATGCCACACAGCATGCATGTTAGCAGAGTGACACTGGACAGTCCTGCCACAAAAAGCTGTTGTTTTCAAACTCAAAACCAAACCAACAACAGCAACAAAATAGATCCAGGGGAGGACCCCTTGGTCCAGCGACTCTTGAGTCTTTCCCCTTTGGTATTCCTGAGCAGGTGAGTTCAGAGCTAAGTGACAACAGATACAAAGGGAAAACATATTTAAAAGCAATGTTAAGATGATATTGTAAAAAAAACTGTAACATATTAGAACTCACAGCTACATCATAGTTAGAAATTGAATTCTCAACCTGTGCAAGAATGAGTGTGGTGGAATATAGTGACGATAAATGGGACTGGACAAGGGCGAGGTAAAGTCTTGGAATTTTTACTCACCAATGACACCCAGAACTTCCCTGGCCCGGAGTAAAAGCCACAGAGGATGGGAGAGGGGGTTGGTGGGATGAAGATCTCAGGCAGCGGCTCCTCTTCCTCTTCTTCCTCTTCATCCTCCTCCTCCTCCTCCAGTAATCCCTCTTCTCCGAATGCTTCCCTCTCCTCTGCAAGCCTCTTCCTCCTCGCTTCCTTCTCCTTCTCCTTCAACTGCTTTTGTTTTTCCCTCCTTTCAATTTCCATTAATCTCTTTTTAAAAAGATAGTAGGCATTAAAATAAAAACGTGTTATTCTATGATTGAGCAAGACAAAATTTGTAGAAGGAAGATGGGTTCTAGAAACACCCAGAGCTTGGATAGAACAACACCATTTACACATAATTACCCTTTGGTGATATATTTTTATCATTAAAATTCAAATCTTTGTGATGAGCATCATTTCTGCTTAATCTCCTTGGTACCCATTTTATTGTTATTATTTTGCCTTTTTTCCTATAAGTAAAGGAAAGTGCTGTCTTTTTTTTTTTTCTCAAAGTTTGTCACTGTCAACCCAGGAACCATGTGGCAATGAAGAAACTTGATTCCAGCTCCTGGAACCCTCTAATGTAGGCACTCAATATCACCAACTGTCCAGTGTAGAGTCCCCCAACACTGGCAGCCCCACCTCCTATTTAGAGAACTCACTTCCCAGTTTATATGATTTCTTCACACCAATCCTTTCTCCAAAGGCATCACAGTGTCTCAGGCTGGTGTGGCTTAGTTGGCATCTAAAGAGGTCAGAACTCTGGTCCAGCTACATTGCTACAAACTGCATGCTGCCATTCCATCATTCCTCACCTTCTGAAACCACTGAGAACTGTCTGCATGGCGGCGTCTCTAGGGTCTCCCGTGTTATTACCCCTCTCCTCCTCTCATTCTCTGTCTTCTTCCCATCCTCTGAAGACTGATTTCCACTCAGGCAGCCATTTTTAAGCCCCTCATCCCTCCACACCCTGAAGTTCCTTTCGTTTTTTGTACTGGGGTTTTAGTTGTCTAGCCACTGCTGCCTTCTGCTGCAGTTAGCCCCCTTCCTGCCCGGGTAAAAGCTCCTTCAGGCCAGCTTCTCTTTTCCTTTGTTTCACGTGTGTTCTCCTAGAGTCTCATATGAAAGAAAAGAAGGGAGAGAATGTTTCAAGGACATCTCATACCAGAATCTTAGATTTGATACTTGAGAAGTGGAAGCATCTGAGGAGCATGTCATGGATTTCATAGGAGACGACATCGTGGTCATCAATGTCCTTAATGGTTGGACTCGGACATTCAAGAACATAGCCATTCTCGCAGATAGTCATCAAGGTGCTTTCAGGCTTAAACAGAAAATTACGAATATCATTTACATAGAGGCAAATTTTATAAGTTCAGAAAGATAATAAGCCAGGGAAAATATAACAATCATTTTAAAAGACAATACACCACTGTAGTTATTAGTAAAATTCCTAGTAAGCTTACTATATCATTACTATTAGTTATTATTATTTAATTATTATATTAAAATATAATATATAATTAATTATTAATCACTAATCTAATTACTAAAATTATTTTTATATTTGTTTCCTTTAAAGATACCATAACTTATTTTTTTTAGCCAAATACATGGTTGTGAAACCTGTCAGCCTAAAGGGCAGAATGTTCTAGTTGGAAATGCTGAGGAAATCTGTGGTGTGAATGACTTCTCAGCCCTTGACACCCATCTCTGTCTTCCTAAGTTAATTTAAACGTGGGTGCTCTCAAGGTCTCTGCCCTCTTTCCAGTTCTCTTCTCTCTCCATAAGTGCACTTCAGGAAGCCTTAAGCTGTGACACCCGCTCACATAAAATGGGTCCCAGATTGATCTGTCCAGCACTTTCTTTTGCCCCAACCTCTGGGAAACCTTCACATCTCGTTATAATTTTTTGTTTATCTACCACATACTCAGCATTTTGCTACGTGCCAGAGATGGAACTGTAAGAAAAGCTGCTGCTGTCCGTGCTGCCATTACAGAATTTGACTCCAAAAGAGGAGCCTGCCAGGTATCAATTCACACAGATTAAAGTAAACTGTAGTTGCAAAAGTCCTGCCAAGAGACCACAAGAACTGCCAGATTGTGCATGATTTCCCGAGAAGGTGGCATCTATCTGGAAGGAGTGGCTTAAATAAAACGTATTTCTAAAATGAGTTGAGGTGTGAGCACTGTGCTGTAAAGAGGAGATACTGTGGCCAATGTCCTGTGGCACATTTGAGCTTTAGGAAAACGGGCTCGGAAAGCATCACCTAGAGCAAAATGGCAGGAGGAAAGAGAGACAGGGCACAGCACTAAGGGGTTGAACACCGACTGGCTGAAAAAGCTGCAAGAGCTGGGAGCAGAGAAGCACCAACATTAGAGGAAGAAGATATTTCAAAAGGGAAGGAAAGGTCAGTGGGTCAAATGATGCTACAATATCAAGGAAGGTAAGAACCAGAAATCAGGTGGGTATTAGCGGTGCCCTCAGAAGGGTTGCCTGGTGGAATCGGAGAACTAGAAGGCAGGCAGGAGCCACAGAGGGATGGAGTGGCATGGAAGGCAATGGCGTCCAGGGACAGTCAGGCCTCCTTAGGTGCTGAGGAGGGAGACAGGAAATAGCTGCAGAACTCAGGATCAGTGGATTTGCTTTCTGTAAATGGTGGAGACTACCATTGAAACTTACCCAGTGAGCAGCAGGTAAGGCTAAATTTATATGCCAGAAAAGTGAGAGAAATAATAGAAAATATTGAAGGAGGGATTCTAATCCAAAGACAAGAGGCGGAATGTCCACTAAGTAGGAAGAGGGGCAGCTCCTCTGTTGTAAAAGGAAGAAGAGGAGGGAGGCAGAAGTAGGAGAGTCTGTTTGGTAGGGCCCTGGCCTCCCTGGGAAGTGACGCCGAGGACAAGAATGGCAGGAATGAGGCTTTGCCATTTCAAGGTGGCCATCTTGTGTGGGAGAAGGCATTGATAAGAGTCACCTCAAGAGCTGTGGAGAATTCATTTAAATCACTATATTCTGAGGGAGCTAGTAATCTTCCGTGACAAATGATTATCTCCTGCAGTCCTTGGCTGACATTGGTGGCAAATTAGGCACATTATTTGGGGCAACTTGGGGATGGGTTTTTGCCACATAGTGATGGAGAAAGTGTAGCTCAAAGTTGAGGGGGGGAGTGCCTCTAGCTGCACGACACTGAGATTTACTCTTGAGGACCAATACTAATGACTTACATGATTGACTGGGGACCACATCAGCTGGCAGACAGGACCAGGGGTATTAAAATAACCGATGGGCTTGTAATCCTTTTCCACATCAAAAAAGAAGACAGTTTGATCTTTACTCTAGAAAAAAAGAGACATTGTACACCCAATATATATTACTATGACATCAAGTTCATAGAGCACAAAGATTTAATATCATGTGGTCCATCTGATTTATACTTATAGACACAAAGGTCATGTATTCCAGATTAATATCATATATATATATATCATATATATATATGATTTCAAATGTTGGTTCATTTTCCCAAGTGTTTCAGTTCATAGTTCTAGAAATATGATTACCATATATGTGTTTACATACATATATGTAATCCCTAAAATAATTCCACAGTGCTTCTGCTCACCTCTTACATCTCACAGATTGTAGAGTTGTTTCCTTTATCTGAAGCAGGCTTTTGCTGCTGGTTGCATTTAGGGGGTATAAGGATCAAAGCTGAGCCCACTACATGCTAGGTAAGAGCTCTCTCACCGAACTTATACCCTCACCTAAGGCCGCCCTCTGGAAGAACACACCCATGTTATAAACTAGGGATTTAAGGAATTCGTCAATGTGATTCCCGATTGAAATTTTCTACTCATTTAAAATTAGCATTACAACTTATAAGATTATTCTCATGTATTATATACATACTGCACTGAAAAAAGATAAGCAAAATGTGAATTAATTTTGGTAAATAAGGCACGATGGAGTAGGCGGACTCAAAAGGGAAGCTAGATGTGGAATTCCAATAAGAAATGAGAGAGAATCCCACACTTACCCCAGTGGCTAGGATCTCCCCATCATGATCATAAGCTAAAGCCGTGACTTCAGCAGTATGGGGCTTGAAGACATATTTCAAATGTAACTCGGCGTCTAAAATTTTCTTCCGTCCTGCAAAAAGTGTAAGTCCTTTCGGATCATAAATTTCAAGAATCCGAACAACACCATCTTGGAATCCTATGATAATCTGTGAAGCGGAGAAGCTCACCTTGGGGGACAATCAAACACAGGGGACCTGGAATTAATTAGGAAATTCTCAGTAGACACACACACGTCCACATCTTGTTTCAGTTTTGGTAACGTAGCGCTGGCTTTCCTTTGCAACTCTTGGTTCCATGTTATGGCAACTTCCATCAATTCCAGGGTATTTATCTATTATAACCACAAGCAGGGCAATCTATGGCAATTCAAGCTTCCAGTGAGCAAATACTAACAACGTGTCTGCCTCCTGGGTAAGAGGCACCTGTCACCAGCAGTTCAGGGAAAACACAAATAGACTGGATGTAAATGAGTCTACGTGTAAATTAACATGTAAACGAGTATGAACTATGAGCTAACATAGGTGACAAAGAAAAGAAACATAGCCGCTTAGAGCATTTAGGTGATAAAGCCAACCTAGATTGAGGGCTCCCTAAGGCAAAGACGGTGGAGCTGAGATCGGACTGGTGCCAGGTCATGAACTAACTAGATACAAGAAGGAGGAGCAAGAACCTGTGAGACTGGACAGAGCCTGTGCAAAGGTCCAGTGTCAGGAGAAAGCAGAATTGAAGGAAAATTCAGCCTGATGAGAGCCAGCCTAGAGTGAAAAAGCCATGTTACCATAAGAGCTGGAGGTAGAAACTGGAAGACACCAGGACACAGGATATCTTACACGGCACATTGAAAGTAGTCTGTATCCAAACAATAATGGAAAGTCAGATCTGCAGCATGCCTGAACCATTTTCTCTGTGATTTCATCCCCCAAACAACAGTAATTAATCACTCCCCAAATAGTTCCATGTTGTGTAAGAAGCATGGTTGCATGGAAAACGGCTCAAATGCAGTTGCATGGTCTCTTTGCAAAACAGAGCTGTTTTATGCCAAAGGTGGCATAAAAATAGATTTTCATCAAAACAAACGAACCCTTAAGAGTGAAATCAGGAAATGGTTTCTACAATGTTCTAGGTAAAATAAACTAACTTGAAACATTCATATTTCTAAAATTCTGAGCTAGAAAAGAACTACATATCACAAAACATCTCTAATACAGTATATTTTTCATTGTTTTTGGTAGAAGTTGATTAAAACAATAGACTTACTGTTAGGGGCACCCAAGTGAGCGAAGTACCTCCTTGTTTGAATTTCATTTGAACCAAAGGAGTTTTGCTAGCAAAATCATAGATACGAACAGAACCTACAGAAAAAAAACCACACACACAGTTTTAAAAGAAACAAATTATAGACATATTATATCTTTAAACAATCTCAGCTCACTTTTTACAGAATTAAATGCCATAACTCAGATCAATTGATCAGCTTTTTAAATTTTTAAATTTGTATTTAGTTTTTTCTTTTTAATTATTTTTAAATGAACATACATGGTAACAGATTTCCTTGTGGCATGCTCATGCATACTAGTTTCAGTTGATTTTGCCCACACACAGACGTCATCTGCTCTCCTTCATCTTCTAGCCCCATCCCTACTGTCCCCACCTTTCCCCAGCATTGGTCCTTTCTCTTCTATATCACATACATCATCTGCTCTCCTCCCCATCCCCACTGTCTCCACCTATCCCCAGAATTGGTCCTTTCATGCCCACATCACATGTGTTCTGTCACCCTCTCCATCTCTTCCCTTAGAGCTTCTTTTTCTCCATCTCATGGACTCTGATAGTTTGAGAAGAGGCACAGTTTGTGATTGACCAACAAAACATGGTTCTTTGCTCAGTCTACAAGAGCATAAATACCCAAAGTCAAGAGAAAAGAAAGGTGATGAGAACAGAAAGGGCGTGCCTGTGAGTACTAAAATGACTAGCATTTTTATAAGTAATTTATAATTACGTCTTTATTCTAATCTCTAATTGTGTCTGTTGCTGTCTGTGCACTTCTCCCTCCAAAATCCATCTTGCTTATATTCAGCAGGCTTCTTTTTTGGAAGAGTATTCAAACACTTTAACTAGCACATGCTTTAAATTTACATACAAACAAGGCCAGATATATTGTCACTAAAAGTTCCCATTCACAAGACTAGAGAGATGGCTCAGACAGTGAGGTGCCTGCCGTACAAACATGAGGACTTGAACTGGGATCCCCAGCATCTATAAAAAAGCCAGGTATGTAACCCCATGCCTGTAACCCCAGAGCTGGGGAAGCAGAGACAGGAGAATCCCAGGATCTTCTTGACTGACTAGTCTAACCATTTGGTGAACCCAAGATTTAGTGAGAGACCATCTCAAAACACAGGGTAGAAAGTAATAGAGAAAGACACCTGAGGTCACTCTTTGGCTACCACATACACACACACCAGAACATATGTACATATACATGAACATGCATGCATACACAACATGCACATGCAGCTCAGCTATACATCAGAACACATGTACATATACATTCATGCACAACAAACACACACACCAGAACATATATTCACATACATGAACATGTGTGCATGTGTAACACACACAGGGTTGGGGGTAGTTCATGCTTACAGTCCAAGGCAGTTGTGGCCATGAGATAAGTAAGAGGAGAAACAGCCAGGCCTTCAATGGCTCCAGAATGGAAAGAGAAGAGGCATTCTGGGTCCTGGGTCTGAGAACAGACAAAGAGCACACCAGATATCAAATACAAAATTAAGCCAACTTTAAAGAAATGTAAATAGAATCCTGTAACACAATGTGTGGTGTTACTCTAAGAGAGAATTTTTTTTAAAGTATGATGGGTTAGAAAAAGTGCTGAATTTCAGAATTAGGAAACCAGATGGAGTCTTGGCTCTAAAGTTAATGACTGATTTTACACAGATCCCATCAAATGCCACTCCCAGGTCTTCCTGCCTGCTCAGCAGAACAGGTGTGAGGATCACATGAGGTACTCATGTGTTTAGGAGACGTGAGATGCAGACTGACATAGTTCTGTTTTCATCTGATCTAACGTGGAGAAAGATGGAACAGATTTTAAAAAGTATCAAAGAATTTTTACTATTGCATTGAGGAGAAAATAAGGAAAATAGGCACTTACAATATTTGAAAAGCTAAGGTCAAGCTTCCATATGGCTCCACTGGCATCCTAAAGAATTAATAGTTAATAATATTTCATCATTTTTAATGTTCACCAAATTAAAATTATTATTGTTAAAATGAGTACCAATAATAAAAACTAGTGCTTACATATATTATATAGTGTGATTGAAATATATTAAAAATATCTTCTACATATTTAAGACTATAAATATATAATAAGCAAAGCAATCACAGAATGTTGTAACATTCTGGAGCACTCTAGTCCAAAAAATCAATTTTATTTCTATTTTAAGTTCATGTCCTGGTACAGTTAAAAAGCCAAAACAGAAGACTGTAACATACCTGAGCCAGCCAAAAGTTATTTCCAATTTCATTCATCTTTATCATTGAGAAGAGGTTGACATTCTTGTCTACTTGAAGTTCATTAATAGGCTCTATCTCCAACAATCCAGTGTCATCTATGATGTCAGCAGTATCTATTGTCTCAAAGTCCCATATCTTACAAATCAATAAGAAAGTATTTTATAATACAACAACAACGTCCCTACTACACCCCAGAGGTGAATAAATAAGAGGTGTCAGATAAGAGCAACTTCTTTTGGAGTTGTTGGCCAAGAATATATGGACAGTGCAAATTGGTCTCAAGGAATTTAAGAGCTAGAAGGCCCCCAGAAAACCATGCACCAAGAGGACTGCAAGGCAAATCACAGAGTTAAAGAACAGTGATGGGTCACAGAAGGTGCCATACAGGGAGAATGGGAAGTGTAGGACAGAACAGCACCCCGGGAGACTTAGTTCCCGGAAGCAGTGGTCCAGCTTCCGTTTAGGTAAGACAGCATTCACAGTGATATCAATGAGTTCCCTAGCACAAGGACTTGGGGAAGGGTTGTACACACAGCAACCCCCATGCACACACCTCCAAGACTATTTCCAACTTGCATTCTCACCACCAGCTTGGTGATGCACACCTTTCATCCCGGCCCTCTGGAAGCAGAGGCAAGCGGATCTCAGACAGTTCAAGGCCAGTCTGCTTGATATAATGAGTTCCAGGCTAGTAAGGGCCACAGAGTGAGACCCTGTTTCAGAAAGAAAGTTCAGCATTTTCATTCTTTAGAAAATGCCCAGTGGGCATTTTAAAAAGATGTGTGGTCACTGTTTATATGGCGGTAAAATGAGCTTTCATTATCTGAGGCTTCTATGTCAACACCTGAAGCGCAAGAGCAAGAGATCCCTTCACAACGTTTCAAGTAGTCTTGACAAGAATGCAAATATTTCCTATGTGAGAAGCACAATTTAAAATGAGTCGGTCTTGGAAACAAGCGGCCATCCATCCCCTTCACGAAGCAGCCTATAAGACAACACCACCCACGTGATCTGCAAGTCTTAAGTGAAGGGCTGCTGCCTTACCCTGACACAGCCGTCTGAGCCAGCAGTAATAACTTCCCCCTCGTCCAGCATTATCTGGTTAATGGGACCCTGGTGACAAGACTTCATGCCAGTTCGGCAGAGCTCCACCTTGATGAGGCTTCCTTCCCAAAGCAGCAGGTTGCCCCACTCGGATCCTGAGAGCACCTGGCGGGTGACGAGAAACATTCATAAGAACTAAATACCTATGCGTGGGCCTCAAACAGGCGAGAGCAGCTTTCAGATCCTTTTTTTTTTTTTAAACTATAAAGCTTGAGCATGAAAACAAAGAAAAACCCAGCACCACAGATCCAACCTCCAGTTACAGCTCGATATGCCTCTTTCCAGCACTCTGTGACCAGGAGGTGTGGGAGTGGCAGCTTCTTCACAATCACTCTTAAGGGTGAGATTTGGAAGTTAAATGACTGGATCCAAAGTAGATGTTTAAAGTCTTTCATAGATGAGATTCCATTTCTAAGTGTAGAGTTGCCTGCTAAGCTGCAAGGTCATTAATGAACTGAGCAGATTATAGCTCAGTTTCAAGCAAGGAAAATACTTGGGACTGCCCCCAAACTAATCTGTGTAATTCAACAGTTCCCAAAGAACATGCCATCAAACATTGGTTCTCAGAAGACTTAAAGAATGTAATAATAAGTAATACTTACGGTGTATGGGCTTTGTGTCAAGTATTGCCCGGATACTTTATTGACATTGGTGTTTAGTGCCCAAAGCCACGTGTGCTAGGTGCACTCACCAGCAAGACCTTATGCAGCTGTGTATGTGGCTGCTTTATTTTCCTAGTTATAGCTTGGCTCTCACTTCCACTAGGGAATCACATGAGCCAGGGATGACTCTGACCTTATCTCCCTGTTTTACACAAGAGAAAAATTAGAGAAAACTGAAACACAAACACTTAAATAACTTGCCCTTAAGTTTCCCAGAGGAGCCAAGATTCTGGTTCAAGATCTGTCACTCAGAAGTCCCCACTCTGACAATCTCTCTCAGAAGCAGGAGGCCAAGGAAACTGGCAAGCACATTTATTTTTTTTTCCCCGGATCCTTGTGCATCTTGGACTGCAGAGCCTTAGTGTGGACTGAGGCATGGTGGGAAACTTTGGCATAGCCTCTAGCCTTCTCATCCGCAGGAACTGCTGGCTTTAGCTCAGTCTTCCTCGCTAATCTTACCTCACTTGCCTGTGTGACCTGCTGTTAGGCCTCAGCTCACGCTAGTGGAGTCCTGAGCTTGTTTTTTATACGAGTGTTTTCTTTGATGAACACTAATTGTGTGCGTTTACTCATGCGATGCGGTAACTCGGTCCGTGTATACAATGTCAGATCAGGATTATTAGCATTTCCTTCTTCAACATGCATTGTATGCGTGTGTGGGGAAGCTTTGCATGCCTGTCTCAAGTTCTTCACTAAACAGTCAAGAAATGGTTGTGAACTAGAAGACAGTTCTCCTGTGTCTTTGTACTTAGACCTCCATTGACCAATCTCCCTCTATCTCCCTCCTCTTTGCTGACCTCCAGGGACCATGGAGGCTTGTACCTCAACCCGGATAAAATTAACTGTTCAATGGTTACAATCACCTAAAGTGATCAAATTCACAAGGCGTTCTTTTCTGAACCGTTGGTCACACACAGCCAGCTTTCTTTTTCATTGGTCCTCAGACGAGGACGTCCCCGCCCCCGTCAGCTCTTTTATTTCTATAATTGTAATAGCTTCCTTCCTAGCTCATCATCTTGATTCCAGATTTCCCTCCTGACAGCCTACCAGAGGAGGGAAGGGAGTGGTACACGCATGTGTAGGTGCCTGTGTACATGCAAGTACATGTGGAGGCCAGAGGTCAACACCAGCGTTTTCCCTCCCAGCCTTATTATTATTGTGATTCTTCCAGAGTCCCTGACTGGCCTGGAACTCGCTACCTTTGCTAGGCTGACTAGCCTACGGTTTTTCACTTCCTCCCATACATTGTACTAGCTGACACTAGCCCATCACTTAAATGACCAGATAATAAAAGACTAGATAATTTTTGGTTTCTTAAAGTAACATTTGTGTGCTGGCATGTTCTTATAAGAGAAGTAATCACAAGTAACACAGTGTAGCTCATTCTAATAGGAGGTCCAATAAGATGCTAAAGGAGAATGAATCCCGGGTGCCTATCATTTTAGGCAAATAAATAAATAAATAAAATTTAAAATGGCCATAAGAACTGTAAGAGCAAGAGAGAAGTGAACTAATAATGTCAAAAAATCAACTGACAAATGGTTTTACAATCCTACAGTGTTGTAGATATCTCTGAAGATGATGTCATCCTCCTGAATGACATCCTGACACTGAAACAAAAGCCACAAGGCTGATTAAAACCTTGGCCCTGTAAGTCCCTTGGAATATCATGACAAACGCAAGAAAGACAATATAAATCATTATAATTCCATGACATGATTTAAAAGTAACAGGCATGTAACTATGTCAATGCAGGAAAATGCTTCATACTTCATATGCATAGAATATTTAGCGAAGCTAGGACATGTGAGAACATATGGATTACAGAACTTTTAGGGAAAATGCTGTATTTCAATTGAGAATTGAGGAAAAGTAAGATGAGGTCTGCACTATATTGATAATTACAATATCTGTTATCATTAACAGTCTTAGACTATGTGGTCGATGTCCAGCTGCTTTTATTCACACGCAGTCTAATAACTGAGGAGCCACAGCCAGACTCACCTTTCCATCCGGAAGCTCGGTGTAACCCTCTATGTCGCTAGTGGTTGTTTTGCCAAATCGCCCCAGTGATCCCTGCAGCTTGAGGCCAGTGAAAGTAAAGGCCATCTCCCAGAACCTGCCAACAGGAGAGGAAAAGTCAGGTGGATCAGTCACTGGTTCCTTTTCATTTCCATCTGACCGCAGACGAGATCAGGAATAGACATTGCTTGTCAGGATGTGAGAATTCCTGTTCCACCATGAAGACTGAGGTGCTGCTATAAGTGAGAAACGCCACTGGGGTCTCAGCATGGCTTTGGAAAAGCCTACGGTGTGAGTGACCGAGACACTGTGAACTGTTCTAGGTGGAGACTATGAGAAGGCAGCACTCTGAATGTAAAAGCCCTTCTCTTATCTACACTGCTTTTGGAGACCAGTCCCCTATATCACAATGTAAAGGGCACACTAAAAGAAAAGGGGCGGGGGAGGGTAGAGGAAAGGTGAGCTATTGGTTAATTTGAAAAAGATGTTGATCTGGAGAGAAGGCTCAGCAGGTACAAGCACTCCTTGTTCTACAGGACATGGATTTGGTTCCCAGCACACACATGGCGGCTCATCACCACCTGGAACCCCAGTTCCAAGGGCTACAAGGTCTTCTTCCGGCATTCACAGGTACTGCATGCATGTGGTTCACATACATATAGAGAGGCAAAACACTCATAGAATTGTGTACTGGTTGATTTTGTGTCAACTTGACACGAGCTGGAGTCATCAGAGAGGAAGGAGCCTTGGTTGAGGAAATGCCTCCATGAGATCCTGCTGTAAGGTGTTTTCTCAATTAGTGATCAACGGGGAGAGGGTCCAGCCCATGGTGGGTGGTGCCATCCCTGGGCTGGCGGTCCTAGGTTCTATAAGAAAGCAGATGGAGCAGGCCATGAGCCGCCAGCCAGGAAGCAGCACCCATCCATTGTTTCTGTATCAGCTCCTGCCTCCAGGATCCAGGCATGCTTGAGATTCTATCCTAACTTGATCTTGTTATTTTATGTAGAATCTGGAGGTGTAATCAAAACAGACCCTTTCCTCCCCAGCTTGCTATTTGGTCATGGTATATAAAAACCATAATTAGGCAATAAAAACCATAATTAAGACAACATAAAAAGCATTTTTAAAAATATATGTGAAATCTCCTAATTTTTTCTTTTTCTTTTCTTTTCTTTTCTTTTTTTTTTTTTTAGAGGATAAAACTCCATGTTCTGTGAACACTTCCAGCTACATGACACACACATAGAGAGTGGCAAATGTATCCTTTGGATGTTTTAAATAGTTGTAAATCTATATTCAGTTTTCTTATTTTTATTTTTTTATTGAGCTATACATCTTTCTCCACTCCCCGCCTTCCCTCCCCTCACCCCTTCTACCCTCTCCTGTGACCCCCATTCTCCCAATTTACTCAGATCTTGTGTTTTTCTCTTTCCTTTGTAGATCCATGTATGTCTCTCTTAGGGTCCTCTTTGTTGTCTAGATTCTCTGGGGTTATGAATTGTAGGTTGGTTTTTCTTTGCTTTATGTCTAAAAGTCACCTAGGAGTGAGTACATATTATATCTCTCTTTCTGGGTCTGGGTTACCTCACTCGGTATGGTTTTGTCTAGATCCATCCATTTGCCTGAAAATTTCAAGATGTATTTTTTTTTGCCACTGAGTAGTATTCCATTGTGTAAATTTACCACATTTTCCTTATCCATTCTTCAGTCAAGGGGCATCTAGGCTGTTTCCAGGTTCTGGCTATGACAAACAATGCTGCTATGAACATTGTGGTATGATTGAGCATTCTTTGGATATACACCCAAAAGTAATATTGCTGGGTCTTAAAGTAGATTGTTTCCTAATGAAATCTAATTTTAGAAACAGTTCTCTTGGGGTTTTGTTTGTTGATTCATTTGTTCGTTTTTCAAGACAGGGTTTATCTGTGTAGCCTTGGTTGTAGCAAAATAATATCCCCAAGCCTTTGATCCTCTTAGAAAATGCCCTTATGATATCTATTCTTTGTTGGGCGCTAGACTTACTTGATGTGGCCCGATCCTGATGTGGTTAGCTGCTCATCATCTTCGGGATTGAAAGTGACCTTAAAAACGTCCTGAGAAAATGCTTTTGTCCTCAGGGTAGGCTGCTCTTCCATCCAGTTCCAGATGGTTATCGTGTAATCAGGGTGACTCCCCACAGAAGCCAGCAAGGTCCCTTCACTGTTAAAGTCTACATACGCATAGGCCTTCTCTGTCCCATCTGCAAGGATGAATGGGAGTCTGATAAATAAGAGAGAAAGCTGAGCCCAGAGAGGACACACTTGTCATCCTAGCACTGGAAGGCCATGGCTGGAAAATGACAAGATCAAGCCCATCCTAGGCTGTGAATCTCCTGTCCCAAAGAAAACCAGAGGAGGAGGAGGAAAAGGAGGAGGAAGACGAAAGTGCCCTTGTGATCTGTGTTAATGTAAACGTGTCTAAAATCTAAGAGTGCTGGGGAGATGGTCCAATAGGTGAGGTGCCCAGGATCAGCTGTCACTCCAATGGTATAAGGTGAAGGAGGGACAGAGACAGGGGGATCCCCTGGGCTCCCCAGCCAGCCAGCCTAGTAGAAATGGTGAGTTCCAGGTGCAGCAACAGCTTCTACCTCAAAAATAAGATCAAGAGCAATAGAGGAAATGCCTGGCATCGAGCCCTGGCCTCCACAAATGCATACACAGGCAAGCACATGCATCACACATACTGCATGCGTGGGAGTGTGCATGCACACATAAGCCTCCTAACAGAGTAGTTCTAAAGTATTTCATCACACTTGGTGTGGTGGTTTGAAAGAAAAAGGCCCCCAAAGGGAGTGGCACTATTAGGACATGTGGCCTTGTTGGAGGAAGTGTGTCACTATGGGGATGGGCTCTGAGATCTCTTTTCTGAAGCTTCACTCAGTGTGACAGTCAGCTGACTTCCGGTTGCCTGCAAGATGTAGCCCTCTCGGCTCCAACACCAGGTCTGCTTACACGTTGCCATGTTCCCCTCAGACCTTAATGGACTGAACCTCTAAAACTGTGAGCCATCCGCAGTTCAATGTTTTCTTTCTAAGAGCTGCCATGGTCATGGTGTCTCTTCAGAGCAATAAAAACCCAACTGAGACATGCAGCTTTAGAATGGATGATAAGATTATAAAAGGAAGGTGAAAAGTCTTAATTGTCCCCCCGCAAAAAAAGCCCACATTGCATATATTTCATCTTGTGGAAGAAAGAAAGTCAAGCACAGAGAGCAACAGAACTCAATCTACAATAGTAAATGAGGTACAAAACTTTTGTTAACTAAGATAAGATAGATAAACAATTTCTCCAAATTTGCCAAATACAAATGGACTGGACATTATAAATATAACTTTTACTTGATAATTGTCCTTTGTTTGTTTTTGAGACAAGGTTTATCTGTGTATCTCTGGCTGTCCTGGAACTCCCTCTGTAGACCAGGGTGGCCTTGAACTCCCAGAGATCTGCCTGCCTCTGCCTCCAGGAGTCTTGGGGTTAAAGGCATGTGCCAAAATCACCAGGCTTGGTAATTGTTCTTATTGTATATTAGTTTTACTGTTCTAGAGATAAAAAACCTTTCTTTTTATTTAAACAAAAGGGGGAAATGTGGGATATTTGTACACGGTTTGAAGATGTATCTTTACCAAGGCACACTTTGATTGGTTTAATAAAGAGCCAAATGACTAATTATTAGGCAGGACTTCGGGGGAAAATGAGGACTCTGGGAAGAAAAAAGGCAGAGTCACCAGCCAAATGTGGAGAAGCATCATGAGCAGTACAAAGATCTGAGGAAATGAGTCACAAAAAGATTGTAGGTTAAAATAAATGAGTTAATTTAGATTATAAGAGCTAGTGGGACAAGCCTTTGCTAAGGCCAAACTTTCATGATGTATAATAAGTCTCCGTGTCACTACTTGGGAGCTAGCAGTACAGAGAAAGACTTGCTATAGATAGAACTCAATCTACAATTTTCAGTTTGTCACTGACAGTCTCCCAGAGTGACAACTGACTCCTGAAATTAATCACACAGGAACCAGAACCAACTGTAAGATGACAGACAATTAGTGCTCTGTGTCACCTTCACTGGTTACTCAGTTAAACAGCAGTACAGATGCTGTTGTGCAGACAACACCAACGCCACTGTCATTTCTGATCAGGTGACTTTATGGACTGTGTCCTTGCAGATCTAGGTGGGCTTTATGCAATCAGTTGAAAGGTCTTGAAGACAGAGCCCTTCTGCCTGGAGACTGACTGCCCGTGAACTCCTTTCCAGGGCTCTCCAACTTGTGGGGCTGAGCCCCAGTTTCCAGACTTATTAGCTTCAACAGTTATAAGCCAATTTTCATCAACTAGATTTCCTTCCTACCTCTTGCCGTTGTTTGTCTGCTAAAGCTTGGCTAATTCCGGAGTCTCAGTCATCTTCCGGCCACCTTCACGTGGACGGTTCGAAAGATCTCCCTGGACTCACCTCGCAAGATTCTGTAGGGCCTCAGAGAGGGATATTCATAGATGATAATCTTTGGGAAACTGCCCTTTTCAGCGACGGTGAAGTAAGTTTTATCCGGATGAACCTAGGAAAACAGAATCTCACTAAAATATTAAAAGGAAATTTTTACATTGATAATCCTATGCATGTAATACTTAGTGGCTGTTATATAATTGGAATTGGACTGTACTTCAATCTAATTTGTTTTTTTAAAATGCACATCTGATAAACACTTGATGGATATGATTTGAACTGAAAACTAAAAGAAAGTAAAAAAATAAGGTTGGCCTTGATTAAAGCAATTGTTTTTTTATGCTACAAGTACTGAATTCATAGTGAGAAAGATGGCTTCAATCTCCAGCATGTGACAGGGTCTCTGGACAGATTCTTCAAAAATGTGGATCTTAAGTCCCCCATCCAGTGTTTCTGAATTCACATTTATGTTTATTAACAAGAGCTGTGCTACTGCTGGCCCGGATGGCTGTGTGGGAAGAGCTAAGCAAGGCCAGATGCCAAACTGTCTAAGTCATTGTAGTTGTATCCAGAAACATTCACGGGATGTGTGTTTCAGCCCGTTTACTACCTGAGGATGGGCTTACTTATATGGGCAGAATTAATTTTCCTAGCTGTTCTGAAAAGTTGCAAATCCAAAACTCAGGGACAATATCCATCAAGGGCTTTTGTGTGCAACATCCCCTGGTAGAAGCTGGAAGGGCAAGAGAGAGTGAGAGCTAAGAGGTGTATATGGGGGGAGGGTGTGCACGCATGTGTCCGTGCATGTGTGCACAGGTGCGTGTCTGTGCGTGTGTGCACACGTCTGTGTGTGTGTGTCTATGTGTGCTGGAAATGCTCTTGTCATTAGCTAACACATTTCCTCCATAAGATGAATCCACTTGTGCCCTAATCACACTCATTAGGCCCCACCTCCCAACACTAGTGCATTGGGGATTAAGTTTACAGTGTATAAACTTGTGGGAGGAAGCATGTTCAAGCCTCAGCAGTGTGGAATTTGTGTCCTAGAGGGCATTCTCGCCATCCAAAATAGCTAAGTAAATAAATAAACGGAATACACCTTGAACAAACTCACCAGACATGACTGCAAACTAAGAAGTAAGAAAGAGAATTCTTACTCACAGAAGAACGTGTAAGAAAGTACGGCGTGGATGAAGTCTTTGTGTCAGTGTTTATATTGATAGAAACTGCTAGAGTTTTATACTCCTTTGTTACTTTTGCTAACTGGTAAGCCAAATATGCAGAAAGCATGAGGAGCCAAGGAAATAAAGATAAAATTAAAGTAGAAGAAGAGACTGTTCACACACACTGCACTAGTGAGAGCCTGTTTCCAGGGGCTGTTTTCAGCTCCTGACTTCAGAGTTTAGGAGATGGAGCTCGAGTTAGGATACTGAGGGGCGCTTCTGCTACCCAGACAACACTTCGACTCCCTTCCTTTCGTCCATTCCTGGGGACAGAAGACCTGTAATAGGCAGCCTGCCTCTTATCCTATGGTGATGCCTCTTTATGAAAATATGTCTCTTGCTTTCCAAGAGATTGGAACATTTGCTGGACCTCACAGCCTAATTAACAATACAGCTTAAGGTCACGTAAGACTGGCAGTCTTCTGTGTAGCCGGCCCGTTTGCTCAACCTGCCGTTAGGGTAACAATGCAGTAACTAACCTTACCTGCTGTGTATTTCCTACATTACCTATACAGATACATTGCTGTAATCTTATTGCATGTACAGAGGTGGTGTGTGTGTGTGTGTGTGTGTGTGTGTGTGTGTGTGTGTGTTATGGTGATAATTTACTGAAAATAGCAAACAAGTCTAAAGCAACCTTGTTACAATAAATATCCATCACAAACATTGAAAGCAGTACAGATATAAAAGTAGTTTCTGGGTAGCGGTGTTTGCAGTGCATCTGGGTATTTGGGAATCAGTAAAGTTTTATCCCTTGTAAAACTCTGTTAAAGATTTCTGTAAAGTGTCCCTCATTCCGTCCTCATGTGATACTTTCTGTTATGTTCAATAGAAGAGAGAGTGAAGCCCTCTTCTGGAGACAAAGCAGACGTCAGGCAGGAACAGAGACAAAACTGCAGACTCACACAGGTTATAGATAGACCAGTAACCATAGCTACAGAGAAAGGGAAGACACAGAGAGAGACGTGGAGAATTCAAATTGGGGCTCACTCTTGGTCAAACTCTTCCAAAAAGGAGTCTTTGAATTATTTCCTTAATTCAACATCATGATTACTTACATGCAGCTCAGTAAACTATCATGTGCATATATAAAATATATGTGTGCGTATGTATGTGTATTATGTGCATGTATACGTATATATTTCACATATATATATATATATACTTTCTCTAGAAGAAGTTAAGGCAGGAGGATGCAAGTGTAAAGCCAGCCTGAGCTATGTACTGATTTCAAGGCCAGCCTGTGCTATGTACTGACGACTTCAAGGCCAGCCTGTGCTATATATTGACTTCGAGGCCAGCTTGCGCTACACATTAAGACCCTATCATAAAAAGAAAGAGAAAGAAGAAAAAGAGAAGGGCTTCAAATAAAGATAGCTGCGCATCTTATGAGACCCCCACAACATCCTGCATGCCACTGGTTCCTAACTGCCAATGTGGCATCCACAGAAAAACTGAATAGGGATTTCCTGCCCCCTCCCCAGCTCACCCAGGTCACTAAACGCTAGCATACCCCAATGGCACCAATTCCTTCACCACTGCTACTCTGCAGGTACATTTGCTCCTTGGTTTTAAGATTCAACAGGACCAGCTGGTTCCCAGCGATGTACATCACGGTACTAGAATCCAGAAGTTGTAGGTTAGCTCGTTTTTTGCAGTCATAGCCAAAAGAATGTCTGAGGTTAGGCTGCTAAGGAAATAAGTCAGGCAAAACAGCCATCTAGGAACGGGACGAGGGTTTCAAACAATGGAGTCCGTTTTTAAAATCAATATTCTATTAAAACAATAAAGATTTGAAATAAAGGTAGCTGATCTTTACCCCAAAACTAGGAATTTTCTTATGGATCATAAAGACAATTTTGTTTTTAAAGTAAGTGAAAAATGCTTATGGAGCAATTTAGCTTCTATTTTAATTTTTATGAAGGCAATCCTGAGATTTGGGGATAAGCAGATAGCCTTTCTAAAGAGGTATCACTTTCCTCGGTTCCACGAAAACAGAACCACACCATTAATGTGGAACCTAGTCCTTTGAATCGGCCGGTCAAGTTTGTTGAACAGTAAAAAGTATTTTTATTTTTATTTATGTGGTGTATGTGTGTATGTGTGTATGTGTGTATATATGTGTGTGGTGTGTGTATGTGTGTATGAGTGTGTGTGGTGTGTGTGTGAGTGTGTAGGGTGTGTGTGTATGTGTGTGTGAGTGTGTGTGGTGTGTGTATGAGTGTGTAAGGTGTGTGTGTGAGTGTGTAGGGTTGTATGTATGTATGTGTGAGTGTGTGGTGTGTGTATGAGTGTGTAGGGTGTGTGTGTATATGTGTGTGTGAGTGTGTAG
>JAQHUG010000033.1:7406233-7419172 GCA_028555095.1 Dicrostonyx torquatus | reverse complement strand
GGACTAAACTCAGGCCATCAGGCTTGTGTGATAAGTGTCTTTACTCACTGACCCATCCGCTAAAAAGATTTTATAGGCCTCTTCGTTGACGTTGAAAGGAATTTAAAATTCTGGTATGTTGGAGCAGCTAGGTGGTTTATTGGGTTGAGACTGATAATCCTATTCTCATCCCTAGAGTAAGACAGTGAGAGGAACAGGTAGGCTCCTGAAAGCTGTCCTCTGACATCTGTGCACATACCCTGACACACATAAGAACACACGTGCGCGTATATGTGTGAATGTACGCACTTGTGTGCTTGCACATACACATAATAAATGTAAAAAGCAATTTTTTTAAAATTCTGACATTTGTGGAAATCTAATACAAATTTTGATAATATACTGACTGTACTAAATTCTAATTAAATCTTAATATAAACAAATTATTTTAATCAGCTAATATATGACACACAAAAATATATAAATTTTTCTCAGGTTTTTGATTAAATTGCTGTATACATAAATGTATGTATGTATGTGTTGTCATAGAGTAAAATTGTGTTAATTCAAAATAGAAGTTTAAAAATTCTAGGTTAAATAAGACCTTGTAATTTACATTATATTAGTACATTTAAACTCAAACTAAAAGAACACAAGACACAGAATAACAAAGAAACTGGATGAGAGAAATCTCTGACAACCCTTAGCATCTCAGCCCTGCTTAACCAGACAGATTCTTTATAAGAGCCTGTTGTTGAGCTCTGATGTTTAAGGATCAAGGGAATACCATTTATTTTTTGAGCACTTGCTTGGAAAAAGAAATTGATTTTAGAGGACCCACTTGTTTGTAAGAAATTTTATTGTGTCCAAAAGGCAGAGGAGGAAGACTAAAAGGAGGAAATTCCAGATTAGAAGGTAATTTGGGGCAAAGTAGCTTAGTCACACCTAGGGTTGAACACGAATTTAGAGCTGCATTCAGACTATAAGCACCTCATGTCCAAACTACAGCCTTCCTAAAAGGCCAGCCACTATCTGAGTGAAAGCAAACTGACGTCATAATGGAAATCATCCTCTAGTTACTTTCTCACCCACCTACCATCCTGACCACAAACAGAATGCTCTCGTCAGGCCCCTCCATTTTTACCTATCTTCACAAACCAATCAAAACTGGCCATGCCATAGCTGATCTTCTCAGAGTTGACTCCCATAACTCTTTGGATGCAGGATGGAGAAGTGAGATAAGAAAGCAATGACGTCACTAGACAGGCGTTGGCAAAGAAAGGCCAGCCTGGAACAAGAAGAAAATGACAATAAGAAGTTCCACAAGCTGGGTGGTGGTGGTGCACTCCTTTAACCCCAGCACTTGGGAGGCAGAGGCAGGTGGATCTCTGTGAGTTAAAGGACAGCCTGGTCTACAAGAGTTACTTTTGGGACAGGCCTCAAAGCTATAGAGAAAACTTGTCTCAAAAAAGGAAAAGAAAAGAAGAAGAAGGAGGAGGAGGAAGAGGAAGAAGAGGAAGAAGAAGGAGAAGGAGGAGGAGGAGGAGGAGGAAGAAGAAGAAGAAGAAGAAGAAGAAGAAGAAGAAGAAGAAGAAGAAGAAGAAGAAGAAGAAGAAGAAGCTCCACAAACTCCTTCAAAACACATCTCATCATCTCATGAACTGGTCCATCTCATGAACTAAATCATCAAAGCATCATTGCACCCTAGGGCTGGCATCAAACAAAACATTTAGTTTAAATTAGGATCTCTTGTCCCCCCAATCCCATCCCCCACTCCTCCCCACCACTGCCACACTTTTTACAGTTTCCTAAGGCAAAGGTTGGTAACTTTTTCTTCATAAGGCAAGAAGTAAATACCTTAAGCCTAGACCAAATGTTCTCCATCATTACTTAAGCAGCTATGGATAGAGTGTAATTGTGTGTGTGTGCTGCAATAAAATTTTATTTACACAAAGAGGCTAGTGGCCACATTTGCTCCAGGAGCTGTAGTTTGTAGTTCGAAATGAAACCCTCCCACATTATAAATGTATGGCTAGAGTGGATACTGAAGCGTAAGAAAATCCAGTGGGATTGTTGCTTCTGGAGTCACATAGGGCGTGGAGACAAGCTCCTCGTAGTTGTAGAAGAAGCTCTTTGATATCTTCTTCTTTACATTCTCGTCGGCCTCTTCCTTAATTTCAGCAGGAGGTTCCTGAGATACTAGAACAGGAAAATACTTTATCTAAGAAGAGTAGGCATTGAACCCTGAAATTGTATTTCACATCATCAGGGGGACTGTGCAGTCTGTCCTACCAGTAAAAGCAACCACTGGCTTCAACAGTGCTTCACACTGCCAGACCTGGGAGGAAGAGCTGACAGGTTGTGCACGTGTAGGAGATGCTGAGTTCTGCCCAAAGGGGACTTGGAGAACTCTTAACTAATCTGAGACACGGCACTTCTGTGATCACTTTATCCCCTAATCAAGCACAAGACTGCCTGACATGATCCTCAGAAATACATTCTTTTCTTTCTGTTCGTAACACATGTCCACACCCTGCAGACTTTCCGTTTCTTAGATATCTAAGTAGCTGTTTAATTTGTCAGAGCAACTTGCCCTTAAAGCAGTGACAATCACTGGGAGAAAGCTAACCACACTTACATTGGGTCATTTGAAGAAACTCTTGAAATGAGGTTGTACTCTGCCCCATGTCTTCCAAGTCAAAGTCATCATCGAAATATGATTCTTCCTCATCAGTATATAGCTCGTCTGTGGTGTCTTCCGGAGCTTCTTTTGTAGATATTAAAGACAATTTGTCTTAAGCAATTTCACAAAATTTTAATTAAATGTTCTCACTTCCAAAGTAACTAAAACCTCTTACTTGTTTGTGCCTTAAATGTAATGAATTTTTAAATTCAGAATTTCCTGGGATTACTTTATTTCATCAGTCTTAAACTTGTACAAAACCCAAAAGGCCTTTTCTGTGGGTTCATCTCCATTTTCACTTCATTCCCAGTTGATTTCTCTTATGAGAAATCATAACAATATATCCTAACAAGAAAGGATAAATACTGGGCTAGCATGAATGTTGGCATTCATACTATTATCATAACTCCAGCTACCATTAGTAGAGGATCTGCCATGTTGAGGAATCATAATGCTATTTAAGAGTAAGCTCTGAGTGTGATCATTTCTTTCCAAAGTAGAAATCAAACAGAATAAGTTAAAATATTAGCTTCAGAGTAAACTAATGAGGAACAAGAATCAAGAATAGAAGCAGCTGCAGGCATAAGGCAACATTCAGCTCAAATCCAAACAGGGACATGCTTAAACTCCATAGCGTCAATCACATGAAAGACTGGACGGTGGGGGGAGGGGGGCTCAGAAGAACAAGGAAGAAGCAGCAAGTACACCCAAAGTGTCTAGTAGATCTGAGATGAAGCTAAAGGACTAGAGACAAGGTCCAAGACTAATAAATGAGAGCAAAAGTCTGAACCAAGTCAATGAGCCGGGCTGCAAGACAGAAATCCATAGGATGCACACATCTGGATGAAAAGAAGCTACCTGAACCAGAGAAGACTCAGCTGTACGCACAGAGGCGCTGGAGAACGACTGACTCCCTGTGAACACCTGAGCACTTTCTCCTGACTGGCGCAACCAAAGGCTACTTCCTCACCTCTCCCTTTCACAGCCTATGAAATTCTCCATATCCCATCTGATTTAATTCCCAAATAACTCATTTAAATGGGCTAGAAGAAGCTGAAGAGATGGCTTGGTAGTTGAGAACACTGGCTGCTCTTCTAGAAGACCAGGGTTTGATTCCCAGCACCCACATAGTGGCTAACATTGTAACTCCAGTTCCAAGGAATTCAATACCCTCTTCTGGTCTATACAGGCACGGGACATATTTAGTGCAGGCACACATTCAGGCAAAGAGTCACGGACATACAATAAAAATAAATAAATAAGTAGGTTAGATAATAGAGATTCTGAAAGGTGTAACATGTTTCTCCAAAGTCAAGCATTTCCCAGAGGTTAACTCGGGACTTAAAACCAAACTCCCACTCTCTTTCCACTGTGCTATATCCACACACAGGTTGTTATTAATGTAGACAGCTGCTATTTCTTTCACTATCCTGCGACAGGGTCTAACTAATGTCACCCATTGGGTCTCAAGGCGACAGCTGCTAAGGCTGAGGGTGAACCGGAAATCCCAATCTTCCTGCTCCCATCTCTGAACTGGCTGGGATTACACTTCTACTTTAGGCAGTGCTAGGGATCAAACCCAAGCTCTCTTGCATGCTAGGCCAGTTCTCTATCCCCTGAGCTAAATCCAGATATATGTGCTAGGAGCTGGAGGTTAGAAAAAAAAAAAGCATAGCTGTTACTGCTAAGGAACAGAAGAGTTTGTAAGGGAATTAAACAGGCAAAACATTCCACTCTATACATCCAGAGGGCACTCTTACAAAACCATCTTACCCAAATTTGATAACAAAAAAGAATATAGTAATATCCTTACATACGTTTTGAATCGGATCTAGAAGACTGCTTGCCGTCGCTCCTTGATCTTCCCCCATCAGTGTCCTGGTCATCTGGCTCCTTCATGTCTTCTGTAAGCACAAAATCAGAGAGCGAGACATAATGCCAGAACACAGAAATTACCAGATCTCCCCACAATGAATTCCACAAGCACCAAGCTCACGCGTGCTGACACTCTCGTGTGTGCACTGTATCCGAGATGACAGACGGAGGGAGTCTGGGACCTATATCAGACCCCTCGATGACAGTGGAGACTGTCCTCATAGTTTCCCTTCTCTGGGCACACTTGGCATTCTGGTGCCCTCCGGTTTTCCACAGTGAAACACAACACCCAAGCCCCCTTTCCTCCGAATGCATCCCCGCTAACTCTGCCACCCTTCTTTCAGTCGGTTCTTCATCTCCTTTTCCCCTTCCTGTTATTGAACCCCCCTCAGGTTATTGATCAGTTTCACTTCAAATATATATTTTGAGCACACCTTATACAAGTCTTATACAAGGCACTAAGCTCTAAGGTGCAGGGAAAAAGTATGAGTGGTCTTGAGCTTCAGAGAGCTTATGGTTTGTAAACACAGGCATCCAGCAAGCAGTAGAAATACAGAGAGTGCTACCAGAAATGGAAATGAAAAGTTGAGGTATTCTGGAAATGTGTAATAAAAAAGTTAACTTATGTTTGAGGTTTAGGGAAGGGGTGTTTGAGACAGAAATGATGACTGTGAGTTGGCACAGGCTGGGAAAAAAACATGCTGAAGCTAGCCCACTAATAAGAGCCGGAGCCATGTATTAGCTTACATACTGTTTGAACAAAATTCCTAGCAAATGCAGTTAAAGAAATGTATGAGGGTCCGTCTTTATTTCTGTTGCTTTCATTGGTTAATAAAGAAGCTGCCTTGGCCTATAGGAGAGGACACAGCCCTTGGTGGGTGGAGTAGACAGAACAGAGTTTGGGGAAGAAAGGAAGTGAGCAGTCGCCATGAGGCTCCCGCTGCAGATGGATGCAGGTTAGACTTTTCCGGTAAGTCACCACCTTGTGGTGACATACAGACTTTTATAATGGGTTAGTTTATGATGTGAGGGCTAGCCAAGAAGAGGCTGGTGATAATGGGCCAGGCAGAATTTAAATGAATCCAGTTTGTGTGTGATTTGTGTATTCCGGGTATAGCCATGTGGACGTGCGGCCGCCGGGAGCAGGGTGGGACACAGCCTGCTGCTCCCACCACTTACAACAAAGGAATGATGGGTTCACAGCTCAGGGTTCCAGTCCATCATGGCAGCAAGAGCTTGGAATAGATGATTACAGTGTGGCCACTGCCAGGAGGCAGAGGGCTTGAGTTCTTTTTATTTAGTCTATGGCCCCTGTCCATGGAATGGTGCCATCCACACTGAAGGTGGGTCTTCCCACCTCAGCAGACTTGACATGAAAATCCCTCACAGATATGTCCAGAAATTTGGTTCCTGGAGATTCAAGATTAACTGCCACAAGAGGGGGAGGCATACGAAGAGGAGACAGGTTGCTGAATCACATGGGAGTTTCATCCTGTTCTTTAGGGACAGCCATATTGTTCTCTCCAATGGCTGGAGGACTATACATTCCAATCAACTGCATAAGCAGTCCCCTTCCTCCATACCTTTGCCAGCTTTTATGGTTCTTTTTCTAACAGCCTTTCTAAATGAGGAGAAATGGTAATAGATAATTTCCTTGAAAAAAAGAAAATCAACATTCAAGGGGTTGGAAGGAAAGTGAACCTGTTCTCCGGGCTGTCGTGATGTAGTCTCTAAGCTGATGAAACAAGGAATTTGTTTCCAGGGGCCCCTTGCATTCCAGGCCCCATGGCTTTCTGCAATGCCAGGAGTTGGGCAGTCAAGTACCTCCCAGTGACTGGAAGCACAGCTTTCTCTTCTGCTCTCTGCTAGCCCAAAGGTTCATGAGGTCACTTTCCATCTGCTGCCTTTATTTTCCTAGACACACACACACACACACACACACACACACACACACAGACTTTTTTGTTTGTTTGTTTTTAGAGACACAGCTTCTCTGTGTAACGGCCCTGGGTATACTGGAACTAGCTCTTGTAGACCAGGTTGGCTTCAAACTCACAGAGATCACTGTTATAGGGAGAGGGCTGCTTGTTTGTTCTGGTCGCCCGGCTAGCTTAGCCCCGAAATAATCATACAGAAACTTTATTAATTAAATCACTGCTGGCCCATTATCTCTAACTTATTGCCTAACTCTTACATATTAATTTAACCCATTTCTAGTAATCTGTACATCACCACATGGCAGTGGCTTACCAGGTACAATTCCCAGCGTCAGTCTCCAGCAGATCCATGGTGTCTCTCCGACTCTTTCCTTCTCCCAGTTCTGTCTTCCCCACCTACCTAAGTTCTGGCCTATCAGCAGGCCAAGGCACTTTCTTTATTTATTAACTAATGAAAGCAACACACAAACAGAAGGACCTCCTACACCAGATCACCCGTCTCTGCCTCCCGAGTGCTGGGATTAAAGGTGTGCACCGCCACTGCCCAGCCTCCTACATTAGTTTTTAATATGCTATAACACAGTGGTTCTCAACCTTCCTAATGCTGTGACCCTTTAATACAGCTCCTCATGCTGTGGTGACTCCCAACCACAAAACTATTTAATTGCTACTTCATAACTGCAATTTTGTGACTGCTATGAATTATAATGTAAGTATCTGTGCTTTTGCTTTTTCTGATGGTCTTAGATGACCCTGGTGAAAGGGCTGTTCAACCACTAATGGGATTGTGACTCACAGGTTGAGAAACACTGATATAACTGAATATAAAGTACATAATTCTTTAAAAAAAATAGGCCATCGACCTGGTGAATTTATTCATAATTATTAGGTAGGAAAAAAGGATGACAAGGGGGATACTCTGCAAACAAATTGGACCCACAAGGAAAAACATACAAGGACGAAAACACCCCACTGCTTTCAGTGCTCTCATGAGTTATGTATTCCTCATACAGCCAACACTACCACGAAATAAAGATTAGCATCGCAAGTCCAGTCAGTGGCAGGCTGTTCAGAGTATGGAAGAAAATTCTAGAACCCAGGGGCTTCACCCAGTGATCTAAACTAGCAATAGGGGGAGAAAAAAACAAACATACAAACCAAAAACAACCTAGGATCATTCTTATCTCTCGTGAGGAACACAGGGTAACGGAGGATTTGGAAGATGCACGTGAATAGGCCAAGTATAAGAGACTCCTGGAATCCATTAGCAGGACTTCTGACATGGAGCAAAGTGGTATTTAGGGCTTTTAATGTTTGTTTTGTTTTAGATCAAACAGAATTGGAAATTACATTTAACCTCATGAGGTTTTGAAGCCAAAGAGAATTGTGTTCACATTCCAGCTTGGACAAAAAACAGGGTTTTTAATCTTTTGGTCTTTATATATGTACATGTATATGTAGATGTATAATGTCTATAGTTACTATTTGTCCCTATATATGTATGTGTACATATATGTTCATTTATGTGGTGTATGATGTCTACAGTTACTATTTATCCCTGTGTGTGTATGTATATGGTGCATAATATCTATAATTCTCAACTCTGACCGCACTTGAGAGTTACCTGAATAAAACCATAGAATTAACAGGCCAGGCAAATGTTCATGTAGCCAGGTATAAGAACTAAGGCTAACAACGAGGGGATTGTATGAAATACATAGGCTTCTCGAACATGAGGTAGTTGGTTTCACTAGCAATACTACGGCCCTTCTTTAACACTGGTGAAACTCAGTAAATGCGATCAGAAGGTAGGCATGTTTCCATGCACCATAGTCCTGGCAATTCAATAGGTCGAGGAGAAACACTACCTGAGCCCAAGAGTCCAAGGTCGGCCTCTGCCAGGTAGAGAGAGCCACCTGTAAATGACAGGATCAAAGGACAACTTAACATATTTTGGGTGATAGGGATGGGGCCCAGGGAATCTGGCATGCGGTGACCATCCGCCAAAGGAATTGGCGGCAATTCCTTTACCTGCTGAGCCATCTCAGAGGTCCAGAAAGACGCTTTACCTGATGCAGCACCTAGCCAATGAAGGGGACACATTCACAACTGGTAGTAGTCTAAGGTGTTGGCCAGGCTGGGGATATTGACTTCCGAATGCATTTAACTGGGTTTAATATATCTGTACTCACTAGTCCCATCTTAGAAATGTGGTGCCTACGTCATAAACCTGAGATTCGAGCAGCAAAGCGTTGAGGACTGGGTGTGACTCCAGCCAAAGGGCACACATCTAAGAGTATATGAACAGCATCAGGTGGACTCAGTGGACTTCAAAATAAAATAAGAAGAGAACAAAGAGCTGGGTGAGTAGGGAGGTAGACATGGACCTGCAAAGCTGGGGGAGGGGTGAAGATGAACAAAACATGTTGTATGAAATTCTGAAAGAATAAAATAGAATGGCAAGTGGCATATAGCCATGGGGTATGAAAATAGTTGAGGAGATGGTTAATATTAAATATGGTCTCGAATAAGTGAAGATAGGGGCACTTAAGATATGGCCAATCATCTTCCATTCAAACAGCTCAGCTAAGACTGTGGCATATTCTGTTAGTGTTCATCTCTAGATCTTAGTGCATTTTTAATTAAGCTCAAATCTCTCTATCCATTTTGGATACATCTGGGTTTTTTTTTGAAAATACAAAGAATAAAGGCTGCAGACATTCAAAAAATTACAGGTTGCTCTAGCTTTCCCTAAGACATTCACCTTTCTCAGATGAGGCACTCTGAGTCTTTCAGCTATTCCTCAATGACATAATTTGAATTTTTCAAAATTATAATAATTAAATAAATAGCCTGGTGGTGGTTCATGCCTTTAATCCCAGCACTTTGGAGGCAGAGGCAGGCAGATCTCTGTGAGTTCGAGGTCAGCCTGGTTTACGAAGCAAGTTCCAGGACAGCCAGAGCTGTCACACAGTGAGACCCTGTCTTGGAAAAAATTAAATAAATACATTCCCAGTGTATTGGATTTCCCCTCAAACTGTTCACCTTCCTCGATTTTTTTTTTTGTACCTCCTATGTGGGTACGTGCCAGAAGTGGGGCACCAGAGGTTCATCCAATCGCCCTCTGGCTGGAGGCATTCATAGCATTTCTCTAAGGCAACCGAAGGTTTTATCTTTGGGGTAATAGACAGAATTATTATATGTTGGCTCATCTAGGTCTGTGTATAGCAATGAGAAGACCGGTCCTTATTTGTGTGTTTCCAACCACATCCTACTTAAACTGGCAGTAGAGACTAACAGGTTTGGGAATCTATTTGCAGAATGATCGTTAGTTTCCCTCTATTAGATTCAGACTTATTGATTTAGCCTATAGCCAATTCTTTTGACCAACTTACTAATTAGAGTGTCCAGTTTTGAGTTGGCCCTAACAAGATGTAAAAAAAGTAACAGTTTTCAGTATTGCAGAGGACTGTGTTCCCAAAGGGTTGGCTGGAAACCAGGCGTAGGACTCCACAAGGTAACATTGCTCAGATTCATTCACCAAATGATCTTCACTCCCAAATCTCAAATACCCAGTCTCTGTAGTCAGCAGATCATATTAAGTGACCAATAACTGATGTAGAAAACCAACTCAATTGTGACTTTACATTGTGTGTATAACAATAGTTTGTGGTGGGTTTTTTGTTTGTTTATTGTTTTGGTTCTTATTTGATGCCAAGCATAGTTCTAAAATTTCTACCTGCATTATCTCACCTGTTTTTAAAACATGAGGCAGATACCAAGCATTATCATAGTTTTGCAAGTGAAAAAGAAAAGTTAGCCATTGAATCCTTTCCTGTCACCAATTTCATGCAATTGATTCCCAAGACTGATTAGCAAATGTCAATCTGTGAAGACCTCTGAATTCACCTTCTCCTAGCCCCATCACTGCTGTAGCTGCCTCATTGCTCCATCACCATGGGTAGCCTCAGACAGCTTCTTTGTTTCTTCTCTTTAACTGTTTTTTAGCAATGGGGACTGGAGAGGAGAGATTAAGAGCACTGGCTGAGAGGAAGCCTCAACAGGGCAGCAGGTGGGCCAGGCCACTAGGAGAGGAAGCCTCAGCAGCACGGTGGTCTGTGGCAATAGCAATGGCCTCCGAAGATTGTCTGATGACAGCCTCAGACCCCCCTGCACCTGGAGAAGCAACCATTGAAGCAATAGTCACTCGTGCACATGGAGGAGTGAGGCACCTGAAGGAATAATTACAGAAGGCTCCGCCCTGCTTACACCTGAAGGAGCATTCAACAGAGCCACAGCCCCCAGTTACACCAATTGGAGAAAAGGGAAAGCCCTGAAACACAGGCCCCACCTGTTCTCATTGGAGGAATAGATGGGTAGACAACAAGGTAAGAATGCACTAGCAGAAACTAGTGGTTCTACAACAGCAAGACAGGAACACCCCAACACAGATGTTGAATAAAATGACCTTAAAAATAACTTTAGGAAGATGATAGAGGCCCTTAGGGAGGAAATAAAAAAATCCCCTTAAAGAAGTGGAGGACAAATAAACAAAAAGACAAACATAAAATTGGAAGAAATCAACATGATAATCACTTAAAGAAAACCAAGAAAAAACAATCAAACATGTGAAAGAAACAGTTCAAGACTTGAAAACTAAAACAGAGACAATAGAGAAAACACAAACCGAGGGAAATCTGGAACTGAAAAACCTGGGTAAATGATCAGTAACTACAGAAGCAAGCATAAGCAACAGAATACAAGAGATAGAAGAGAGAACCTCAGTCGTTGAAGATACAATAGAAGAAATAAGATTCATTGGTCAAAGAAAATATTGAATCCAACAAATTCTTAACACAAAATATCCAGGAAATCTGGGACATCATGAAAAAAACCGAAACTAAGAAAATAGGAATTGAAAAAGAAGTCCAGCTCAAAGGCACAGAAAATATACTCAACAAAATCATAGAAGAAAACTTTCCCAACCTAAAGAAGGACATACCTATAAAAATACAAGAACACCAAAAAGACTGGATCAAAAAAAAAAAAACCCTCGCCACATATAATCAAAACACTAAACATACAGAATAAAGAAAGAATATTAAGAGCTGCAAAGGAGAAAGGCCAAGTAACACATAAAGACAGACCTATCAGAATTACTCCTGACATCTCAATGGAACATCTTAATGGAAAAGCCAGAAAGTCCTAGTCAGGTGTTATGCAGACACTAAAAGATCACAAATGCCAGCCCAGACTACTATATTCAACAAAGCTTTCAATCAACATAAATGGAGAAAACAAGCTATTACATTAAAAAAAAACAGATTTAATCAATATCTACCCACAAATCCAGCCCTATAGAAAGTACCTGTAGAAAGTACAAAAAGGAAAACTCCAACCCAAGGAAGTTATCTACTTCTACAAAAACACAGGGAATAGATAATCCCACACCAGCAAATCCTAAAGAAGAGGAATGAACACACAATACAGCCAACAACAACAAAAACAAAAAAAACAGGATCTGGCAATCACTGTTCATTAATATTGCTTAATATCAATGGACTCAAATCGCCTATAAAAAGACACAAGCTAACAGATTGGATACAAAACCAGAATCCATCCTTCCGCTGCACACAAGAAACACACAACTAAAAAGATAGACATTACCTCAGACTAAAGGGTTGGGAAATATTTTCAAATCAAATGAACCTAAGAAACAAGCTGGTGTAGCTATCCTCATATCTAACAAAATAGACTTCAAACTAAAATTAGTCAAAAGAGATAAAGAAGGGCATTTCATATTCATTACAGGAAAATCCATCAATATGAAGTCTCAATACTGAAATCTATGCCCCAAATACAAGAGCATCCTCATTTGTAAAATAAAAATTACTAAAATTTAAATCACATATCAAGTCCCACACACTAATGGTGGGAGACTTCAGCACCCTACTCTCACCACTGGACCGACCTGCCAAACAGAAACTTAACAGAGAGATAAAAGAACTAACAGATCTTATACCTCAAATGGATTTAACAGACATCTATAGAGCATTTCACCCAAACACAAAAGAACATAACTTCTTCTCAGCACCTCATGGATCATTCTCTAAAATTGACCACATACTGGGTCACAAAGCAAATCTCAACAGATACAAAAAATTGGAATAACCACCTGTGCCTTATTGAATCATCAACTCAACAACATCACTAATTGTAGAAAATGTACAAACCCATGGAAACTGAACAATGCTCAAATGAATCACTACTGGGTAAAAAAGGAAATTAAAGACTTCCTAAAATTCAATGAAAATGACCGCACAACATACCCAAACTCATAGGACACAATGAAAGCAGTGTTGAGGGGAATGTTCATAAGAGGAATGCTTATAGAACTACATAGAAGAGCTAGAAAAATCCCACAGTAGCGATTTAACAGAACACCTGAAAGCTCTAGACCAAAAA
>JAQHUG010000033.1:7383352-7404090 GCA_028555095.1 Dicrostonyx torquatus | reverse complement strand
AATGGGAAAAGATCTTCAACCCCATATCTGACAGAGAACTGATCTCCAAAATATACAGAGAACTCAAGAAGCTAGAAATCAAAAGAATAAATAATCCAATTTTAAAAAATGGAGTACAGACCTAAACAGAGAACTCTCAACAGAGGAATCTAAATTGGCTGAAAGACACTTAAGGAAATGCTCAACATCCTTAGTCATCAGAGAAATGTAAATCAAAACAACTCTGAGATTTCATCTTACATCTGTAAGAATGGCCAAGATCAAAAATACTGACAACAGCTCATGCTAGAGAGAATGTGGGGTAAAGGGAACAATTCTGCATTGCTGGTGGGAGTTCAAACTTACATAGCTACTTTGGAAATCAGTATGGTGGTTTCTCAGAAAATTGGGAATCAATCTACCTCAATTCCCAGCACCGGCATGGAAGCTTACAGTCATCTGTACGCCAGTCATCTGTACACAATCCCAGGGGATCCAGCACCTTCTTTTGCCCTCCAGGAGCATTGGACACATATGGTACACAGACACAAATTCAAAGACTCATACACATAAAATAGAAATAAATAAAAACTATAAAATTTAACTTTTTGTTGAATTTGTTTATATTTTGCGTGTGGGTGCATATGTGGGCATCACAAGACAACTTTAAAAACTGGTTCTCTTCTTCCATCAGCGGGGGCCAGGGACGGGGCTCAGGCTGTCAGGCTTGGTGGCAAGGGCCATCCACTGAGCCACCTTGCCAGCCTTCTAATATCCCTTTTCTGCCCTGCCCTTTGTATTCCTGAAAGAGCTCTCAGTGTGCCACTCTGATTTAAAGCACTGAGTGGTTCTGTCGCTGTCACAGGAGAATGTAAGAACTCGGAGTTCTTGTACAAACACTCAGCATGGTATAAAAGCCCTTCATTGTGGGGTTCTAAATCACTTCACCGCACTCTGCTCCTACTTCCTCTCCAGTCCCTTTTCTCAAGGGACTCCCTTGTCTTATCAAGTAGGCAAGGTAGACAACTCCCGGCTAGCCGGATCCTCTGCACACCCGCTTCCTTCCTACTACCTTCACTATTACCAGCATTTAGTTGCATTCTCTAGACACTAAGCACTTGGCCTGTATTGGCCTCCAATCCTAACAAGAACCTAAGGAGGTAAGCCGGTCACTTTTTTTTTTTTTTAAGAGATAAGGAAACTAGAGCAGAGGGGTCCACTTGACAAGACTCACACCTCAGGGTGAGTATAGGTGGCTTTTTGACCCCAGGCGCATTCCCAGCAGACTCTCTTTTCCTCTCTGTGGTGATCTAACTCCTCACAGGCTTCCTGGCTGCCTCTTGCCCGCATTACCAGTTCCTTGTAGGCAGGAGCTGTGCACCTGTCTAACCTGCACTGGTGGCTTCAAATGTTTGCGCTAAACTGACCAGGAAAGTGCTCCAGGGAAACTGGACCACACTAGTTCCACCTAAGGGAAGTTCAGGCAGGGTTCGCTGCTCTCTGGGTCGCTATCAGATTTAAGGGGGACTCGTGGGGACAGCAGGCTGCTGGAGCCCACTTACCAGAGGAGCACCGCAGCTGGTTTCTACTCACACCTGCCCGGGGACTCCGTTTACTACGGTTGCCACAGCAACGCCACGGGGCGGGGGGAGGGCCGCCCGGGCTGGTGCTGTGGGGGAGGGAACCAACAGGCTAAGAAGCGCATGCGTGGCATTACCCCATGGCTTTTCCCAAACTGACCAGAGGTGTGTTGTCGGCAGAGTCCTATCTACCCTGGGGAGGCTATTGCGACCAACCGCTCTCTAAGAAACAGAAGCCCAGCATTCCAACAGTTTATGACCCTAATGACTGAGCACTTTCAAAGGCACGTGCCCAACTTTCCAAAAACCACACAGTCCTGAGCCAATTACTTGTCAATTAAAAAACAAAACTTTTAAAGTGGGTGTGGTCTTAGTGAAGCAAGGCAGCTTGCCAGCTGCAAAAACACGGAAGACAGATGAACCAAGGGGTGAGGTAGCGTTTTCTAAAGCTATATATACCTGACGGCCCTCAGAGAGTAAAGAAGGTTTTGTGTTGTGTTTAGAGAGTAAATAAGGTTTGTGCTCAACCCTCAGGGATTTAAAAAAAAAAAATCTGCAATGCATGTATCAGACAAAGAAGCTGTATACAAAATGTATAAAGAGCTCCCGCCTTTAATAAAAAAGCAAATAACCCAACAAAAACTGAACAAAACCTTTTGACCTTTCTTTGTGAAAGGACAGATACAAATATCAATGAACAGACCCAAGTAAACGAATGAATGAGGCCTCACCATATGGATGAAAACACAAATTAATATCCTAACTCAGCCACAGAAAAAGTAAAAAGACTGATCAAATATTGGGTAAGATTAGGAGTTACTACAGAGTGTCCATCTTGCCAGTGAGGATGTAAAACGGAATGCCAGAAAACTACAACAGTTTCTTAAAATTCAGACACATTATCGTGTAAAGCAGTCATTCCAGTTCTAGTTTTGTATCCAAGACAAGTAAAATATTTGCTCCTCTTTCATGGTCAGCTTATTTTTAGCAGCTTAAAGCTGGAAGCAAAACCAAGCACTTGGTGTCAGGACACTGGTGGGGGACAATTCTGTATTCTGTCAATCATGTTTTAAATAAATGCTGATTGGCCAGGTAGGAAGTATAGGCAGGTCAACCAGACAGGAAGTAGAGGCAGGGTGATGAGAAAGGCTGGGAAGCAGAAAGCTCCCTTGGCACGCCTGCGCAGACCTCGAAGAGGCAGCATGTGTCCCTGCCCCGCTGAGAAAGGTACCAAGCCATGTGGCTAACATAGATGAGAACAATGGGTTAATATAAGAGCTAGTAAGAAGCCTGAGCTAATGGGCCAATCAGTTTATAATCTTATGGAGACCTCTGTGTGATTTTCTTTGGGACTTGCCGGCTGTGGGATACCGGGCAGGACAGTAACCCCAACAAGCAGGACATTCATGTTACAGGACACCAAGTGTGGAAACTATGACACAGTCATACACTCAAACAGTAATAAGCAATACAAAGGTTTATCTATTGACGCACATAACGTGGATCAGTCTCAAAATCATGCCAAATGTGAGAAGCCAAAATAATGGTATGTTCTGAATGACTGCAATTTTATATAAAATTATAAATAACCTTTGGTGATAGGAGCCAAGCCCGCAGTGTTTTCTGCTGGAGTGCAGAGGGAAGGCTAACAGAGATGAACACACGGGTAAGCTGGATTGATACAAAGTCCTGTGCCTTCATACACATCCTAGATTAACATCTACACATTCCACTGTATATGCATTGTATGTTAATTACAGCATTTAAAGAGTAGAAGTGATTTTATAAGCCAGATACATTTCCCATGGCTAATGCTCATTTTAATACTGAGATTGAAGAGGAGTTATTAACCCATGAGAAAAGGGTACTAGGCTTCTAAGATAGCAGGATTTTTTTTATTCTAACATATACTCTTTTGACGTCTTTTGATAAAATATTGCCTGGCCTCTACTTAAGAGTAAATATTATTCTTTATTATCTTCCCCTTTGGCATAGAGGCAATGCTTCGGGGTCAGACATATCTCCTCTGTCTTTACTCAGTGATGAATGTACCCAGTGACCCAGGAGTCTCCTTATTTACAGAACATGAAGCCATGGAGCCAGCTGCAATCCCACAGCGGTTCACGAGGTCTGAGCTCAGAGGATGTATATCCATCAGCAGCAAGCCTTCAAGTTTATATCCCACCCCGCGTGGCTGTGCAGGAAGCCTCGCTTGCTGCCGTGCAGGAACACATTTCCTGTCCGTGCCTCCTGTCTTTACATGTCATCATCTAGCTAGCTGAGGCATCAATCTGTTCTCTCCTTCATTTCTAGGGTTCTAGTTTTACTACACCACCCACCCCACCCCCAATTTCCTTACAGTTTAGAGACTTCCAGGGAAGGTTTGTCTTCACTAATGAAAAGGAAATCGACACTGCAGTCACTGCTCTCGAATTCCCATGTAGATGAGACCTTTGGGGCTGTAGCAGCTGGACTCCAACCAGGAGACATTGAGTCAAGTAAGCTAAGACCATGGAGGGCCTAGAAGGCTGGGTTCTTGATAGTACGGATAAGGCACTGTACCATATTGGGACAGTTTCAGAATTTTTGCTCTAATGAACAGAGGTGCTAGTGAGGAGCATTCCAGGGGACAGCAAGCTCCAGGGAGGACCTAGATACATAGAAAAGATTGTCCTCAAAGCATACAGGAAAGTACAAATAGGAAGTGGATAACTAGAAATTAACTGTGTCCTAAGTGTAATTCCAGCTCAAAGGATTAGATGAAAACAAAGAGGTCTAAAATATTGACAGAATTATTTTTTCCTGATTTAACTTGCTAAATGACTGTTTCCGCCATTTGTGTGTGTGCATGCAACATTAAGAGAAATGAAAATCTAAAGTATTCAAATTGAGAATAATCGCTTTAAAGGTTTTAAGGTGAGTGTGTGGGGGGGTAAAGCTAAAAAAAAAAACCGAAAGAAAATATGTATCAAAGAACGAACGCAGGGGTGAACAATGCTGTTCCCAGAAGGCAAGGGTTATTAAATGCAAATCTCGGTGCTACACAGGATAACTTCTACAGATATTAGTCAGGGAGGTGACAGAGGCCTCCCCCAAACACAGACTATTTCTATCCCATTGTTGGTGCACCATAACTAGATGGTGAGGCCATATTACTGAAGACTAGTGCTTAAGAGAGTGCTTGGCTTCAAAAGAATCATCTTTGTCAACCACATGACTCCATCCAAGGCTCAGGGAGCATCACAGAAGAAGGGCAGCAAGAATATTAGGTGGGGAGGAAAGCAGTGAAATGTCCACTTCTACACATCACATGGATGTTGCACACATCAGCGCAGGATCAAGCTAGACAAAATTCCAGCAGAGACAGGGAAAAGGTCCTGAGGGCCCACTCTTGGTGGAGGAGCTATGGACAGTTGCTGCCCCTGGGGAAAGGAGTCTAACTCTCCTTTGGGGTTGGTAAGTGGCCTATAACCAGTGGATGGCCCCACATTCACGTGCATATGGGCAACATTAGTTGGCTCAGGTTAGTAATAACAACAACAAAATAAACACGAAGCAGGGAGGAAGACAGGATGACAGGTACTAGGAGGGAGATAGTGATAGATCAATAAGATCAAAATACATTGTATAAGTGCATAAAATTGCTAATATATGTATGTATTGCATTCATGAGGTTGGGAAGACTGCTAAGTGGGTGAAGCATTTGCCATGCAGGCATTAGGAATGGAGTTCATATCCCCAGCACCACACAGTTCCCAGGTACCATGGTGGCTCTCCTGTAATCTCAGTGTGTAGGAGATGAAGACAGGAGAACCCAGGGACAAGCTGGCTGGCTGGACTCCAAGCTCAGCATCAGTATCTATGGTGAAAAGCAATTAAGAAAGACACCTGACTTCAATCTCTGGGCCTTCACAGGAATGTGAACACATGCACCTGCACCTGCACACACATGCACGTTCCCACACACAAGAACATTCCTATACATGTGCCATACACACATGAAAAAAATACATTTACAGAGAAAGCAGGTGACCTAAATTTTCGGGGAGGCGTAGCACCAAAATGGCTTTATCTTAGGCAAAGAAAAGACTTAAGTAACAAGTTTCAAAACATAAAAATCAAGCAGAAGAAATCTGCAAAAAATAAAGCAAATACAGACCTTACACAAATTCATCAGTGTTAGAAGAAAATAATTTTACTTTTTGCTTCAAATGAGAAGCCCAGGAGAGAGTTACACAGTGATATTCTTAGAACGTGGTTCTCACCTGCAGAGTAAGGGAAAGGGAACTCTGGGGACTCAGGGTAGCTTCAGAGTGATGTTCCTCCCGCCACCTCCATGCCTCAAACTCTCTGAGGTTGGAAATTCCCATCACAGCATGGCAGACATCACTGGAAACAGAAGCCAACCCTGAGAACCATGAGGAGTTCATGAGAGGAAATTCATTTTGGGTGATTTATGACAAGGAAAACTGATAACAGTTTTTATATTTCTTTTTCTAACATTATCATTAAATCAATGTACCGCATTTAGACATTTGAACATTATAGTTGGTATCATTATTTAATAGATGTACATTATCATTTTTGAAATTTTCACACTAAAAAAATTTATTAAACACACAGCCACTGTTACTTGCTTAAGAAAAATAAACAAACATTCCTACGCCCACCTCCTGTCCTACATAGCTCCGGCTGGCATGAAACTCACTATATAATAGGGAGCCTCCTGCCTCAAGCGTCTGAATGGGGGGATTATAGGTAGACGCCACAGCCTCAGGCTTCTGCTTTTTAAAGCTGCATGTTTGTTTGGAATGATGGATAGCAGAAAAGAAAATAACACATTTTCCTGAAAGCCAGAAAAATTTTATTGTAAGTTATACATAAAGCAATTTAGTTCTCCTGGGAAGCTGATCCACATTTAAGATGCACAAAACAAGAACAACAACAAAAATAAAACCTTCAACAGCAATAACAAGGGTAACAATATATTGCTAAAAAGTTTAAAAAGGTTAGTCAAATAGATAACTGAAATTTTCCTACAGTCAAAATTTTATTCACAGGAACTTCATAGGTTAGATGCTTTGTTGAAAAACCTATTTGAAAAGGTAAAATATTAAAATAATTATTCTTTTCCTTGTTTCCATTAATACAGGCTATCTTTGCAGGTTTTTATCTGAAGAAAAATGTCACAACTTGAGTAGAGGATTCACGAAGAGGGAAGGGAAGGCGGGAAGAGGTCACTGAGGGCATGCTCCAATTTAACTTCTCCTATGACACGTGGGTAGAAAGAGCGAACCAGCCTTCTTCACTTTGCTTTTCCGTCTGTCGAACAGAGATGCAGAGAGAACTTAGATGAGAGCCCACTAGAGATTCACAAACACTCAGATCAAGTACATAAAACAAAGTCACCATGTGTATTAAGTGGCTCTCGAGTGTCACCTCTCCTGGCAAAGCTCCTGCCCTACGGAGACACCACCAAGCAGCTGCCTGCTCAGCAGGCATCTAGAAAGACACCTACCTTTCAAAAGGAGAAAGCCAACATTTATTCAAACCATAGATACGATTGTAAAGATGATGAAAAGAAGGTTATTGGAGCTTAGTAAACTGAATGATACTAAGTTCCATGAATATATCAAAAGGTAACTGTATTTTTCTGTATTATCAACACACATAAAAATGCCTTCTGTGAAAAATCTGATAAACCGTAAATGTTTAGCTTCCAGACAGTTCTGGAGCAAACCAGAACACATGAATGTACAAGTGTTCATTCACCCTCTATGTTATCACATGTCTAACAAAGGTACCCTCAGACAGGGCACACGGGGATAAAAGTACCAGACTCAGGTCTCTGGCTATCCCAAACTCTGCCCAGTCACACCAGCAACAGCAGGACCAACACCTCATCTCCGTAAGCTACTCCAGACCACGGCACTTGGGAGGCAAAATGAAACAAGTAATTCCCAGTCTTAGGAGATACTTAGAATCCTAGCAAATTTTAACTTATTTCTTAGTTACCCTAGAAAACAAAATAAACATATTGTTTTCAAACAGAGATAAGATATAGTATTTCTTTTCTTTGTAGAATTTTATATCATGTAAAGACAACAGGAATAATAAGTAAGAATGGAAGCTACTTACCCTCCATCCACCCTCACTCCTGACCCTACGTAGTGATCATATTTTATAATGTACCTTTGTTCTTGGATTAACAGGTGTGAATCGCCCACTTCCTGAGGTGGCGTTTAGTGGAGAACAAGAATTGCTGGTAGCCCCTGAAGATCTAGCCATGAGAAAGAAATAGTCAGAGAGTGAGGTATTACCACTAGCCATCAACAATTATGGGAACAGCTCTCAATACTGGCAAGAGTTTGGAAAGGTTTGGAGACAAGTCCAAATGAGGTAGATCACTCCTAATACTTTGAACTAGGAGTTTACTGCTTCAAGTAGTTTAGCCTTACAGACAGAGAGGAAAGAGCAGTGCTCTCAGGTATCCTCACCTCCGTCTCTAACATCTTGACGGGACGTGTTACAACTGACCACACAACACTGACTCACTATTAACAGAAGACCAGTTTCTACCAGGGCTGTCTTTGTGTGACAGACACATCCTGTGGTTTTTGACAGATAATTGCGCATGCCTTTCATATAATACCATTTGGGTAAGATTTCAAGGCTGTGCAGTAGTGGGGCAGGTGGTGAGGGTAGCCTGGTATAACGAGAACTGCAGCAGTGTGGTACGGTACGAGGATGCCCTTTCCCGATCCACTTACCACTCGAGTGTTCAGCTAGGCCAATCGGCTTTGTGTTCACTTACTGTGAAGTGCTACCCCGGGACACAGTCTCCTCATGCTGCAGCCACAGAGATTAGCCCACTTCTGTGCAAGCAGCCCTACTTGGTTAAACTGACTCACTTTACTCTCCCCCAGCTTCTTCCTCTGTATGAGCGAATCTGTCTGAACTTAAATTAAGCAGATGCTGGGCACAGAGAGAATGGCACACAGACACTCTTGGTGCTTTAATAACAGTGGCCCAGGAGCCCTACCGTCTTGAACTGATCCCGCTGACAGGAGAGATGGTATTGCATTTTGAACTCTCTGGAGCCTCCACTCCTGGAACAGACACCTCTATGGTTCGCTTTCCTTCTTCTAAAATATAAAAATATTGTTAGCTTCATTACTTTTCACTAATAAAAGTAGCAATTTTGCTCAATTTCAATACTATTGGAAATTATACATTACAAATTTAGGTGTTTTTATTTATTTATTTATTTATTTTTGGTTTTGGTTTTTCGAGACAGGGTTTCTCTGTGACTTTGGAGCCTGCACTGGAACTAGCTCTTGTAGACTGTTTTTATATTTTTATCATGACAGTTTATAGAAGCACTTGAGAGGTGTTTTTTTAAAAATGAACTTCTAAGACAAGAAACGTCAGCTGTTTCTGTCAATTTCACAGCACGCCAGTTCGCAGAATGCCAGAATGTTCTAACAAGTGCTGTCACACAGAGCAAGAAGTGAGAAACAGTGAGACCTATATATGAGGGAGCAGGAGGGTGGGTGGAGGTTAGGAATGAGTGGGGGTAAACATGATTTGGATGCATGTATTTGTGAAATTGTCAAAGAATTTAAAAAAATTAAATTTGAAAGCTAAAAGGTCCTAGCACAAAAGTTTTACTTTTTAAAATTTGATTAAATAGGATTTTATTTCCCCTCATAGTCATGAAATCTCTGAATTTTAAGAAGGATTTACAGGATCCTCTATGAATATGATGGCTATAAAGTATTTCAGTAGTAAGTGTTTGTCAACTGCTTGCGTATGTATGAAACCTTGAGGTTTCACAAAATTAAACTTTGCTCCGGCCATATGAGAACCCATGTCTGGTACTACAAATCTTATCAGAACCCCATGGCTGGGAAGGTCACAGGCAATGAGCAGAAGATGTTAGCACTGTTGTCTGACTAAATTGTTGTCAAGGTGCCTTCTAGATACCATTATTTCCACCCAGGGAGAGATGCTACTCTCGCCTGATTCAGAGCAGTGAACGATGGTGAATGCAGACTCTTGGCTGTTCACGGTGCTGAGACTAAGAGATGGGCGAGTACTCAACTTTCAGTGGGACAGTTATCCCCTCCTCTAAGCTCAGGGAAGATCATAGAAAGGAGGCAGAAGGAAGGAAATAGCAGAAGGTAGGAAACAGGGCTGTCCTCTGAGCGTGACCCAGCCATGGACATCATGAACTCACAGCAGCTGTGGGTGCCTGTCCTGGGCTGCACAAGGGTGGACTTGTCAACAGTCTGTCAAAAAGTAGGGAGGGGCTTGTGGAGCCGTACCGCTCTCTGCTGAACTAAGCTAATGCTAGATTCTGGGGTATGGGGAGAAGAGGTGTCACCATCTTTAGTTATGTACGCTATCCCAGGCCCTGAGGGGGTAGTTCCTCATCCACAGCCATTCAGACCACCCTTAAGATCAGTGGGTCACAAAACAAAGTTATGTGCATGGGAAAGGGACCTGTAAGCAGGGGGCTGATGGTGTGACCAAGAAAAGAGAGGGTGAGACGAACCAGAATGCATTCTATACATGTATGAAACTGTCAAAGGGCAAAGCCAATTAATTACTCGGTTACCCTACCAAACAAAAGATTTTTAGTTCATGACATTGTTTATTCTTATTATAACCCACAGAGGTTTCCATAAAACAAGAATCCTATTTTGGGTATGTTGAGTACTAGATGGGATAACAGAAATAAAGGTATTTTCCAAGAGTCTGCTTTCCTGTCTGTAATTTCAAAAGCTAAATAATTTCCAATGGAAGTGAGCACTTCCTGTGCCTTTCAGGTACCTGATTTCACCCAAGCACACAGGACACACGGATTCCTGTAAGCACCAAAGCCCGAGCATCTCAGGGACACCATTGATAGAAGCTTCCAGTGCCTCACAATCTGGACCTCAGACAGGGCTCCAATCAATACCTCTGATGCGGTGCCATCCTTGAGGGCATAGGTTCACTTTTGGCTAACAGCTGACTTAGAGCTACTTCATTTAATTAACACTCTCTGAACAGCACTATTATAAAGCAAACTTTCAGTCATGATTCAATTATTTAAGAGGACCTCATACTCCTAAATGTAACAAAATAATGAATAAAATAAATTGAGGGGAAATATTTTCCTGGTTTTAAGAGGACAATAATTTGTAATCTGATGTTGATAAAATTTTTGTCTAATTTTGACATAATTTTTGTAGCATATATCCTAAGCTAAACATACTGTAATGAATATTTCACTTGGATGGCATTGCCCTGGATGCCAAAGGCTGGCTATAGAGCAAGAGACAGCTTTCTACCACTACTTCTGTCACTTAAGTCTCTGACCGAAGCCAGTTTCCTCTGGTACAAAACTGGGAGTACTAGAATAGTATACTCTGATACCCTTCTTTTGATTCAAAGTTGAGAGTGAAAACTATTTCCATTTGTCAGTCATGAATGTGCTACCCACCGGCCCATGCTCTGAGAGGTGACACTGGCGAGGAGGAAAGGCTCAAGCCAACGAGTTTCTGCTGCTCTATCAGCTGGAGCAGTTTGCTGCGAGCCTCCATGCTCTGTCGGTTCAACTCTGCAATCCGTTCTTCCATGCTACTTGGCACTAGAGATTGAACTACTGGAAAATTCTTCAGGAGAAAAAAATGCATAAACTCATTATTAAAAAAATACCAATTCTGATTTTTATTCTAAGTACCAGCATTTGTTATATACACATATGAAAGATGGGGTAAAATATAAATATATTTATAAATCATTTAACTGAAGAATTAAGACTAAACTAAAAGCATACACAAATTCTTCTGCTTCTACTGCCACACACGCACAGTCGAATGGGGCAATACTCTCCTGCATCTCTTACTACTCACCTCAGCTCAATTAGAAAGAAAAGATCACATGAGGAAAGATGCCTGCCAGTGAGCCAAACGCCACACTCCTACTGGTGACAAATCTGAGCAGGGCAGACTACACAGGAATATCTCTGATATGTTTTTATAAGTTCAGTCTTCAAACAAGCTTCATGTCATGAATTATCTGGTAGACTCTAAAAATCCAACCAGTCTTTCTGCCCACATGTCAGCCCCTCCAGGCTGCTTTTAGCTTCAGACATCTGATTTAAAAATATCCATGATTAGAAAGGAACATAAGATACGGAGAGTAAAAGGCAAACAATGCAAAACAAAAAGCTACTCCAAAGATATGAGCAAAGCTTGAAAGTCCCAAGGGAAATGTACTTTCATCATTCATAATAATTTCATTTAGCTAAATATATCCTTTTGTAGGGGAAAACCAGTCCCTGATAGAAATGACTAATTTCTACCTATTAGGTTGTGGGGTTTTTTGTTTGTTTGTTTGTTTTGTTTTTGTTTTTTTGGAAAAAGGTAAGTAAACCAGTAAAGATCAAAGTCTATTTTGTATTTCCAACTAAAAAAGAAAGGAGCTAGTCAGGGAACGGTATCAGCCTCCCTTTCCAGGCTAGCATATACACTATTTAGAAAGGGCACAGGCTCAGCATTTAACTGGTACCTTTTAAAAAGCAACAGTGATCTGCTTCCAAACCCTATAAACACATAACATAATGTGCAAGCCGGGCGGTGGTGGCGCAGGCCTTTAATCCCAGCACTCGGGAGGCAGAGGCAGGCAGATCTCTGTGAGTTCGAGACCAGCCTGGTCTACAGAGCTAGTTCCAGGACAGGCTCCAAAGCCACAGAGAAACCCTGTCTCAAAAAACCAAAAAGAAAAAAAAAAAAGCAGCTGCTTCAGAAACCCGTAGTCCTGAGGCTGTCCACTCTTTCCAACTACGGGAGCAGTTACCCCCACTGTCAGATCCAGAGGAGTCACCTCTGATCAAAAAGGGTCAAATAAAATATCCCCATGACCAGGATGTGTCATGGACACTCCCGTCTGGGACTAGATTCACTTTCTTCTCCACAAACAACGAAACAAAGGTTAAGTTATCAAATTAGTCCATAGAGTTTAGTTTACTTATAAAATTTCTACACTAACAGGAAGGCAAATCCATACAATCTTACTCACATAATTTATAAAAGCTTATCTTATAGATGCTAAGAGTAGATTAATGGAGCTGAGGAAAGACAGAAGGGGCAGGGAAGCTTGCCAGTGGGGACTAAGAACAGTCAGACAGGGTTGACTGGATTTCGTTGTTGCTGCTGCTGTTGTTTTAAAGACAGATCTCATACGATAGCCCAGAACTCACTAATGTAACCCTGCCTCAGTCTCTTGAGGATTATAGGCATTGAGCCACCATGTTTGGCACTATAGTTACACAGGAAAAAAAATCCTGCTCTATAATATATAAGAGCAATGCTCCTCAGAATGTGACAGCCCAGTAGTCATGGTGTCACTGAGGGACGTATTAGAAAGACACAGGTCCCACCCTAGACCTACTCAGGCACTACATCCTAGCAAGCTCCTCAGATGGCTCATATGCATATTGAAGTTTAACTGATTCTTTAAATATAATTTCTATAGAAAAACCTATTCTGGGGAGGGCCTTGGGCTTCCCATAGGGCAGGGTATCCTGCCCCATCTTAAGGAAGCAGGGAGAGCGTGGTGGGGTAGTGGGGGAGCGGGAGGGCCGGGAACAAGGGGAGTAAATGTAAATTTTTCTTTTAACAATAAAAAAAATAATTAAAAAAAAAGAAAAACCTATTCTGTGTCCTAGAAAAAAGTTATTCATCAGTAAAGGGTCAACTACTTTTTAATAGGCTATGTGAAGAGTAAAACTACTTTTAATTAAAATCTAGCTGTACAGCAGGCATTCTATGTCCTCCTAATTCCATATCATCCATTCCTAGCTTATCCTTATCCCTCCTGAACATTTTACCTTAATTCTACTTTCTATGTTTTTTCCTTCATGTTGTCTTATTGTAGTCCAATATGAACTAACAGGTTTTATCTATCCTGTAAGGAAGACACACTATAGTCACTTCTGAAAAGAAATTTCTTTGGATGCCTGTTACAGTTTGAATATGAAACCAACTCACATACTGGGGGCTGCTTGCCAGCTGGTGGGCTTTGGAAGCGAGTGGCTCCTGAGGGCTTTACTGACTAGACTGAGCCACTGAAGTAACCATAACATAATAGTATTATGGGGAGGCATGAAAAGGAGGAGGTAGGGTTTAGCTGGCAGAATCTGGTCACCTGGGACACATCTTAAAGAGATGTACCTAGTCCTCTGACCCTCTGGGCCACTCTGAGAGAGTAGCCCCTGCCATGTGTTCCTGCCACCACAATGCTCTGCCTAACCTCAAATCCAGAGCAGCCGAATCTGCCCCCTTGAGTAACCCTCTGAAGACGTAAGTGGAAACAAACCTTCAGTCCCTGTTTAACTTGCCACAGCAGTGAAAGGTCTAACTGTGCCCTGAGTCTGCGCTGGTACTTACGGCAGTCACGTCATTGGCACTTCCCTGTTTGCTTGGCTCCCGAAGCCCGTCGCCGTGCTCTCCCACTGACCCAGTAACATTATTCAGGTGTGCCTTGATGGCTGAATTCTGCAGTGTCAACTCAGCAATCCGTGCCATTATGTCCTTCCTCTGTGCCAGTACCTCATTTGTTCTAAGCTGCTGCCCATCTCCAAGCACTGGGGGCTCCTCTGAGAACACAGGATTTCTCGATTGCTGAGTGGTGGGAAGGGAATTGCAAGGCGGCTGTGACAGGTTAACAAATGGCGTTGGGGTTTTGTTCTCCAGATCTTCTCCCATGTGAGAAACTCTCCACCTCTGAGTGAAGAGGCGATTTTCCTCACTTGAGTTCTGAATGTCTGGATCAACAGGCAAGGTCTTCTTTTCCCAGTTCTGTTCTTTCTCTATGACTTCCACAGTGGGAGGGATTCGTGGGGCAGGACGAGTCTGAACTGTTCTCCTCAAAACTGCAGACAAGAATTAAGACAGGGGATAAGCACCCATTTTCCAATAAACTGGCACTATAATTAGCGCATTGCTCTGTCGTGGTCGTCAAGGAAGTACTTCAGTAGATGGGTTTGGCTTCTGAGTGCCTAAATTATTTTTATGAAGGAATATGTACAATCAAGTACAGAAACTTTCATATTCCTGAGACTATTAGCTTCTTGTGAATCATGTGTCACAGTGCACACTGACACATGTAACTCCTATCAAGGAACAGTGCTGCACACCTGTGCTCACAAATGATGAGGAATGATCTTGAGTTTGAAGCTAGTCTGGGCTACACAGTGAGACACTTCGGGGGGGGGACTGAATTATTACTATAAGGAATAAAAATCTGATCAGAACAGAAGTCACCACTTCCTTAGTCTAGACATAATTAATAACTTCCCAGGACTCCGAGAAAGAAATATTAAACTACACAATTAGAAAGCATTAAAGTAAAAATTTTCGCATGCTAGAGTAAGAAAGCTGGAGTCCAGAAGAGGAACCTGAGTCAGTGAGGGGGGGATAAGCTGTCTGCACTTGTCTCTCTCTCAGCGGCGCTGTCTCCATTCTCACCAGGCTGACCTGACAAGGCCCTATTTGCCTTACAAATGGTGAAGTACAAGTCTAGCAGCAAGGATCTAGTGCTCCGCAAGAAAACATTACTAATTCTTAAAGAAATAAAAGTCCACACAAAATAGGAATGAAAAAATAACTTCTGGTTATTTTTTCAGCAGCTAGAGTCACATGAACACCGGCTGGAGTTCCACTCTGAGACTCCACATACATATAAGCCAGGGTATCTATATTCTCTCTCTCAAAATTAATTAATAAAATTAACAAAGGAGGTGGAGTGTGATAAAGGAATATACTTAATATTGTCGATTGTTGGACTCCACACAAGTGAAGTGAAATGGGTGAGTGAAGCCCCTAACACATACAACAAACAAATAAAAATAATTAAAAATGTTCTTTTCAAGGACCAATAACACACAGCTCAGTAGATAAAAGCACTTGCCACCAAGCCTGATGACCTGAATTTGATGCCTAGGACCCAGATGGTGGAAGGCAAGAATCCACTACCACAAGTTTCCTCTGTGTGCCATGGTACACGTGCGTACACACATACACAGCTGATCACCAGCTGCATGCCTTTGAAGAGTGTTTTCCCAGAGCCCTCTTCTCATTCCGTCTCTGGGATGTCATGATGAGTGAGCAGCTTTCCTCTACCGTGTCTTGATCTACCTTGATCTGCTCGGAAAGAACAAAGCCAACTGACCATGGACCACTGAATCCATGAATCAAAGTAAGTTACCTAGTTAGATGGTAGGGGAAGGGGGGACACACGGACACACGACACGGATGACACTACCCTAAAATACACACATACACACACACACTATACACACACACACATATAATATCATATGAATTAAGGGCAAAAATCACAGCTTCCATGGAAACGTAGAGGAGCCATGCTTACCATCCTGCAGAGGAGAGAATTCCGAGTTGCTCTTCTGCCTGGGTGGTGTTAACATTACAGCTGGCTCGAAAATATGTGCTGGGAAATTATTGGCCAGATTTAAGTTCTCTGTGGGGGTTGGCCCCTGAGACAGTTTAACAGGCAACTCTTCCTGTGGGAATTCAACGGCTCCTTCTCCTCTGAACATCGACGGCATGGAGACATTACTGCTTACAACAGGTCCCTCTGAGAAAGACAAGAGGACATTAATTTAAAAGAAACAAAAAGGAATTAATTATGGGCACCTTTTAGGTATTTAGTCTACTTTTAAATTGTTATTTATTTGCTTTTTATTTACATATACACATGTGTGTGTGAGTGAGAGAGAAACAGAGAGAGAAAGAGAGAGAGCTTGAATGCACACCATATGCTTTCAGGAGGTCACAGAAGCCAGGAGAAGGCTTCAGACTCCTAGGAACTGGAGTTACAGGCAGTTATGAGCCACCACAGGGGTGCTGGGAACCGAACCTGGGTCTTCTGCAAGAGCAGTAAGTGCTCTTAACTGCTAAGCCATCTCTCCAGTGCCCAAGTATTTATTTTTAAATGCATTTAAGTAATGTGAAAGTTCCCAGAATCCTCAATCTCTCAGGTATATCCTCGTTTGCCAGTAATTTACAAACAGGCTCTTGTTTTGTGTAGAAAGAGCTCTGAAAGCCACAAAGCTATACAAAGAAAACACTTACAGACCCCACACCCCAACCTCAGCATTCCTAATGGTCATGACAAGTAAGGCAACAACAAAACCTTTTAATATTCTGACTTCCAGACACAAGGGTCACTGCAAAACCAGGTAACTTGGTAATCCATCATTAACAGTGTGGTAAATTCCACGCAACTCTAACAGGGTAGCAAGGCTGAGACACAGAAAGATGTAAACCAGTTTTCACCTCCATGGTATTTCTGACTTTCCCCAGGCAATGACAAAATTCACAAGAATCTTATAAGGTACCACAACCCCTTGGTTTCTCACTCACCCTTGAATAACTAAAGGTTTCTCCGTAGCAAAGCTTAAGTCACCAACATTATATTAATGAGACAGTAGTAGCAAAGCCTACCAGAAGACAGAGATCACCTAAGTTATTTTAGCCTGCCACTTCTTTGAATCCATCAGTTCTAGTTACTACTCTAAGGCCATTGGGTCATTTAATGACAGTATGAGAGTAATAAGACTCCACCTACCTATATTATCCACAAGTCTTCTACCCATAGCTGCCCTTTCTGATGCTGGACCCTCTGGTCTGGAGTTATTTATCACAGGACAGCTCTTAATGGCATGTGTGAGTGATATAAGCTGCTCATCTGTAGTGACCATGTATTGCTGAAGTCTCGTCTAAAGAAAAGCACACATCACTGGCATAACAAGCATAAAGCCATTACCTAAAGAGTAAGCCATACAGAGATGTGGGTGTGTGTTTGTGTGAGTGAGAGACAGAGAGAAAAAGAGAGAGGTCATTATTTTAAATACCACTCTAAAGTAATATTATTCATAATTATAAATACCCTAAAGGTATCATGATGGTGAAATGATTAGATAAATGACAAACTACTAGTTACTAAGTACTCTGCTATAAAAGTAAAACTAATTAATAGAGCTTTTAATTTATAAAATCTTTTCATATAGATTATCTCTATCGACTGACTACAATATAGAGTGAAACATTAAGTAGAGGAAACTGAATAGAGCATTCCATGGAATTTTAGGTGAACAAACTAAAAAACATAAAATTATATAAATGAAATAGTTATGGGCAAAAGAAACAATATTCCACATGTAGCAATATTACAATTTTATATTTTATTTTTATATGAGCAATAACTATTTTATGTGTACTCAGATTTGTCTATGCACGCGCATATCTCTATTAATGTTATATAATTTTAAAATTTAAAATAAAATAACACACCAATGACTTACTTTCTGTCATATAGCTGGATGAGTTTAGAATTCCATTCTTACATTAAAAGTCAACTTACTGCCCAGAAGTTTAGATGGATTTGTTTTTTTTTTCTTTATCTTTTCCACATTGTAGATGTAAATGGGTTATGTGAAATCAATAAATCTGATTAAAACCACAAAATGCAGGTGTTTTGTAAATACTGGCATACGGTTCTTAGGGGCATAGACGATGGCAGTGAAAGGGAAGAAAGAGGAATTGTAGGAACTGCCAAGACCTTGTAACAAAGGCAAAACAAGAGAAACTAAGGATGACAGCTAGAGACACATTCGTGCATAGACACACAGACAATTAATAAAAGTGGGTACGGTCCAGGCATCAGAAATATTACCATTAGAGTAGATGAATAAAGCACTTGAGGCACCTTTATATCACCAGTCATGTTCTCCCCAGATTTCACACTCATATATTCAGTGGTCTTTTGAGTACCCCCATCTAGACTCTGTATATATAAAGCCAAGCACCTCTTGAAGCCATTCATCTACAACATAAAGAGCAGCTTCATCTTTTGAATGTTTAATCCCAAACTGTCCAGTTACCTTTGGATCTTTTCTCTCACACCCTTTCCTTCACCCCATTTCCAATGGGACCAGCTGACCTTCAAAACACACTCTGAATTTGCTCAATCTTCATAGTTTCCCATTTCCACTCTAGAGCAGGCTGCTATGCCCCATCTGAATCAATCTGACAACTCTTAGATGCAATGCTCTACTTAATGGTCTGCTACCTTCCCTTCTTCTGCCCTCAAACTGCAGTCTGAAACAGCAATGATTTCATAGGGGCACCAGAGGACAGCTTCAGCTCTCAGGAGACACCAGTAAAGACATCATCTATGCAGAATTAGTCTGTGCAACTATTAACCAGGAGCAGTTCAGTTAAATAGGATTTCGGTATATTCTTTTTGGTAATATCAAATCTGGTTAGACAGGCATGGCAGCGCACACCTGCAATTTTAGCATATAACAAATTAAGATAGCAGGGTCACAAAGTCAAGGCCACATTATACTATATAGTGAGACCCACTCTCAAACAATAACAGGGAAGCCAACCAAAAATAATCAAATCTGTTCATGGCTGGGTTTCTGGAAGCACCTATGTTAAAAATATAAGTTCAGATGAGCAGATAATGGAATATGACATACACACAATGGAGCATTATTCAGCTTCAAAGAATTAAGTCATATCATTTGCAAGAAAATGGATAGTACTAAATAAAATACCCTAGATAAGTAACACACACACAAATAAAAACAATAAGACCATAAAAACATAAGTTCTTGGTAGAAACACACTGTGGAATAAGAAATAAGAACAATGATGTTCACTATAACTCTAAACTTAGGATAGTTAAACAGTATCGGGAAGGTACACATATCTCACTAATAAATAATTGTAGTCATTTATCAACAAAGTAAATGTATGACTATTTCTACTTACATATTTCTACTTATATATTACATATAATTATATATTATACATTATGCAATATATTGTTATATAAGTATATATTGTACATTACATATTATATAATATAATATACATAATATATATTTCTACTTACATATATATAAAGCATTTATACATATTAAGTATATTATTGTTCAAACAATCCAAACAGTTGTTAGAACCTGAGTCAAGAGACACTAAGTTAGCCAACAAAGGCGGCACTCTCACAGTCGTCATACCCAGTGTGAGCACAGCAGCCCAGATGAGCCTAAGGACTCTTCTCTCCAGTGGTTCCCCACTTCATTTGCCTGTGTGAGGCACTTACCCTATCTCTGCTCTCTCTCTCCACTTCACTTTCTCCACACAGTCTCCTTGAGGATTGTGAAGCCCCACTTAACACTTTACCTCAAGACCTCTGCCCTTATTTTTTCTCTGCCTGCATTGCTCTTCTAGCAGACTGCAAGTATTCGCTACCCACAACAACAGGAAGATGAATAAGTTTCTGTTGTTCTCAAGCAGCATAAACATAAGCAAGCATATTCAATAACACAATATCTAAATGCATCAAAAGTATGCAGAGGAAGACTGCTTAGGGGACTAGGGAGGTGGCTCAGTCAGTAAAGTGCTTGCCACACAAGCAAGAGGGGCTGAGTTCAAATCCGTAGTACCAATGCTAAATGCCAGATACGGCAGTGCGTGTTTATAACCCCAGTGTTGGGAGCACAGAGGCAGGTAAGCAGGTAGATTCACGGGCCAGAGTGTAGACAAACTGGTGAGCTCCACCTTCGCTGAGAAAGTGACCCGAAAAACTAAGAAAGAGTAACTGAGGCTGACCCCAACATTAACCTCTGTCCTTGTCACATAACACACACACACATACATACTTTAAAAAGCATGCAAGCAGTCAGTTTTTTAGAAAAGATATTGTATGCCTTTTTGTAGAGCAATTAGTCAAGCAGTAAGTCAAACATGAAGTTGCTGAAAACAATCATGAGTAGCATCTGATGTCACTGCAGAAGGGCTTAAAGGCTAAGCTATCCTCTGCTCTAAAATGACAACTGGCTACCAGAACACTCCTTCACATCTGTATGAATGGCTATTTAAATATAGATCCTGTTATCTCCACTCCATGGCATATTTCTTAGAAACAGCAAACTTGTCCTACATACTATGTGCAGTTTAAGTTTCAAATATGGGATCCTGGCATAACAAATGTCATCAACACCCACTGCTGCTGCTGAGCCTGACAGGTAACGGCATTAGTACAGCCAAGCCAGAAGCAGCTCCAGGAGAAACCTTTGTGCATACAAAT
>JAQHUG010000033.1:7351931-7375624 GCA_028555095.1 Dicrostonyx torquatus | reverse complement strand
GTATCCTGCCCCATATCAGGGAAGTAGGGGGAGGGCAGTGGGGTAGGGGGGGAGCAGGAGGGCCCGGGACAAGGGGAGTAAATGTAAATTTTTCTTTTAACAATAAAAAAAAAAAAAAAAAAAAAAAAAACTTGCTGATAAGCCACAGCCACGTGGCAATACTCAGATTAATGGAGATAAGTTAATTTAGGATGTAAGAGCAAGCTATTGGCCAAACAGTATGGCAAATAATATAGTTTCTGTGTGATTATTTTGTGCCTGAGCAGTCGGGAATAAATGAGCGGCCTCCAACTACACAACGGCAAAGAAGAGAGCCTCAGAAATCCTGGGCAGAGTTATGGACCCTGAGGATGAAGACTCAGGCTAGAGGTGATTATTTCCAGGCTGTGAAACTTAATGGACTTTGTCTGTCTGAATTTCAGTGTCACTTGTAACTACTGACTACATTCTTCTTTTGATTATTTTTCCTCTTTAAAATGGGAATGTCTATGGCTCTTATCCCAGACATGTTCCATCACTGTATTCTGAAAGCAGATCACATGTTTCCTAATTTCACAGAAATACATATGAAAAAGAATTCTGAGGTAGAATGATCATATCCAGAGTCCTCCCATACTTTATTTAATGATGGGATTAGGGACTTCTTCACTAGAACTGACAGAAAGGTATGTTCTTAGACTAGGAAGTGCTCAACCATATCACAAAATCCATACATACAATACTGATATTAGAAATATCAATATTTAAATAGAAAATTTAAATTCAAATGGTTCAGCTAATGAAGAACTCTCTCTGATAACAAAAGGAAGAAGTCAGAATAAAGTTGCAACAACATATAAGATGGAATTGAACTACACAAGCATTTGGAGATACTACACATGTGTGTGCATATTGAACTGTATGTATCTACTTCACAGCAGAAATTAAAAAACAAAAACGGTAGCTGTGCAGGCTGGTAATTGCAGCACTTGGGAAGCTGAGGCAAAAGAATCACAAGCTAGAGATCCAGCTGAGCTACAGGGTAAAACTGTGTCTCAAGTCATCTCAGCACAATAAACAAACTTTTAAACACTTCTGACAGCAAACGGTTATACATGAGTGGGGGGGGGGTAAAAATTAATCTTTTTGGTTTTTTTGTTTGTTTGTTTTTGAAGACAGGGTTTCTTTAGTGGCCTTGGCTGTCCCAGAACTAGCTCTGTAGACTACGTTGGCCTTGAATTCATAGAGATCCACTTGCTTCTGCTTCCTGAGTGCTGGGATTAAAGGCATGGCCACCACGCCTGACCTAAAAATTAAAGTTTTAAGTGGATAAGTATCAGAAAAAAATGATTTATTGAATGCAGGAAAGAGATTCTTTAAAGAAAATCTACCTGCAAAATAGAGATCAATACTAGGTATCCAAAAAAATTTGCTTTCATAAGGAACATTGAGGAACTTAAGGAAAGCAATACAAGAATGATTAGGGAGACATCAAACAATAAGGAAAATGAACATGAATGGGAGAGAAGACAATCCTCCATGTCACTGAACAACAAAGCAAGGCATCAACAGAATCGCTAGCACCCAGCAATGGGCATGGGAAAGACAAGCCTACAACTTAAAGGGCAAACTATGTCGGATAAGGGGAAACTGACCTGGACCCTCAACTATGGGACACATCTTGGCAACACTTAAGTCTAAAGGCAGAAAAATAAATGTTAAGGTGAAGGTAATCAAGGCGTTAGCAAAACCACTAAGTTTCCTATAAAAGCAAGAAAATAAGTACAGCATCAGACTTCAGAGAGAGCAACATACAAAGCTAACCAAGAGTGAAGAGTGTTGCCAAAAAAGCCAGCAGTACATCAAATACAAAAGCTATAGAAAAAACATCTAAATATTATGCAGAGAATGGGAGACCTTAGAGCATTCAGACCTAAACAGGATGTCTCCACCAAATCCCCCCACTCAGGGATCAGGGAACCCTGTAAAACAGGAGGTGGGAAGACCCTCCAAATCCTCTTGAGCAAAGCTCATATGAATTCACAAGACTGCAGCAGGTCCTCTGCATATATATTATGGCTTCCAGTTTAGTGTTTTTATGGGATTTTTTGAGTGTGGGAACAAACTTCAATTAAGTATACTAAAAAAAAATATGAAAAAAAAAAACAAAAAATAATCTCTGACTCTTGGTGCCTTCTCTTGGGCTCGTTTCTTTCTGTTTGCTTTGTCTAAATTGATGTATCGGCTTTTTTTTTTATCTTATTACATTTTATACAATATATAGTTTGTATTTAAATTATATATAATATAGTAAATCATAATTTATAATAATTGTATTATTATCTCTTAGAAGACTGTTTGTTTCCTAATGAGAGACAGAAAGAGAGTGGATCCAGTTGGCAGGAGTGGAGGGAGGAGAATCCATAAACAGGATGTATTCTGTGAGAAAAAAAGGGGAGGAGGGACAAAAATGTCTAAAGAATTCAAGGAACATTCTATTCACAGGCCCAACAGCACGGGCTTTAACTAAGCAAGATTCAACTACAAAACAATCAAGGAAACATGAAAGGACTGGATGATCACTTAATAATTATTTCATGGCTGTAGGACAAAAAAAAATCAAGATAAACAGGAAAGCACAGTGTGCAATCCTTTATGCTCTGTCAGTTCAAAACTAAGGATGCAACAACTACAATATGGGAAGAAATGCAGAACAACTCAGTTGAACAGTCAACTGCAAAGGAAAATCAAGAAAGCACATGGCTAATAACAAAGAGTAAGTAAGAACAGTAATAAGCAGACCCATAAAAGGTCTATACACAAAAGTAACCATCTACAATCTTCCTAAATACCAAGACTTTTAAAGAACAACAGTAAATATGTAAAAAAAAAAAAAACCAGTGTGCAAGCCTGCAATCCTAGCAAGTAGGTTAAGGCCTAAATTGACAGTCTGAGGCCAGCCTGAGTTTCACAGTAAGATCAAACCAACAACAAAAAGGAAAAGCAATAGCTACAATGCAATGCACAGTACTATGAGTGACTACGGCAATTTGACATCTAACACACCAACTGTTTTTTGTTTGTTTTTTTCTTTTTGGTTTTTCGAGACAGAATTTCTCTGTAGCTTTTGGAGCCTGTCCTGGAACTAGCTCTTGTAGACCAGGCTGGCCTCGAACTCACAAAGATCTGCCTGCCTCTGCCTCCCGAGTGCTGGGATTAAAGGCGTGCGCCACCACCGCCCAGCCTAACACACCAACTGTATCAACCGGTGTTACAAGCTTACTTCACCAACTAGAATTTCCAAATTGACTAGGAAGGCCGTACATACTCTCCATTGAATACAAGGAACACAAGAAATATAAAATAATTGCAAACGGCTAAATATAAATGACTGTATGTAAAAAGCAAAGATAATGGAGACAATCAGAAACAGGAGTAGAGGTTTTATTCCCAAACTCAGACAAAACAGATTGAACCAAAAGGTATTTAACACTACAATGGAGATTACAATGCTAAAAGCCATTGCTCAAAATAAAGATATAGCATTTATAGACATACATGTTCTATAAGTATAGCAATCAGTGTCACAAAAAATGTATTAAACTCAACTAAGTATACTAAAACAAGAAATATGAAGAAAAACAGAAGCACACTAAAACTAGGAGTCTTTAATACATCACTCTTGGTATATAATATGGCAAAATTAACTAAAGAGACAGAAGGAATACAACATAGCCAGCAAGGTAGTGCTATGATGTACACACAGAATGTTTTACCTTCCAATAGAATCACGGCCATTTCTCAAGCATGTACATGGAATACTCAAAGAAATGTGATCATAGACAGCTCATAAAGAAAGCATCACCAAGTTCCACAAGAAGAAAGATGACAGACCACAGCCTGAACGCAGTGTGGTTACACTAGAAATGACAGGGAGGTTCCGCAGTTTTGTTTTGCTTTATCTTTAATTATATAAGTATAGGCAACTCTCAGCGAAAAGCAGAAAAATCAACTGAAATGATCTTGTTTCTAAAATAATCCATTTATTTTTGTCAACTGAAAAAAAATACTACAACCCTAAGTCAAGAGGCAACAAAATAAAGAACAAAGGAAAAAAGGTAAAAGGGAAAATTGAGGCAGGAGAAATAAAAATATTAGCTCAAGTTAATAAGCCAGGAGCCCAATTCTTTGAAAAACTAAGAAAATGGACTATTAACCAATGCAATCTTAAGAGAGGTCAACCAAAAGAAATGATGGGGAAGGTCCAGTGCACAAGCCCACACACACCCTACCAAAACAAGCATATTGTTATACAATAAAGAACACAGCAGAGACGCCTACTAATTCATACAGTCCTATAAATAATATACTAAAAAGAGGAGGTGTAAGACACAGTCCTTTGGCGGTGACATGATGCTAAAACCAGAAGTTGGAGACTACTTCTAGAACTCACTTCACTAAGATTCAGTGTGATAGCTGGACACTGAGGTAAGAAGCAGAAATTAAGGGCTTGCAGAAACATGAATGACAATAGGCTGGAAGGTACAGGGAAGGGTGCCTAGGAAAAAGTTCAAGAAAGGGTACCTCCCACAAGGCCCCCAATTGCCCAACCACACAGGGAAAAACAAGATGTAGTGAAAGAAAAAATTCCACTTAAAAGAAACAAACAAGGATAAGCTGAGCAAGAAATAAGTAAGCCCTACATAAGAAAAATGTTAAAACAATCCTCAAAAACAAATTAAAAAATCCACTTATTAACAGAGGGGGAACATTATGTCTTAACACAAAATAGCAATAAGCTTTGTTTTATAAAGTTAAATAAGTTGATACTTATTTTTATATAAAAATAAACTAAAAATTTTGAGAACACCCTAATTTTTTTTCTTTTTTTGTTTTGATTTACTTTTTTGTTTTGTTTTGTTTTGTTTTTTGAGACAAGGTGTCCTGTTGTAGCCTTGGCTGTCCTAGAACTAGCTCTGTATACCAGCCTGGCCTAGAACTCAAAGATCCACCTGCCTCTGCCTCCTAAGTGCTGGGATTAGCAGCATATGACACCACTGCCCAGCAAGAACACCCTAAATTTAAGAAAAGTTGTAGAAAAGTCAGGTGTGGTAACACACATCTTTAATCCCAGGACTTAGGAGGCAGAGGCAGGCAGATCTCTGTGAGTTCAAGGCCAGCCTGGTCTACAAAGTTGAGTTCTAGGACAATTAGGATGACTACATAGAGAGATCCTGCCTCAAAAATAAACAGTGACAAAAATACATGCAGGCATGCCTAGAGTGACTTTTCATGGCATGTACCACCTCCTCTGTGAGAGCCACATGCACACCCACATACCTCTCTGTGTTCCTGTTAGACTGCGAGCTGAGGGAGTTAGGCAGTTCACTCTCGCTGTCTTCTGACTGGCTGTGAGCAGAGCTCTCTTCTCCTTCATCATCTACTTCATTAAGAGCCTATCTCAACAATAAAACCAGCAGCACAACTTGATTATATGCTCACTCATCCTTTTGTCATAACAGAAACTTCTCCTCCTAAGGCTAACCCTTGATATGTATGCTAAATACCAAAGTATCTCAGCTCTTCCCCTAATAACATCTTTAACACTCCTTGCTCCCTTCAGCTGTATTTAAATGTAAGAAAACCTTTCCCTTCTTAAACTAAACCTGGGTGCACCCTGAGATACTCTCTCCTGTTTGTCTTTTGTTTTTGTTTAGCTCAGGCCAATTCAATCTGCTACACACCTGAGGCTGACCCCAAATTCACAACTGCTTCTGCTTCAGCTGTCTAGTGCTAGCATGGCACGCTTGAGCAACCAACACTGGCACCACCAATCTCTTTAAGGAATCGTTTCCCATTTTGCACCCACCAACTTTGCCTCTGTTGGGCCACTCCACTCAAAATGCTTTCTACAAGGTCAGTGTCAGCGCACTTACTCCTGAAAAGACAAGTCCATCTTTCCCTTTCCTTCTCTGACTCATTACACCTTACCCATCACAAGTTCCCCTCCTCTATGGTTGATAGGATTTTATGTGCATGAGAAATTTAGTCTAAGACCCAACAATAAAGGGCCAGGCACAGCAGTTCATGCTTTTAACCTCAGCACTGTGGAGGCAGAGACAGGGAGATCCCAGGGGCTCCTTGCCAGCCAGTCTAGGCTTAGTTGTTCAATTCCAGACCAATGAGAGACCCTGTCTCAAAGTGGACAGTATTCCTCAGGATGACACCAAGGTTGTCTTTCCAATCTCCTTTGTCAGTTTTCTTTTGCTACTATCTCTTTATAGTTGACAGGACAAGGTGACACTTAAACATTTAAAATGCTTACCACAATGCCTAGATCAAGCTGAACTTCATTTCAGCATAGGAACTTGGCTGGGAGTGCAACGCATTACCTGGGGTTCTATGAGAGATTCATTAAGGGTGGTCTGGGCGACAGGGTCTTGAATCACTCCAATGGGACTCTGAGAGGAATCTGGAGCCATGGTTACATTTGGAAACCCTGCAGAAGGGGCACAAGTCACTATGATTTATTTCATCTGCTTAAACAGGCTTCGCAAGCTCTGTTCTGTCACAGGCTCCCTTCACTTCACGGAACTCTCAAAGAGAAGCTCCATTTCCATGTATGTACATGAACCAAACACATACCTAAACTCATTTTTACCTTCACAAAATTCCATGAGACATAGTCTATTATTTTACAGATTAGTAAAATGAAACTTGGAGAAATTAAGTAAATAGCCCATAGTTACTCTAATAAATGACGGACCTGAAATTCAAACTCTCTACTAAAAATAAATCATGTGTTTCTGAAAGATTAAACAAGTCATGAATTATGATTAATAATGTTGAAGCTGAGAATGGTGGTACACGCCTATAATGCCAGCACTCAGAAGTTAAGAGGCAGGAAGATCACGAGTTCAAAGCCAGTCTTGGCTACATGGACCCTGGGGTAGGGGGGTAGGTATAATCCTATGTAACTAAAGAAAAACAAAGTTTCTTTGAGCAAGAAACTGAAGTTGCTTTGGATTTTAAGTTAAGCTTATTCAAACTACAAGTAAATGCATGCTTTAATTATGTGGCAATATAATAAACTGAAAATTAAGCCATGTTTTATAGTTACAAAATACTGTAATGGATAATTTCCTTAGATGAATAATTTGTAATACTTCATATTCCTAGTGCAGAGCAAACAAATTATGGCTCTAGCCCTAATAATCTTCATATACTAGTCAGCTAGAACATACAGCAGGAACACAATTCCTGAAAACAGGCTGGATTCTTCTAATCACTTACAAGCTGGGATAAAGACAGAAGAGCAGGTTTGAGTGGAGTGATCGCTTACCTGTGCGCTTACGAGGAGCATCAACAAACAGACCTTTGGCTGCAGCAATCAGATGATCGGACTTCTCTAGCACATCCTGCGTCTGGTACTGATCAGAAAGAATCTACACACATGTTGAGAAAAATACTGTTCAGAGGAAAATACATTTACTTTAAAATCACTAAGAAAAAGGACTAAGGGAAGGCATCGAACATGATGTTTTCAAAGCTTAAATATCAACCTTTATTGTTTGTGGTTGCTGGATTTGTTCTTAACCATGGGTCATGACCATCCTAAAACCCTCCAACAGCAATATCCATTAGATATTAATAGATGGAGCTATTACAGTAGTCAGTAGCTTCAAAGAAAATATATTACATTGTGTTCTGATTCGCACATGGCACACACACACGCATGCATATATACACTCATACATGCACTCACGCACATATACACTCACATACACACACACGCGCGTATGTACACCCAAGCCACACAAGCACACACTTTTTAAACTTTCTTTTGATTTTTTGCATCTTTACATCATGTGTCTTGATCCCATTAATTTCCCCAACCCTTTGTATCCAACATCTGCCCTTGCAACCACCCCCCCAAAAAAAATAAAATTTAAGAGGAAAAATGGAAAAATCTTGTCATGGAAGCTGTAGTGTGACACAGTGAGTCACACAGTAAACCCTTTCTTCCATGTATCTTGTAAGTGTTCTTTGCAAAGAGTCATTGGTCTGGTTTGAGGCCTCCGGTTTCTGCTACACTATCTGGGCCTCACTGGGACTCTGCTTGGATATCCTGTTGTTGCCCTATGTTGTGGAAACCCTGCAGTTTGGGTCTACAGGACTGATCCCTTCATATGTTCCAGCAGATCATTGTTGGGGTGGACCAACATTCATACCCTGGTTCTGAGCCTGGGTAGTTGCAGGGTTGGTCAGCCTGCCGCCCATACCTCCCTCTCCCCCACTCTCCCTCCTCACCACCAGAATGAGATCTCCAGCACTGCCCTGGCTAGTTCACCCCTTATAGCAATGAGCAAGGAGAGGGCTTTCATGCCCTCAAAGTTGGCTCTCTCACATCTGGACCATCAGGGCCAGCTCTAGTGTGCTGCCCAGGTGAGGTGAGGAGGCCACTCTCCCGAGTGCTGTAGCTGGTGAGGGGCAGGGACAACTCTTGCACTCTTATGACCACAGACCCCGTCCTCCCTCCTGTCATAAGCAGCGAGGGGAAGAGGGTCTCTCCCCAACCATTCCTTATCACAGATGAGGGGTGGGGCCACATCTCCTGTCAGTAGGGTCAGCTCCAGGGAGCTGCCCAGGTGAGCAGCAAGGCCTGCTGTCCTGAATGCATCTGGTAAAGGGGAGGGTCTGCTCCCTCACCTGTCACTAGCAGCTAGGGGTAAGGGGTAGTGAAGGACACATCTTCCACACCACCACATGACAGATGGGTACTAGGGACAGCTCTCCCACACTCACAGCTTTGGAGCTGGCTCATCCACACCTCCACCAATAGGGCCTACTACACTGTCCAGGAGAGGTGAAGGGCTTGCTCTCCCAAGACACACACACTTCTTAAAGTGAAACTTTTACATAGGATTTCCACATGAGAATGACTTTAAGTTGTATTCCATTCTAGTTTTAAGTGATGGCTATCGCCTATTTACTTGATTTCATAACCCATTAGTAAATAATAATACACAGTTTAAAAATAAGATTAAAGATAAGAATCTTTGAGCCATTAAATCAAAGGTGTTCACATCACTGAAACCTTCTGATGATCCATTAACAGGTCATACACAGTCTGTGACTTAAAAAACAAGGTATGGGTTTAAGGATTAAACAAAAACTGTTATGCTTAGGTATTTGTAAACAAGGTGGGGTTTTAATCATAGAGAGATGGCTACACAAAAGCACCATTATAGTCCTGCCTCTGATTATGCACTTTCTTTTGAAGGGCTCTGATATACATATAAGCGAAGTCCTACACTAAAGAGAAGTCAATTCTATCTACCACCACCAGATGTCATTCTTAAGCTGAAAAGAATGTTAAAATCAAGACAACTCCATTTCAAACTCTGACTCAAATCAGCATCTGATAACAAACACTCTGCCTAGACTTTCTCTATAACATAGAAATAAACGACATCAATTACTATTTTAAGATACAAAGAGAAAAGTGAGCTGCATTCTCATGTTATCCTTTCTGCTGCTATGGCCAACTGGGTCAGCTAGGTCAGGTACTGACAGTAAGTAATGAATTAGCTCCTTCCAGAGTAAAATGTAGAACTAGCTGCACAAGGCCAAGAGCACACATGGTGTAGAATACTGGGTTCAAGGTTCACAGCAGAAATAGTAAACAAACCCCAACCTCTTTAAACTTAGTTTCCTATTGTGTCAATGGTACACAGCATGGGTTTTATTTGAGATCTCATTATAATTAACACCAGGCATCCATGCGGTTATTTTTGGTTGTAAGCCTAGCCTTTAATGGCTGAGCCATCTCTCCAGCCCCCATGTGGTTATTAATGAGCTCATTCCTCCACTTTCTGTCAGTTCTTTATTCTGACAGAGGATAATGTCTTAAAAACAAAAAGTTGTAAACTCTTCAAATTACCACTAGGAAATATGCTTAAATTTTATTCCATTTGTTCTAGTATAAATTTTTGCAGTGGCAATTCATTTGTATTTTAATAAATAAAGCTTGCCTGAATATCAGAAAAGTAAAACAGCCACACTGGCTAGCCTTACAGACCAGGCAGGAATGACACACACCTTTAATCCCAGTAGCCACACTAGCTTGCTATAGAAACCAAGCATTAGTGGTGCACACCCTTAATCCCAGCCCTAGAGAGGATTATAAAATGGGAAGAGACAGCTCTCAGGCTCAATCTCATTCTGAGGTTTCCTATAGGCAGGATCGCCATTTTCGGACTGAGGTTGAGGTAAGAGCCAATGGCTGGCTACTTTGTTTTTCTGACCTTCAGGTTGAACCCCAATTTTTGTCTCTGAGTTTTTATTAGTCATGCTACAACTTTTCTAGTATGGTGACAACCATACTGTCCCACTGCATCATGGATTTGCCTATGGTCCTATCACATCCTTTAGATACAGACATCATAAACAGAAACACTTAGTGACTAAAATAAAGATGCACATACTCTCTGACTCTTACGTTTTCTTTTTTTATTCCCAATATTTGGAATTAAACCCTGAAACATCCTAAGTAAGAGCCCTACTACTGAGCTAAAGCCCTTGACTTAGTAATTCTGTCAATAAATAATTCATCAACAAACAAGTCTGTAACCCCAAACATACTCAATATCCACTGCATTATTTACAGTGACAAAGTAAGATACAATCCTTGAATGGCACACACAGCTATGAATCCCCAATACTGCCTTTAAATCCGTGAGTGGCACACACTGCTATTAATCCTCAATACTGCCTTTAAATCTGTGAGTGGCACATGCAGCTATGAATCCCCAATACTATCTCTACAAGCACAACTCCTCAACTTTAGTCAAGGATGCAGCTAATTTCCCACCCCTCTCTGAATATGGGAACGGCCACGCAATAATGTTCTTGGGTAGGAGACACAATTCCAGAATACTGGCTGGCACAAAAGGCGTAGCAGATACTGTCTACTTCCACTTGCTGTTGAGCTGCACATACCTGAAGGACGCTTTACAGCCGTTCTGTACTAAGTCACGCGCTAATGAGCTGCAGAGCCTCTACCAGCTGCTGCTGAGCTCTTCCACAGAGAGCTACATCTGTGCTTTCTTTAAATTACAGTATTTTGAGTCCTTTTCTACCCAGAAGCTTAAACTTCACTCTAATGCACAACATCAGAGTCCACAAATAAAACAATCAATACATAAATTATGGCAAAACTATGCCCCACCTAGACATTTTTTGAAAACGATAAATTTATTTCTACTTACTGTCTCCTGAGATATACTGGCACATCACAGAGATCTAAGCAACTCCTCGACCCAACAGGAGTGGCAGAAGGGTGTGTATACACTGAAAACATATATGCTAACAGTGCTTAGAATGTGATTACAATACAAATTACATTATTTTATGAACCAAAGTTCCATCTTTGGTGAAATATCTTTCAAGTCCATGAATTAAGAGCTTTGTAAATATAATTTATATTATATATAATATATAATGGATCAGCATAGTTATGGCTACAGTAAAAACTGACAAAGGCAGAAAGTAAAGGGAAAATCTTACTGATCATTTTGATACTGGCTATTAATTATGATCAGGTTTTAAGTAAAGCCACTGCTTTGCCCTCTTCTCCTAAGCCTCTGTCACATTTCTTAGAGCAGACTGTTTGTGTGGCCAAAGATCACTGTGCTAGTCTTACTAAGTGAGATCCACTACTAAAAGGAAATATCTAAGTCTCATCAAAAGCCGTAGTTCTGATACAGCCGAGGAAACTGTCCCCACCTAGCTATTCACTAAATTTGAATCTCTGAGCACTGAGTCCCTAGCCTCCTTAGGAGCGTGTCAGCCATGATGTCTCAGGTGCAGTGAAGACTGAGAAGCTCCACACTACAGCTGGAGAAAGCAGCATTCTGAGGCCCTTTACCCGTTCTCTCAGTACTGTTCTCTCCCCACAACCTCTACTATGAAAAATCAGGAGGGCTGAAGAGATGGCTCAGTGGTTATCGGGGGCTAAGAGTGCTCATGCCTCTTGTTGAGGAAGCAGAGTGGAGTCTCAACACTCACATGGTGACTTACAACTCTGTGACTTAGTTCTGGGGGCCCAACACCCCCTTCTGGCGTCCACTGGCACCAGACACACATGCATACATGTTCCAGGGGGTCCAACACCCTCTTCTGGCCTCCACTGGCACCAGACACACATGCATACATGTTCCAGGGGGTCCAACACCCTCTTCTGGCCTCCACTGGCACCAGACACACATGCATACATGTTCCAGGGGGTCCAACACCCTCTTCTGGCCTCCACTGGCACCAGACACACATGCATACATGTTCCAGGGGGTCCAACACCCTCTTCTGGCCTCCACTGGCACCAGACACACATGCATACATGTTCCAGGGGGTCCAACACCCTCTTCTGGCCTCCACTGGCACCAGACACACATGCATACATGTTCCAGGGGTCTAACACCCTCTTCTGGCCTCCACTGGCACCAGACATACATGCAGACAAATACTCATAGACAAAAAATGAAAATAAATCTTCAAAAAAGGAAAAGGGAATTAAAACTAGAGAAAGAAAACCAAAGTCCTGAGTTTGACCCCTCCCAAAGAGGCTGGTTGGTTTTTTAGGTCAGATCTGTGGTTTGGGGGCCTTTCAATAAGAACTGGCATACGTCAGATGTGTGTCACTAGTCCAAGATCACAAGATGCAACGTCACATTCTCTGAACCACTATTCCTTTTTCAACGTTTATTTGGGAGATACTGTTCTTCCTGATCCATAAGAGTTCTGTAAGACAGTGGTTCTCAACCCTCCCGACACTGCAATCCTTTAATACTATTCTGCTCCTCATGCTGTGGTGACCCCAACCATACAAGTACTTTCATTGCTACTTCATAATTGTAAATTTGCTACTGTTATAAATCATAATGTAAATATCTTGTTTTCCGATGGTCTTAGGTGACCCCTGTGAAAGATGGGGTTGAGAACCACTGCTCTAAGAACTCTAAGGAGTTTCTCAAAAGGCAGCCTGTGACTTAAAACCACCATGAAGTCATGCAGAATGCACACACGGTAAGCTTAGCCTGTTCAAGAAGCCACACACACAGCACATTCCTTCACTGTGACTTCAGTTCAAAAATGAAAGAAAGGTCGCTCTGCTATAGCTCCTTCTAACTTCCCAGCCTATCCACCCGCTATCTGATTACTTCTTCAAACACCCAGGCAGCAAAAGGTTAAGCCAGAGGTAAATGGCTGATGACCTAAATCAACAGCCACACAAAAATAGTTTTATTTCATTTTTGCTAGGTAACCCTACTATACTGTTGAACTGAGACATAATTACAGTAGTTTATGGATATAGAGCACTATTTGCCAAAGACTGTGGCAATCTCTTTGAAAGCATTATACCAGGGCTAGAGCAATGGCTCAGTGGCTAAGAGTACTGGTTGCTCTTCCAGAGGACCTGGGTTCAATTTTCAGCACCCATATGGCAGCTCATAACTGTCTGTGATTCCAGTTCTAGGGGATCTCATACCGTCTTCTGGCCTCCACAAGAACCAGGCATGCACATGATGCACAGACATACATGAAGGCAAAACATCATACACATAAATTTTTTTTTCAAAAATATTAAAATTTATAGCACAGTAAAGTATTTTGTTGTTGTTGTTGTTGTTATGTTTTTGTTTTTTGAAACAGAATTTCTCTGTGTAACTTCTCTGGCTGTCCTAAAACTCACTCTGTAGACCAGGCTATCTTCGAATTCACAGATTTTCCTGTCCCTGCTTCCCAAGTGCTATTAATGGCATGTACCAATCATTGCCTGTCAACACAGCCAAGATTTTAAAGATTAAAAAAATCAAGTTAATGTAAGAAAAATGAAGCTATAAAATTTATAAAAACAAATGAAAAGAACTGAAAAATGCTATATTGAATTAGGTAATCCAGACCCAGATAAATGAGCTCTGCATGTCTCTCTCATGTGTGGACCCTTGCTTCTAATTGTTAAGTATGTGTATTTAAGTGGGAGTAAGTGTGGATGGAGGCTATGAAACTGGAAAAAATGTCAGAAGAATACATGTGATATGAAAACAAAACGAGAATGCTGGAGATAGAAGATGCGATGGGACAGGAGGAAGGAGGAAATGGGAGAGGTGGGGTGGGAGTCAACCATCCACAACTGAGTATTTTGACAATGGCAGAAGAAACACCCTACTTTGTAAGCTAGTTTTTGAAAGGGAGAAGGAGAAATGGGGAAAAAGAAAAATTCCAGGCCAAGGAGTTACATAATCTAAGACTACATGAGTTGTGGAGAGAACACTTAAGGCAGCAAACTAGACTCCACCCACCCTGCTGCTCTCTGCACTAGGCTCCACCCACCCCGCTTCGCTCTACACTAGGCTCCACCCACCCTGCTGCTCTCTGCACTAGACTCCACCCATCCTGCTGCTGCTCTCTGCACTAAACTCCACCCACCCGGCTGTTTTCTGCAAAGTCCCTAAGGAGCTCACTGTTTAAGGCTGTGGTAAGTACTAGAGTCTCTCATGAAGTCAACCCAAGAGAAAAAGAACACTAAAGACAATGAATTTTTGCACCACCTCCTTCATGATAGATAATCTTCTTTTTTCAAGATTTGAAGTTTCTGGTTTCTGTTTCTTCCATTTTCTCTTCAGAGCTTTTTCTTGAAGTTCCCAGTGCACCAATGCTCTATTCTTTGACTTATGTATCTCATGACGGCGTACCTATACAGAAGGAAAAACTGTAAAAAATGTTTTCAGTAGCAAGAAGTTGCCTGCTCCTATGTAAGACCACTTACACTAGTTCACAACTTCTTAATCCTTGCTGGTTCAACGTGTGTGCATGTGTGCATGCATGTGTGTACATTCATGGCTAAAACTTTGATAGTCTTCAAAAAATGATCTAAAAGAGAAATGTCTAGAACTTGGAGGTCTAACCTAAAGCCACACAAAAACATTAATTTCTACTTCAGTTATGGACTACCAAAACCCTAGCGTTCTTCAATTCACAAGTTAAAACTCATCTAACAAGTGCTACAACATCAATTTGTGGTTAACGCCAACACTTAACACATGATGTAAAGGGCACCAAATCCAGCACAGCCACCTTTGGCAAAGCACACCCCTTTCATGATAACTGCATCACTTCCAAGTCAATGATGCACTTTCTGCATAGCTCTAAAAGGGCTTCATGTGGAAGTGAGGTGACAGATAATGCAGTTATCCAGGGAAGGAGAGTTCCTGAGGCAGGGGAGATAGGAGCCAGAGCCCCTAAACAGTTGGAAGGGAAGAATCCATAGGGGTGATTGAGGAATAAAAGTAGACATTTGCCCTTACAAGTATTATAGTGCTCAGAAATGTAAATACGAACAAAACCTGGGTCATCTAATGAAGTTTTAACCATGCAAACTACCAAAAAGACTAGCAATCAAGAATTCTGGGGGGCTGGAGAGATGGCTCAGAGGTTAAGAGCATTGCCTGCTCTTCCAAAGGTCCTGAGTTCAATTCCCAGCACCACATGGTGGCTCACAACCATTTGTAATGGGGTCTGGTGCTCTCTTCTGGCCTGCAGGCATACACACAGAAAGAATATTGTATACATAATAAATAAATAAATATTAAAAAAAGAATTCTGAACATGTAAATCAGAATCACAATGAGAGAGTACTTTATACCCACGAGGAGAATTAAAATATAAACTGGAAGTTCCACACAGTCTGGTGGGATTTAAATCATGTAAGCACTTTGGAAAACAATTTAGCAGTTATTCATAAAGTGCAATATGAAGATGCAAGACCTAGTCATTCTATCCCAGATATACACAACTGCCTGCATATGCATATATTCAGAGAGACTTGTACATGAACATTCACAATGGTATTACTCGTAACAGATGAGAAACATAAGCCATGTACAACTGACAGATAAATCAAATCTGGAAGCTCCACTCAATGCAATCCTACTTCACAACAGGAAAGAACGAAGTAGATATACATATTATAACATGGATGGATCTTTAAAATATGCTAGAAAAAGAGGCTACACATAAGAGCCCATATACTGCATTCCATCAGTAAGAAAAGTCAAGGCTAGGCAAATCTAGAAAGACAGAAGGTAGATTAGTCACTGCCATGGAGAAACTAGCCAGGGTTACCCAGCACAGACATGCCTTGAAAATAACAATAACAGCAATAATAAAATGCTGAAATATTTCTCGACAGAAAAGACAAATAGACCTACAGGTCAATTCTAGTTAAGTGGTAAGACTGTAAACCAAAAATGTTTAGTAAGATTCTAACAGTAGCTAATAAGCCTCAGTAAAATCAGAAATTTCTTAAGATATACTTTTAGGTTTTACACAGATGTGAACATATTAAATAAAGCTAATCAACTTCCAAAAGGGATGGTGGTCTCTGTTCTGAAGGCTAAACACCAGACACCAACTAAGAGTCCAGGACTTTTCAGGGTTAAACTTACCAGATCTTCAGGAGTTGCCCGGTGAACTGTTAGATCACTTACAGTATTCTTTAAAAAAGAAAGAAAGAAAGAAAGGAAGAAAGAAAGAAGGAAGGAAGGAAGGAAGGAAGGAAGGAAGGAAGGAAAGAGAGAAAGAGAGAATGTACTTTTAAAATGTTTCCTTATAAATTATTAATAGTTACTTAGTTTTAGTAGCTGGAAATTGATTCAAAGTCCTAAGACCGAAAATCTTTTTTTTTTTTTTTTAAGGAACCAATATTGTCTCTATAACGTTAAAACAGATCACTTTTAAATATCTTCTAGAAAATAACCTGTTTTTAAGTGTTATGCAGGAAATAAAGCACTCTCTTATTTTAAAATAAGGACTAAAACAGGACAGCATATATTCAAAACAAGTCAACTTAACTGAAGCTATAATGCTCACACACTAGGATCTGTCAAGGCAACCTAGAAAGTGTGGTGACTGCAGAAAGCTGCAAAGGGACCTTTTCCAAAAAGACAGTTTCTATCTCACTAAAACTCTAATTCCTGGAAGGAACTAGAAGTTACTGCCCTTAGTATATGTACTCTTAAGGTGGTGCAAATATCCTGCTCTTCCTTCCAAGATCAAACACACGTCTAGAAACCACCCTGAGCCTACTACAACTGCGCTCCATCACACCACATCCACCACACCAAGAGTCATGGCATCCACTCCCCAGAAGACTTTACTCACTGTCCCGAGACTTACATCCCATTCTTGCCTCACTGCAGCTTTCTTCTTTACTTTCAGAGTTTTTCTTCCACCTCCCCGGGGACCAAAACGATTCACTCTGATCAATGACATCTAGGAATAGTAATATTTTTTAAAAAAAAATACAAATATTTATGCATCATAGAGAAGGGAACACCTAGGACAAACAAAATCAATCTCAAAGTATCAGAAGAATTTAATCATGATGAAAGGAATATGCTATCAAAATATTCGGTTTTCTTATTTTACAATTAATAGTAAAGTAAAACCAATAATCACAATAAAAAGGTCTTAAATAACAAAACTTGTTTCTTAATAAAGAACTTTAGAAATATAGAAATTATGACCTAAAATAGAAAACTTAAATGGTTATATCTGCCATCAGGTACAACATTCACACTTAAAAGAAAAATGTCAGGAACTGGGCAACATGAAGAAGGAAAGTGCAGTTCTAAGCATGCTAACACTCATCCCTACCAGGCACACACATGCTCACTTCAGAGGAGTATATCCTTTAGAGTCTGATTCCACCTCTAACAAATCTTCACATAGCACCGAATGGAGATGATTTCGTAAATCACCAGCATTAGCCTGACAATCAAAATTGCCACGTGGGACTAAACATCATGAAAAGTTAGGGAAAGACTCACAGTCCTTGAAAACCAAGGTTTTTGCAATCAATACAATATGACAGCAAAAACAAAGCAAAAACAAGCATAACTTCTATTTCACAACCTCTTTACCACTGTGGCAATGATATGAAAATATCTTATGTTCTAAAAGACTGGAACTTTTACTAAACCTCATAGCCAAAGTGAAAGTCACTTAAAAGATTGCTATCTTGGGATGCACTTACCCTGTCTATTTAATCAGTCTTTAAGAAAACAATGGAATGTCAACCTTAATTGCCTTGGATTTCCCATGTAACCACCTTTTTGCAGCCTAAGCTAATGGGAGAGCTATGGTGGCAAATTATGTACTCTTCATGCCCCTGACCCAGAACAATGAATGTGTACCCTCTGCTGAAAGCAGAGGTTGAAAGCAATCTTCTAAAATGAGTTTTATGGAAACGGCTGATAAACAATGGTATTTGCAGTAGTTTGTTACCTGGGTCAGTTAGGATCACTGGGAGCTAGTGATGTAAACCCTTGTAAAAATCTGTTAAAGATTTCTATAAAGTACCCCATTCTTTCCCCATGTGATACTTTCTGTACTGTTCAGTAAATACAGAACAAAGCCTTTTGTTAAAGATAGACACACAGACATACGGACAGATGCAAGTGAGCATACAAGACACACACACACAAACACAATTACACATACACACACATATACACCAAAACATAAACACAAGGACAGACTTACAAGACAGCCTTCAGGCAGCACAAATTCACTCGTTCAATAGACAGAGGACAGAAGATACAGAGAGCATGAGCAGAGAATTCAAATTTGGCCTTTGCTCTCGGTTAAATGATCCCAAGGGGAAAGAAATGCTTTTTTCTCCTTAATGTGACCATGGTGACTCAATCAATCACTAGTGTATATAATCGTAACCTACCAAAATAATTACATAACTTTCGGGCTGATCCTCATATTTCCAACTAACCTACAGTGTTTATTATCACCTCTTCCCCCTCGCCATAATGGAGATGAGACAGACATGGGGCCTAGCACATGCTAGGCAAGTGTTCTGCCCTTAAGCCTTCCCCTTTCATTAAGTACTTTTAATAAAAATAATCTGCTATACTAAAGACACCTAAACTCCAGTGCTTCTCTACAATAATCTCGCTAGCTCTCTATATTGTCTTTCTCCTATTACATTTACTCTTTAAACATGTGTCTAGTTTCAGAACTTACAATACAGCAAAGGAGGTAAGTCACAAATGCTTAGAAAACAGCAAGTTATTTTGTCTTTTTCTGTGGTACTGAACTCAGATGGATGCCAGATGTAACATAAGCCAGGCAAGTTCCCTTACACCGAGCTCTATGCCCAGCTGAACAATTCAGACTTGTTTTCCCATGACTAGGTTCTTCTATTTACCTATTTTTATTTCAAGTTTTATTAACATATATATACATATATAATGATTTGTGTACCTTTTTCATTCATGTACATACTGTATTTGATTCTATCACGTCCTAACTGCCCTCTCTTCTCCCCCTCCAACTGGTCCATCCCTCTTTACAAATAACCTCCCTTCTACTTTCACATCTTTTTCTTTAAATCTAGAAAGAAAACATATAATATTTACCTTTCTGGATCTATATCTAAAATAATTTCCAGTTCTATTTTCCTGCACATATAATTTGATTACATTCTTTTTGTGGCTGAATAACACCCCTTGCATATATCTTTATCCAATTATCTGTTGATGGGCATCTAGGTAGATTCCATAACTTGACTACTGAGAAGAGTGTCACAATAAACATGGATGCACAGGTATGCTGTGGTATCCTTACTTTTGGTATATACTCAGGAGAGGTACAACTGGATCACAAGATTGCAGAAATTCCATACTGGTTGCACTAATTACATTCCCAACAACAACATATATGTGCTCTTCTCCAGCTCCCAGTGTCCTCACTATTGTTTGTTGTTGTTTTCTTGATGACATAGCCATTCTGGTGAGACAGAATCTCAACGTAACTTTGATTTGCATTTCACTGATGGCTGAAGATACTGAACATTTTTTTTTAAAGAACTGTGCATATGTGTGTGAGAGAGAGAGAGAATGTGTCAGACGTGCGTGGGTACACACAGAGGCCAGAAGAGGGTGTCAGAATTGCTAAAGCTGGAGTTATGAGTGCTAGGAACCAAACGCAGTCCTCTAGAAGAACAATACACAGGTCTTAACGACTAAGCCATCTCTCTAGCTCCTGAACATTATTCTCATGTATTTATTGGTCATGAGTACTTGTTTTGAAAACTGTCTGTTCAGTTCATTTGACCAACAATTAGCCAATGTCTTCTTTTGGTGGTTAGATTTTTAAAGTTTTTTATTTCTGGGTATCAATCCTTTGTTAAGTAACTGAAATACACTAGGGAAACAGAGTTCTACCCATACTGTAAGCTATTTCTTCACTCTGAGTTCGAACTGTGCAGCTTTTTAATAGGATGTAGCATCATTTTTCAATTTTTTTACTGCATTATTATTGCCCTCTGAGGGAAAGGAAGGAGGACATGCCACCGTACATGTATGAGGCCAAAGAACAACTTGAGGGAGTTGGCTTCCTCCTTCTACCGCATGGGCCTCAGGGATAAACTCAGGTGTTAGGTTTGGCTCTAACCCACTGAACCCCTCATCAGCCCACATTTATCTGCAGCCTTATACAGAAAGACTTTGCCTGTGCCCGTATCCTGTGTTTCCCTGGTTTCCTCGAGGAGGTTCGTGTATTTCATTAAGGTCTCTGATCAATTTTGAATTGAAATTTTACAAACTGAAAAAAAGGGATATGGTTTCAGTCTTCTACTTATGAACACAATCTTCTCAGCGCCATCTGTCACCAACAATTAAGTTTTATGATGGTGATGGCAATAACAGCAGCAGTGGAGGTAATGAAAGCATCAGTGAAGACAGTCTGAGTACTCGCTATAGGCTATAGGCTCAGCCGAACAGTAGTGGCACACACCTTTAATCCCCACACTCAGGAGGTAGAAGCAGGTGGATCTCTGTGAGTTCAAGACCAGTTTGGTCTAGAGTTAGTTCCAGGACAGCCAGGGCTATACAAAGGAAACCCTGACTCAAACAACAACAAAACAAACAAAAAACCAACAATGCCATAGAGTAATTAAGATTTTGATTCACTTTAAAGATGAGAAAACTAAGGGGCCAAGAGTTAACCAACTGTGACGTTCACTTGTAGTAGACATAACCAACACTTAACAAGACATGGAACAGACGAAAGTCTAAATGAGCCACTGCAATTACAGTTATTTTCCATAAAAGGAGTCAAAACAATTTAATTCAAAGATTATTGTTTTCAATAATTCTGTGAAAAAAAATCAGGTTCCTACCTCATATAGGGTATAAAAATTAGCTTAAAACTAGTCATATATTAAAATGTTAGAGCTAAACCTACAGAACTCTTAGAAGAAAACCTGAGTATAAATAGCTGTGAACCTCAGGTCAAGCGACAGTTTCTGGAGTGAAATCAAGATGTGGGGAGGATGGCGTGGTTCACCAAGATTTTTGAAGACTACTAAAAGATACAATCAAGAAAATGAAAAGATAATTAATGAGTGGCAAAGGCATTCGCAAATCATTTACCTTGTATCTAGACTATACAAAGAAACTTCATAATGGGACTATTCAAACAACCCAATTTAAAGCAAGCATAGGTCTTGAACCATCTTCAACTAAGATACTGCAGATGGTCAATAAGCACATAAGTTCATCAAGATAGGAGCCGGTGAGATGACTCAGCGGTTAAGAATCCCTGCTGCTCTTTCAGAGAACCGCGCAGTTCAATTCCCACCACCTACATGATGGCTCACAACCACTTGTAATTCCAGTTCCAGGGATCTAACACCATCTTCTGACCTCCAAAGGCACATGCAGACATGCAAGCTAAACATTCACACACAAAGTAAAAGGACCTGTTTTTAAAAATGACCAACATAATTAAATATGAGTCAAAAATCACTATAGGGTGATTTAAAAAAAAAAAAAAAGAACCAGACCAGTACTGACTATGGAGAAAGTGGAATCTTCATGTATTTGCTGATTGGAACATAAATTTATATAGGCATTTTGGAAGACCAGTGAGAAGTTATTCAGAAATTTAAACCACATGACCTAAATTCTCCCACATAAATACTCAAGAGAATTAAAAACATTAGTCCACAGAAAAATTTGCAAATGAATGTCCAAAACAACATATTTAATAGATGAAAGTGGAAACATTTCAAAATGCCCATTAACCGATCAGAGTATGTGATGTAGCAATACAATGGGATATTGTTTAGCAATAAAGAATAAAGTACTGGTGTGTGCTACAATGTGGATGAAGTTTGAATATATTAACTATGAGAAAACTAAGCACAAAACCCACATATCACATGATACCATTTAATCTAAGTATAGACTAGGCACACACACAGAAATATCAAGTATGCTGGTGGTTGCCTGGAAGAAGGCAGGCATATAGTTTGGTTTTCTCCTGGGGTAGGAGGAAAGATGAAAATGTTCCGGGATTCGCTGATGATAGTTGTACAACTGTGAATGTACTTATGTAAAGGATGGGTTTTATGGCACATGAATTATATCTCAAAGCTGTTGTTTTCTAAAGTATAGAAAATACAATATTGTTCAAAGAAAAGAAGTCTGGTATATTTTAACCACTCAGAAATATAAAGTGGCATGAATCTGAAGACAAATTATATATTCAAAAAATATTTTAAAAATTTAATGACAGAAAAACAGCATGGTGGGTAAAGTTCTTGCCTTAAAAATCCAGGAGCTGAATTTCAATCCATGGTACCCATGTACACACCAGGAAGGCAAGGCAGCCCTGTAATCTCAGGGCTCAGGAGGAAGAGGTAGGCAATCCCCAAATAGGCTAGTTATATTATCAAATCAGCAAATTCTAGATTCAAGGGAAAGACCCTACTTCAATATATAAGGTAGAGAAAAAGTGTGACAAAGACACTCGACCGATATCAAACTCTCTCTCTCTCTCTCTCTCTCTCTCTCTCTCTCTCTCTCTCTCTCTCACACACACACACACACACACACACACAGCATACACATTTGCAAAAAGAAAAGGTTCCATGTAAAAAAGTGATCTATAGAACGGCACGCACAACCTCAGCAATGTTAATGCATGTGCAGCAATAATGAAGAGCCTCACCACTAACCCCACAGCTCCACGAGGCACACACTGGGTTAAAGACAGCATGGTACAGTGGCTAAGAGTACAGCCTGGAATCAGATTGTACGGATTCGCCCGTGGGCTTTATCGCTGACTCTAAAATGAAATTGATTAAATATGTGAGCAGCTTGGAAACCCCAGCCTGACACATACTAAGTCTCATTTAAGTGTTGATGATATGCATGGCAATTATTAATTCTCTCAAATGACTTGAATAATTTAGAGAATGTAATGACATTGCTCAAAGTGACATAAATAATAACGAAGAGAGCAGAAAACCGCCACTGAGAGTGTAACTCACTGACTATAAGGAACATGCTAGGGAACCACTAAGAAGGGATTAGCTCTGCTTGGTTCAAAATATAAAACTTTTTAAAAAGGGAGGGGATTTTTATTTCAAATTATATTTAAAATATTAAAATAAAAATATTTCAAATTATAATATTCATAAGCTAAACCTATCTACTCTGCACCATCTCAACTAGGAACAATTTTGTTATTAATTTCTTTAAGGTTTCTTTTTCCTTCAGTCATCCACTGCACTCATCAAATAACTTTAAGAGTACTTGCTAAGAGCCAGGCATCAAATAAGGCAAGAGAAACAG
>JAQHUG010000033.1:7295957-7338347 GCA_028555095.1 Dicrostonyx torquatus | reverse complement strand
TAACTCCCTGTTTATTCTCAAGATTATAACCTACCTTTATCTTCAGCTAGTTCCTGAAACGGTAATCACAAGGGGGTAACTCCCTGTTTATAGTCAAGATTATCTACAACTAGTTCCTGAAACCTGGCTAACCTAGATTTTTGGTTCTTCTCTCCCTGCTTAGATTTTTGGCTCTATTTTTTTTCTGCTAGGAGGGTTCTGGATTTATCCAGGTCTTTCACCATTTATTTTCTAAAGTGTCTTTCAAATAAGTTTTGTTGAAGTGCAATATTCCCTAGGGTGGTCACTGAAGGCCCAAATCATGTTTAATAAAACTGTGCCATTTACCAAAGTAGACATGAGAATTGGGCTCGTACTGAGTATGCACATAAGAAGGAGGAAAACCAGACTTAGCTGGCCTTATAAGAGCTGTCAGAGGGTAGCTGAAGTAACCTGGGGTGTGTGTGGCTTGACTGTTAAGATCACCTGCTGCTCTTATGGAGACCTGGGTTCCATTTCCAGCAACCACTGGGTGACTCAAAACCAACCAACTCCAGTTCCAGGGGATCTGATGCCTTCTTCTGACCTCCATGGGACACCAGACACAGATGTGGCCCACATACACACACACAGAGTCAAAACACTCAACACATAAATCCTAAAAACCTTTCCTAAAAAGTGATGCGTGCATGCTTTGCATCTCTAGCCCTGACTGGATGCTTAATAGCTTCCCCATGAAGACCAGAAACCTGTGCTTCCAGGAGGTAGAATACCACAAAGAATGTTCTCTGTGGATCGAAGACAAATTCCAGATGGAAGGTGCGGCCGCTCAACAGCAGAGAAGAAGAACTTGGAGAGGACACCCATGTTTACTGGAAAGCTGACAGCAATATTGTTTACCAGAGTGATGGGGGGAAATCCTTCAATTTTGATCGTGTCTTTCATAGTAATGAATCCACTAAAAATGTGTACAAAGAAATCGCGGTACCGATCATCAATTCTGCCATACAGGGCTACAACGGTACCATATTTGCTTATGGGCAAACTACATCAGGAAAAACACATACTATGATGGGTTCTGAAGACTGTGTGGGAGTTATACCCAGGGCAATCCATGACATTTTCCAAAGGATTAAGAAGTTTCCTGAGAGAGAATTTCTCTTACGGGTGTCTTACATGGAGATCTACAATGAAACCATTACAGACTTACTCTGTAGTGCCCAAAAAATGAAACCTTTGATAATTTGGGAAGACATCAACAGAAATGTATATGTTGCTGATCTTACAGAAGAAGTGGTTTATACAGCAGAAATGGCTTTAAAATGGATCACAACAGGAGAAAAGAACAGACATTATGGAGTAACCAAAATGAATCAAAGAAGCAGTCGCTCCCATACGATTTTTAGGATGATTTTGGAAAGCAGAGCGAGGAATGGGTTAGAAAGAGCATGGCAGAGCAGAAATAGAGAGCATGACAAAGCAGAAGGGGTTTTGAGAGAGCATTGAGAACAGGATGGTTTTTTGGGAGATATAATAAACACAAGGCCACGCTGAAGAATAGGAGAAGTCTGAAGCGGCCTTTTAAGCTGTAATGGTGTAAGAGCCTGTTTCTTTCCACGCGTCTCCGGGAACACATTTGGGGAAAAACATCAGTTTCTATGTTGGGGCAACGGTCCCCGACAGGAAGGATGACTTGATCTGGTTTGTGCAAATGAATGTGGTGGAGGGGGAGCCATGTCTATCTGTGAAGGCAGCTCAGCTCAAGTAGCCCACATCTGTGTTCTACTCCATGGCAACACTTTAAGACAACACATCACAGAATAGAATGAGAGCAAAGAACAAAAAAGGGGAGAAACAACTGATATGACTCTAACAAAGACACTAAGCTATGGAAACTGGTAGGAAAACCTAGGGACTCTGATAGCCAAATAACTTAAAGACAATCAACTGAGTTCAGGAGTCATGCTGACCTTGCACACGTCAAGTCGTGAGCACTAACAAGGGGCTTTAGTAAGACCTATCTGGTAGGTAACTAGAACTCACAGTGATGGATGGTGTCAATCATTTTTCTGTGGGATCTTTAGAAAAACATGGGAATCAATAAATTTTGTTTTCACCAATGAAGACAGAACTTCTCCACAGTTTACTATGACAAGTGATTCATCTACTAAACATGAAGGCAGAGGTTTAAAGACAGGCAGGGAAGTGAGAAAGTTTTATAGTGAAAATAAGGGAAGGCTTTGGAAGGTTCTGATTGGATCCTTGTTGTAATTAGGGGAGAGGTGTGGGTGGTATTCCTGGCACCCAGCTCCCAGCCCCCAGCCGCCGGCCCACTTAGCCGCTGGTTGCTTGTTTATGCCCAAAATAACCACATGAGAACTGTATTCATTTAAACTCTGCCTGGCCCATTATCTCCAGCCTTTTCTTGGCTACCTCTCACATCTAAACTAACCCATTATAAAAGTCTGTATGTCACCACAAGGTGGGTGACTTACTGGACGGTTCTACGGTACTTCCATCTGCGGTGGGAGCCTCATGGCGACTGGCTCACTTCCTTTCTTCTCCTCAGAACTTCCGTTCTGTCTACTCCACCCACCTAAGGGCTGACCTATCTTATAAGCCAGGCAGCTTCTTTATTCAACCAGTAAGAGTAATACAAAATACAGGAGAACACTCCCACATCAGATCCTGGTACAGAGACACTGAGGACAGGCTAGCAGCAGGGTACCTCATGTTGGGGAGCTGGCCTGGCCTCAAATGAGCCCACGTTGAAATCAGGACAAAAGCCACTGACTCACTGTACCAGTTCCCAGCGTCTGTACCACTTGCTGCCAAGGTTATGGTTTGGCATTTTGGGTTGCTTGCTGTAAAGGCTGGCTTCCTGAGCTGACTGCTACAGAAAGTATTCTCCAGGTTACACAGCCAGTGGCTGTTTGGACATTCTGTCTTCACTGTAAGGTTTTAGCATTGTTAATATTAAAAGTGATGGGACTGGAGAGAGGGCTCAGAAGTTAAGAGCACTGACTACTCTTCCAGAGGCCCTGGATCTGAATCCCAGCACCCACAAGGGTCTGGAACTCCACTCTCTGGAGACCAGGCACCAGGAAAACACATGGCACACAGACATACATGAAGACAAAGCACCCAACACAGAAAAGTGAATAAATAATTGTAAGTGACTGCCTGCTAGGATACATTTTTTAACTACTGGCCTGGCACTATACAATAATATTCACAGAATAACACTTGTTCAAAACCTTTCCACTTCTTAAATTTACTGTTAAGTTCATTCTTCCCCCTAATCCTTATGATAATCCTTGTGATTCTGAGATGACCTTTAGCGTAGCTCATTCAGTGGATTGTCGTGGTCCAGCCTCGACGTTCTCCAGGGCAGGGCGTGTAGATTAGAAATGTTAGGCAGAAAAAAACAGAGATACAAAAGAAATACACAGAGACACAGAGCAGAGTTGGGAGGGCAACCCAGTGCATACTGCACCTGCCCACTTCTATGTTCCAGGTGCTTTATATACCCCAAACCCAAAGGGGGAAGAAGGCAGAAGACTGCTTTACCATGAGACAAAGAACAAACAATAATTACCTCTTCAATACCCGAAACAAAAAGTAACTATATCCTGAGTTAAGTATTCTGTTGTTTAGGCAGGAAATGAAGCAACCACACCTTAGGCCAAGCATCCTGTAGGCAGCCACACCCTGGGTTAAACCTCCTGCCAATAACCTTGAAGGAGCAAGAGTAGGTCTGAATTCTCTGACCTTTAGTCAAGGTGGAACGGATCCACTTCTGTGGATAATGGCCAGACTCCGGATTAATCATAGTACAAAATCAGACATCATCTGTAACTCCATTTTCTAGTAGTACACAGACCACCTATATTAATTTCAAAAAGGTACTTTTTATTCAGTATTTAACTTCATATGATGATCCAAAGATCTTTTCAGTTGTGTCTAATTGTAGAGCTGTTCTCCATGAATCAAAATCAAATTGCTGAAGAAAGGATGATTTTACCTGGTTTGTCCAAATGAATGTGGTGGAATGAGAGCCATGATGGTCTGTTCAGGCGGCTCAAGGTAAGGGCTTGCGGAGGCCACGCCCACCTTCTCCTCTATTAGAATAAAACAGAATCTTTTCATTTGCATCTAATTGTATAGCTGTTTTCTGTGGATAAAAGTCAAATTCTAGATGGATAAAGCCTTGAAGGACCCCATGAGAGGCCATAGTTCCCTTTACATACCTGCAAAGCCGTCATGTGGAAGAATTAGCTTTATTCCCACGGCTCTGGAGGGCAGGACTCGTGCAAGTGAGTGGAAGGAAGGCCGATTTCATCCAAAAGTATGAATTATCTATTAATGAGGAGATGCTAGAACGCAAAAGAACCTGTGAGATGCTGGTTCCCAGGTCCCATAAAGTTTGAGGCAGAGTCTCCAAGTCAAAGACTGCTTGAACTGGCTACTGCAGCGAACCTATTAAATTTCATTAAACTTTGCAGAAATGGCATAAATATTTTCAACGGTGCCACTTAAAGTCACCCCAATTCTGGCTCATTGTACAGTGTTTCTCAAAAACCTCAGGGGTGTTTGGCGCACCATTGAAATCACAGCACTTGGAAGACTGAGGACAAAAGATCTCGAGGTCAAGGCCAGCGTGGACTATACAGTAAGACCCTACCAGAAAAAAAAAGAAAGAAAGAAAGAAAAAGAAAAAAACAAATTAAAACGAACAAAAACGCAACTTAGAATCCTGAAAATTCTTCCAGAATCTGAAAGAAAATTTTGCCGAATTCAAGGGCTCAAAAGGTTCGGGTGGGAAGAAAAGGCATCTGCCTAAATATGGCCACTAAATCCTGGTTGAAGACTTACGGAAGCAGTCTTGAGGCTGAGCTGGGGACTGTTCTCTTAACCATCTATATTTTTTTTTGTAGCTATGCATATTTACATACACGCACATATGGCAAGGGAGAGATGACGTTGAGTCTCTGTGGAGAGCAAGAGTAATAAGGAAATAACAGGTGTCTGAGAAGGGCTTCTGTGAGAGCAGGGCGGATAGCCAGACATTTCACACCTGCAAGAGTCCTGCAGGTAGAGCGGAAAGGCAAACCGGGGCACCCTCTTGAGAGGGCACACTCTTTTGCTTTCTTTTCGCTTGCCTGCAGCTAGAGAGCACATTCACTGTATCTTGCACCCGATTTCCTCCTTGATGGCTGGTCACATAGATTCTTCTAGACTAGCAGCTACTTCTCTGAGGGGTTTGTTATTGTTTTGCGGTTAAGAGGGAAGAGATCAGTGAAAATTCTCTCTGGTAAGTGGAGGGTTCTCAGCGATGAGAAGAGGAAGACTTCAAAGCCGAAGGGGAAAGGAGCCTTCGCTGGTCCCCACATCTCGCGGTACCCCTACTCCATGCGCGTGACCTCCTTTGGAGACCCCAGGTGGCACATCAGTATTTGATCTGCTGTGACGGGGGTTCGGTCACACACCACCCAGCTGCTGAAGCCGGAGCCCAGCCGCGTAGGCGACTTTGGAAGGACCATCTCCGTGCTCGCCCCCCTGCTCGGGCTGCTTGTGTTTCCGGGCCCCCGGGGCGCGGCGCCCACCATGCTCGGTTGCCCAAGGCTGGCGCTGCTTTGCGCGCTGCCCTGGCTCCTGCGGGCGGCGATCCCCGGCCACCAGGCAGAGCCCTTTGCCCAGTCCCCGGAGCTGCTCCGTGATCCCCGCGACCCCGCCAGGGCCGCCGACTTTGATCACGTCTACCACGGGGTGGTGAACCTCAGCACGGAGCACATCTACTCCTTCAACCACACCAGCCACCCTGGCCAGGTAAGAAGCTCGCTAACCTGGGCTGACTCAAACTTCCGAGATCGCTGAGCCCCCTCGGTACCTCTGGATGAACCAAGGGAGACTTCGGGGACCAGGAATCCCTCTCCCTGCCTCTCTCCTGTGAGGCAGTCGCTACCGCCCCAGCCTCGGCACCAGCTTCGGGCACCTCTAGGTTTCACCTCGCTCCCATCCCAGCCTGATCGCTGCCATTCTTGGGCTTTGCAGAGGCGCCGGGACCCGCATCCTCTGCGGATTCTAGCTCAGGCTGGGCCTTTCTCCAGGATGTTTGGGTGGCTATGGTCGCGGGAGGACGGAGGTGGGCGGGGGAGGATAAACCTGTTCCTAATCCCGTGCGGACCCTTCTGTCTTATGACACACGGAGACGGAACCTGATATGGAAAGTGTGTGAGAGTGGACAGGCTCCTGTGTTCCGCTACCACTGCCACACTGTGTACTTTTTTTTTTTTTTTTTTTTTTAAAGCGAGTCAAAGACATTGGAACGCCGATGCTCATTCCGGTGATCTGTGTAGGCTTTGATTATTCGTAAGGGTAAAAAATTTGTGTGGAAGTTCTAGATCCGTTTGACAAGAGTTAATGTGGGGCAAGGAGGGAAGAGAATTATTTCATCAACCATGCCTCTGACTTAGGTGATTATTTAATGTAAGACAATGCACATAATTTACATTGGCTTCCAAATAAGATACCTTTAGGATGGGTGGCTCTCCGGTGTACCTTCTTTTGTGTCTTCTTTGTATAAAAACGTTTGTGCGTTTTTCACTATGGTAGCATTCCCTGCCCCTTTGGGGACATTTCAGAACCAGATGATTGGAATACCCCTATGCCTTTTTGTCCCTGAGCCTCATTCAGGGTCAAATCCAGAAACTTCCTTCCTTAGGACTGTCATTGTTCTCCAGCGCCTTTCTGCTGTGTGTCTTGAGAAAGTGCCCCAAGTTCCCCCCATCTCTTGCCTGACACCAAATCCTACGGCATTGTCCCCATGGCAGCAGAGCCCTCGCCTTGTTCGACTCCTACACGTGTGCGAAGCCATTCAGTCACATACCCTACACAAGGGACTCCTGCCTGCCCAGTGTGGGATGCCCACCAGCTGGCTGACATGTAAGATAGGACCCTAGTCCTGTGGTTTCCTGTAAGCAGATGAGAGTCTTGAAAACTGCAGGGTCTGCAAGGTATAGCGCCAGCTTCCTCCTAAATCAAAAAGCACGTGCAAAGAGGAACATGACAGGTGTTCCTTGCAGTTCTGCTAAGTAACAAATGAGATTTTGTTTTTCTTTGTTTTTATTTTATCTGGATGTATGAGTGTGTGTATACCAACGTACTTGTGTGGTGCCCATAGAGGCCAGAAGAGGGCGCCAGACCCCCCAGGAACTGGAGTTATAGGCAATTGTGAGCCTAGAGGCAGGTGGTGGGAACTGACTTGAGGTCTTCCGGAAGAGCGATATGCGCTCCTATTGGCTGAGCCCTCTTTCCAGTTTGCTTGCTGAGATAGAGTTCCATTATGTAGACCAAGCTGGCCTAGATTGTGTCATCCTCTGCCCCAGCATCCTCAATGCCGAGATTATGGGCATGCACCATCCCTTCTGGAGGACTAACTGCTGTTCTTTGTTACTTCTGCTTTTCCCCTTATTATTGTAAAAATCCCTCTACCCCACACAAGTTGTTCCATCTATACTTGAGATCATCTGTTTGACTCTCCTTGGACACTTGAGATATTAAGGCCAGGAGCACAATCATGTTCTGCTCCGTATTTCAGAGTTTTATAAATGTTTTCTGCAAAACTAAATGAATAAAAGCCTATGGAATAGTTAATATGAAGTCAAATAAAATCAAATATTGGGAAAAATACTCCATTGTTTCCTTTATATTTTGCATATGCATGCATTAAAGCACTTTTCATTTTATGAAACAATGGTGGTAGTTTGAAGAACGTCTCCACACAGCACAATAAAAAATCAACAACTGTGAGCAAGCCTTAGAAGTTTTACTAAAATGTTCCAAGTCCTAGGAAAGAAAGCACAAGAGAAGTGGCGAGTTAAAGCAGAAAGACTGGCGATAAATATTGTACTAACTCACCAGAGATACCCCATGGAGGGCAGGAAGGATTCCCAGGGAGACCTCTTTCTTTCCAACTCTGACCCTGTCATCTTCTTGGCCACTCCCTCTCCCCACAGTCCCAAATGCTGGCCACCACTCTCTAGATTTTTACTGTTGTTCCATATTGAACAGCTTTTACCTCCACTTCCAACTCCAAACTTACTTGAGGCGCTAAATAGAGATGGGTGAAGTTCAGAGGAGAAGCCTGGCTATGAAGGAGCACCGTATTGGTAAAGAGGCCTTTGGGGTCATTTCCCACTACCCTTCTCCCGGCAAGATTTTAGTTTGGGGAGGGGGAGTGTCCAGGCTTTTCGTTTGTTTAAGTTTTTACCTTTTGTTCTTTTGAAGTCATTCTTGTTTGTCGTTGTGTTTTCCTTTGTCTTGAAGAAGAAAGTCTAAAATTCAGGCTTTGGTAAGAGGGGAGGGGGCAGGAGCCTTTGCTGGGGGCTTTTCCCATCAGCCACTGCCTCTCCACATGGATCCACATACAATGATGTTACCCGGTTTGTGTCACTCTAGCTGAACTCAGCACCGGGAAAAGTCTGAGGTGCCTTGAGGCTGGACTAGTGTAAACACGAAGTTGACATTTAAAAAAAAAAGTCACCAAAAGGATGGACTGACCAGTTTCTAGACAAACAAAGGAAACAGTGACTAAACGGTCAGGCTGAGCAAGGTAAGCTTCAAGGAAGTGCCCCAAGACTCTTTTGACCAGGAGTTAGAGTTACACTGTGCAAACAGGTGCTGAACCACGGGGCTCAGTCCACCAAACAGGAAATCCCCTTGCAGGGAAGTCACTGGGGATAAATTGACTGGGACAAGGACACAAACACAAGTCTTCAGGGAAACGAGAACACCGTTGATGGTTAAGGATGCCGAACAATTTATTGGCCATTCGTGTTTCTTCTTTTGAGACGCGTCTACTTGGTTCATTAGCCCACCTGTTGACTGGCAGGGGTCATTTTCTGTTTAAATTTTTACAATCTTTGTATGCTCTACACGCAAAGACCTCTTTCCCTGATCAGAAATATAAATAGCAGTATGTCCTTCTGTTCTGTGGCCAACTGTTCACTCTGCTGACAGCTTCCTTTGCTGTATAGAAACCTTAATTTAATTCTGTCTGGTTTGTCGATTCTTAGGGTTATCCTCTGTTACTAGAGTCCTGTTCAAAAAGTTCTTGCCTATGCCTATGTCTGGAGGTGTCTTCTCTGTTATCCTTGAATGGTTTCAGAATTTGGGGTTTTAAATTAAGGGTTTTGATCCATTTGAGTTGACTTTTGTACAGGGTGAGTGATATGAACAAAATTTTACTCTTCTGCAGGTAGATATCAAATTTTGCCAACACTATTTGTTAACCCGGCTGTCTTTTTTTTACTGTGTGTTTTTTAATGCGTTTTTCAAAATGAATGACCATAAGACACGTGGGTTCACATCTGGGTTTTCTGTTATTTTCTGTCAGTCTACACCTTTCTTTCTGTTTGAGCATCATGCTTTCTTTGTCACTATGCTCCGTAGTGCAATTTGAGATCCGGTATTCTTTGTCACTGTAGTGTAATTTGATATGAGGTATTATGACGCCTCCAGCAGTTCTCTCTCTGCTTTGGATTGTTTTGGTTATCTATGGTCTTTTGTTTTACCATATAACTTTTACCATTTTTTTCTGATTCTTCAAAGAATGTCATTGAAATTTTCATGGGTAGTCTATTGGTAATCTAGCAATTTTCACCAAGTTAACTCTGCCAATCCAGGAGATAGACATAAGCATCTACCTTATGTCTAGTGTCTTCTTCAATTTGTTTTTCGGTTTTTTTTTTATTTTTGGGAGGAGGAAGAAATGCTTTATATTTAAGTTGTTTTAGAATCTCCTAAACAAGCACTGCATGTACACCGTCCCCAACCCCCATTCCCTTTAGAACTACTCTCTTGGATACCCCCCCTCAATTTCACCACAATTTGTTATTGTTGTTGTTTTTGGTTTTTTGTTTGTTTGTTTTTTGTTTTGTTTTGTTTTTTTGATTTTTTTTGAGAGAGGGTTTCTCCGTGAAACAGTTCTAGCTATCCTAGAACTAATTCTCTAGACCAGGCTGGTCTCAAACTCACAGAGATCTGCCTGCCTCTACCTCCTGAGTGCTAGGATTAAAGGTGTGCACTGCCACCACCTGGCTCATTACTTTTTCTTTAATATTACGTGTGTGTGTGTGTGTGTGTGTGTGTGTGTATGTGTGTTTGTGTGTGTGTTTAGAGCTGACTATGTAGGAATGGATAATCTTCCACGGGTGCTCATCTCAGGAGAAGACTAAAATTCTCCTTTTGTCAGCAGAAATTAATTAACTTAGTTCTTCCATTAATTGTAGCTCTTCATCTAGAGGTGGGGCCTTGTGAGAATCCATCCATCCATGGTGTCATTGTACTGGTCTTACTTAGGCAACTATATTTTGAAGGTTTCACAGGTTCAGCTTCTCTGCCATATGTAAGAACACTGCCTCATGGTAGACATAGTGATTCTTTGGCTCTTACAATTTCTCTGCCTCCTTTTCCTTAATGTTCCCTGACGCTTAGGTACAGGGATGGTGTTGTCGATAAATCAACTAGCGTGGGACATCTGGCACAGTCAGTTGTCTTCTGCGTTGTTGTGACTTTATGTAATGGCCTCCATCTGCTGGGAAAAAGAGCTTCTTCCATGAGGGGTGAGGACTAGGCTTACCTGTGAGTATAAGGATCAGTGTTTAGAATGCAGTTGAGAGAGTGTCAGCAGTGAGTCCTCTGGGGTCCGTGACCAGGTAGCTGTCTGTGTTTACAAGGCCAAGCATACATTCTCCCCTACCAAGTGGACCCTAAGTCCAATTAGATGCCCCAAGGATTAAGTACTACTCTTCTACCCTCGGGGACATTTGTTGTGATTGTCATTATTGTGGTTCATAGACTTTGTGGCTGGGTAGAATTGTTTTCTTCCTACCTTCACAGGTTGTATAGCACCTTCTAATGCTATGGAGCTAATCCTCAGGGAGATGGCTTCCAGAGCAGTTCCAGATCCAACTGGATTCCTCCAAATCACCTGTCCAAAGTATGTGGTGCCCAAGAGCAACAGCAGTAAGCCGTATCATTTGAGGAGTGTCTTCAAGTCCCCTGATCAGTGACTTGAAGGGAGGTTCCCCCATGCCTGGCACTGGGGCTGTTAGATAGTCTATGGCTCTTGGTGGTGGTAGTGGTGGGGGTTTCAACTCAAACAGCATCATTTTCATTAAAACTAGTGTGTGTGTGTGTGTGTGTGTGTGTGTGTGTGTGTGTGTGTGTGTGTGTAGAGGTCTCTTATGTTCTTGTTTAGGTATTTTCAAGCTGTGGTGAATGGAATATTTTCCCATTTTTTTCTTATCAAGTTTGTTTTTGACATATAGAAAAACTGCCATCTTGTTGATTTTGTATCCTTCAGCTTTACTGATAAAGTGTTCTAAAAGCTTTCACCAAAGTACAAAACCGTATTGCTTACAGTAGAGATAATTTGACTTGCTTTCCTGGTTTGTACTCCTCTTTTTGTCTTCCTCTTCTCTAAGTAAGACTTCAAGCACTATATTGAATAAGGGTGAAAACACTGAACCTGTTTATAGGTCTATATTTTAAAGAAAATTATCCATTTTTTCCAGTTTAGTATAATTTTGTCCATTAATATTTTGTACTGCATTGGCAATTCTAAGTAATGCAGAGGTGATTCTGAAAATGCATAAGTGATGTAGGATTCCCCTCTGTATACTGTGATTACCACTAAGGAATAAAGAAACTATCTTGAGCTTGCACAGAGAATAGAGGTAGGCAGGGAAAACTAAACTGAATGCTGGGAGAAAGGAGGTGGAGTTTAGAGGGAAGCCACGTAGTGCTGCCAGAGACAGACATGCCAAAACTTTGCTGGTAAACCACTGCCATGTGGTGATACACAGATTAATGGAGATGGGTTAAATTAACATGTAAGAGTCAGCCAGTAAGAAGCTAGAGCTAATTGGGCCTAGCAGTGATTTAATTAATACAGTTTCTGTGTGGTTATTTCAGGAGTCTGGGCACCTGGGAACAAGTGGATTTCCTACTACACATAGGGATGCGCATATTCTATATGGTGCTCGAGCATCTGTGGACTGTGGTACCCCTGGGGTCTGTGTATCCATAGCAAAGGTACTGACACACAACTGCAGCACACATTAAAACCTAGATGTGGTAGCCTCAGTTCTCCCCTTCTTGGGATGAGCCAGGGCATGCTGGTTCATTGTGTACTGAGGCCAAGAAACCTTTGCTGTCCTCCCACAGTCTCCAAAGCAGAACCTCTGCTTGTTGGAGGGAGGACTATCTCATTAATACGTTATCTGGATGAACAGTCCTGCAGCAGCACATATCACTGGCAGATCTGGAGTCTGAGAAGGGCTTTTTCCTAGCCTGCAGAGAGCCACCCTCTTGCTGCATCTGCAAGAGTACAGCGAGGCAAGCCTCATGCGAAGCAAGGTCTCAAGGTCTTTTCTCATAAAGGCACGTATTTTATCCTGTGACCTAATTACTTCCCCAAAGCTCTGTTTCAGACATCATTGGGGGGATTAAGTTTCAACCTGTGAAGAACTGGAGTGAGGTGTGAGACATAAGCGTCCATTCCTTAGAAATCACCTTCTCCATTTTTTTTCTTTCACTGTGAAAATGACATCAGTAGGTCATGAGGGTGCTTAGGGGCTGACATCACTTCAGTTATGGAGCTGATTTTATGGCAGGCACGGCCTGATTACAGACCGAGTTGTAGAATGGACTCTAAGTTTGTGGTATCACATGTAGACGGCATGACTAGTGAATATAAAGCATACACCAGATTTCAAAGACCAGATAAGAACAATATCAAATGTTTTGCTGATTTGTGTGTGTGTGTGTGTGTGTGTGTGTGTTTAAATGGGATTATTTTTAGATATTTAAGATTGAATCGGCCAGGTGGTGGTAGTGCATATCTTTAATCCCAGACTTGGAAGGCAGATGCAGGCTGATCTCTGTGAGTCTGAGGCCAGCCTGGTCTACAGAGCAAGTTCCAGGACAGCCAAGGCTACAAAGAGAAACCCTGTCCACCCCACCCCACCCCAAATGAATTGTTTTTATAAAGTTAATTTCATTTATCTGGTTTTGCCTTTTCAGCCTAGCTTCTAGCAGATATTCACACAGGCACATAGCTTACATTTTAACTTTATTGGACGTCCCACAGCCAAGAACTACTAAGTGCTAGAGAAATCCTACATCCTGCATGCAGTTTAATTGGAGGAAACTGAGCTTCAAAAGGTTATGATCGGGAGCAGAAAGAAGGGGAAAGATGTTTTGGACACAGACGAGTAACCTGATTTCTTTTCTGACAAGATTCTTTATCATGAGCTGTAGGCCTACAAATTTGGCAGCTTCTCATTGGCTGTTTGGTTAGCTTAAGTTGCTGCTTGTAAAGAAAGCACAAGACAAGTGCTTCACTCTTCACTTGCCAAATCTGAGAATATTGGCTTCACTCCCTAGCACCCCTTAACCGTTGCTCACGTATCAGTTATTGGTTTAGACGTACTTGATGCATTTCGGGTCATTGTTACTTTTATTTTTCTTTAAGGAAAAACCAGCCCATCCTTCAGGATTGAAGACCAGCTCGAGCTAGTTTCTGAATTATTTTTACAGGTCTGTTTATTTGGTTGCTTGTTGCTTTGACTTTTAAAAAGAAGTCTCCCGTAGCCCAGGTTGGCTTTGAAATCACTATGTAGGCAAGAGTAACCTGGAGCTACAGATGCTCCAAGTGCTGGGATTGCAAGCATGAGCCGCCACAGCTGGCTAGTCTCTTGCTTGCTTTCATGACAGTTGCTTTTGTTCTTAACCTGACATGGGGCACGGGCTCAAGAAAGCCAAATCAGAGTGAGAACTAGTTTTCAGAGTGCACCGTACAAGAACTAGAGTTCCTCATTGCCCATGGTCGGTAACGACTTTTCCAAACCTTCTCTATGGGAAGATCTAAGGATGCATTGTATTGTGGACCAATATCATGACTTCCGAATCCAATCTAAGGATGCGTTGTATAGTGGACCAATATCATGACTTCTGAGTCAGATCTAAGGGATGCCTTGTATCATGGACCAATATCGTGACTTCAAATCAGATCTGAGGGATGCATTGTATCATGGACCAATATCATGACTTCCGAATCAGATCTAAGGGATGCATTGTATCGTGGACCAATATTGTAAACTTCTGAGTCAGATTTGGAAACTTGAGGTTTTATTTGCTCTCACTGATATCCCATCTACCTCCCCTTTCAGACTCCAAATCCTGGTTCTCAACAGGTGAAGCTTGGCTACACATCCCCTTTCTCCCACAGTGAGAAAGTGTCTGTTTTAAATAGGGATATTAATATTACCACAAACCATTCAGCTCTTAGGAACAGTCTGACTTGTTTGTGTAGTTCCTTGTAAAAGGAGCGTACTGCGTCACACCCGGCTGCTGTGCCGAAGGTCACACGGCAAGTTCTTTTGGTAAGGAGGTACTAATAACGTGCTAGGCTCTTTTTGAAGTTTAAGAATCGATTCACTTTGTTAGATTTTTTTTTTTTTTATCTGCAGAGCGTGTGGCAGTAAAGGTCTAACCGTTAGGTTTCAAACCTCAAATGGCTGAGGTGCTGGTTTAACATATCAAAGTGGATGCTGGCTACCAGGTTCTCCCAGCATCCCTCAGTCCCGACCGCTTATGGGCCCTCCCAGCTGGCATACCCGTTCCCTCTCCCCTAAACTTCTCCAGCCCGGGGGCTGGGCTGCCCTTCCCTATATAATCCGATCATTTTGGTTACCTGGTCCCTTTTATCTACTCTCTTTTGGGACTCCTGGCTATCGCCCCTGGTTCCCCTCTTTCCCCCCCCCTCTCTCCCACCCCCCCCTCTCATCACCTGGCACAGCTCAGTCTGGTTGTGTTCACTCTGGACTCTCCCAGTGTCGCTGCCTCTGGCTATGCTCTCCCTTTTATCTACAAACCTTCTCCTCCACCACACCTAGGAGCAGTCACGTCTTTTCTTTTTTATTTGTTCTTTTTGTTGTTCACAACCTTCTGTTTCTGTCCTCTGCGCATTCTCCTTCTTCTTTTTCTTTATTGGTAGTAATGTATAAATTTATGACCTTTCATAAAGGTTCCATTTGTTAATTAAAAATTTATTTTGGAATTTTATACATAAGCACTGTATTTGCATCATCTCCACCCCCTCCAACTCTTCCCTTGCCCCCCCCCATGCTTTTCAATTTCATGACCTCTTCTTCTTTAATTATTATACATAAGTATACAACACACACACACACGCATGCACGCACACACATATAAATACAACCTGCTGAGCCCATTTAATGTTGCTTATGTGTATGTGTTTAGGACTGACCACTGGGGATTAGATAACCTGCCAGGGGGCTCCTCCCTCTGTGAGCAGCCATCAGTTGTCTGTATGTAGCTCCTTATCTAGGGATGTGGCCTTGTCAGGTTTACCCCATTCATGTTGGTTTGTCAAATGGTGTTGTCATTGTGCCAGTTTTGAGAATTCAATGGTTTTCAAGGAATCATCAAAAAGATTCTCATTACCAGGTATCATTGAGATATCTTTGCTTCTTAACCTCCAGACCAGCTGCCAGTTGTACCAAGTTGTAACTCCTAGTACTCTTTGTTGTACTTGGGACTTGGTAGCTGGCCTGGAGGGTCAGCATGGAGGTTGGCCTGGAGGTTTACCACTTAGCATGGTAAACTTCAGTTTTGAATGTGCAGTGAAAAGAACAAGCACTTACTTCCTCCCCCGCCCCTCTGAGAATCTGAAAGCCAGACTAGTGCAGCTAATCCTCCCTGTGATCGCTGAGGCAAGGATTCCCCAACTATTTCAGATGCACGGTTTTACCTAGTCAAGTCATGGGTTACGGAATTCTCAGAATTCTTTTTATGATATCAGTCTTTATTAGTGGTCTCTGAAATATGATAAACTTTGCATTTTCTCTAGGCGATACTAAGGCTGTAGCTATTTTTTATGTATCTTCTAAACATTGAACAGTGAAAGTATTTTTACTGACACCTAAAGATAATAAATGACTAAAAAGTAATCAGTCATGGGGAAAATAGAGTTTGGGAGATGTGTCTTTATAAACCCTTTCACTACCCTCAAAAACTTCTCTTTGTTTTAAAAGTCAAGAAAATGTAAAGTTGACTGTTTTCTAACTTTTGTGTTCCAGTTTGGAAAGTTGACTGTTTTCTAACTTTTGTGTTCCAGTTTGGAAAGCTGACTGTTTTCTAACTTTTGTGTTCCAGTTTGGAAAGCTTCCTATAGGTCTTCCTACTGCTCAGAAGGCTTGGTTCCCAACCGCCTCGCTCCCTCTGTGTGGCCCAGCCATGTGTACTTGGCTTCCAGTCCTTTGTTCTTTCTTGCTATCAGTCCTGCTGAGCAGCACATCAATAGGCTTGCAATGGTGTGGGTTTGTTTTATTTTCACCGTCTCTTCTGTGAGCGCATTTTAAACATCTGAAACAATATGCAAAGGTTCACCACCCTGTCCCTGACTGTGGTCTCTGCTGGCTGCTCTCAGTATCTTTTCTACCTCCTCCCTTGCTGTAGACTTCAGTCTAAAAGTCCTGGAGGGACCTGTGACATCCTTGAAATCTTTTGGCTGTTGAAAGATGCCAGCGTTTCTGTGTCCTTTTCAAATAGAGCTAGCCCCTTGATGCTCATATTATTACAGATTGCCGTGCAGCAGCATCCCAGAGTACGTGGGCTGACTCTTTTTGCATTGTTTAGCTCTGGGCCTAACAGAAGTTCCATGTGTACACAGAAGGAGCATGGTGCAGTAATGGCACCAAGGCAGAGCTAACAACCTACCTGAGTGAGAGCACCTGCAAAAAGAAGTACCAACCACATCACGAGAACACCAGAACAGAGTGCAGAATCACAGAGCATCTGCAAAGAGAAGTACCAACCGTATCACGAGAGCACCAGAACAGAGTGTAGAATCACAGCCATCCATTTCACCGGATTTATAAAAACATTTTTTAATAAGAGTTATATTTTTTCTTGGAAAAATTTAAAACTTTTCTTAATGAATTACTTGGCTATTTAAGGGGTGCGGAGGGCCAATGAGAATATATTTTGCTTAGAAACTAGAGTCAGCAATAAGAACATCACATTCTATTAAATCCTCCATGTAAGATCCTTTGGCTTAGATAAGCCAGTCTCTAGGAATGTGTATAAAACTTACTCATACAAAAGCAATAGATCTGTATTTTTAAAGAGTGTTTGGCACTGGTGAGGTGGCTCAGTAGGCTCTTGTGTCAAGCATGAGAACCTGTGATCAATTTTGGGGACCCACATGGTAGAAGGAGAGAATGTATTCTCCAAGGTGGTCCCTGGCCTCCACAAGCTCTCTACAGCCTGTGCATGCCCAAACCGCCAAACAAATAAATCAATGTAATTAGCAATGTGAAGATAGTATTTCATATCCGAGGAAGTAAAGTGAACGGCAGTCTTATGCAGCAGGTGTCCATTATATTTTAAATGCTAACTGGCCTCCAGCAGCACCTAAATATAATCCCAATCCTTGAAAGGCAAAAGCGGGAGGATTGCTACACATTCAAAGCCTGCCTCGGCTACCGATGGTGTTTTAGCCCAGCCAGGGTTACAGAGCAAGACCGCGTCTCAAAAGTCAAACAACAAACTGTTAGTGATAAAATGAACAAAAGAATTATTTGCTGAAGTTTTTATCCCTTCAATCTGTTTGTGTGATAACAGCAGACAAAGAAACAGATCCTATTAGGAGGAAGGACGTGGAGATTCTGATCTTGTACAAGATTAAACAGGGCCTTTTTCAACTGACTGTTTAACAAGCACGGAGCTGGAGAAGAGGTGGCTTCTCAACAACTGTGGCCTGAGGATGCTGAAAACAATCTGTCTTTACTGATAAGAAAGCTATAGTAACTCACTTCCGTGTCTAGCTGCCAGAACTGAGACATTTCCTTTCTCTTTCGATGACCTTTGAAAAGCTTTTTAGCAGCTAATACTCCGATTGCCATTTTAAAGAACTCCTTTTGGACCCCCCCCCTCTCTATAGTTAGCCTCAAGGCTGGTCAGAAGTGACATCATGTGCTTAGGAGAGAATTGCCATAGCCTGTGGTTTGGGAATATTGATCGCCCATGGTTTGGGAATATTCCAAGTGCTTTGGTAAAACATTTTATTCCTAAAAATAGTTGCAAATGAGATCATCTAGCATAAAAGCCATCTCTAGCTATGGAACTTGCAGTTTGTATCCCGGACCTGCAAGAATAAAAATGAGTCAGGCGGTGGTGACACTCGCCTTTAATCCCAGCACTTGGGAGGCAGACACAGGGGGATCTCAGTGAGTTGGAGGCCAGCCTGGTCTACAAAGTGAGCTTCAGGACAGCCAGGACTGTTAACACAGAGAAATCCTGTCTCGACAAAAACAACAAAATTAAAATAAAATAAAATTGAAAGCCAGAACACATGCATTCTTCCTAGTTTCTTTCTCACTGACATCTTCTGTTAATAATCTTCAGTGATGTGTTGCACGGTGATGGCCAATATTGCTACATCACTGCACTTCCTGTCCACTGATCCATAGCTTACATCAGTGTCCCTCCCATCAGTCCAAAATATCACGATCTACTGCTATGTTATCACACAGAATTCTTTTTTTCTCCTAAAAAAAATTCCCCTGTGTCTTGACAATTATAGCTTTCTTTTCTTCCTTCAAATTCCTGGAATACTGGCATATTTCCCCCCAAATATCTCTAAAGTTTAGCAACCCCAGAGCATCATTTTGAAAGGAGGGCCAAACACATCACCTCAAAATATGCATCTTCGGCATGCTGTCCCTTTCTTTCCAGTTAGAGGCCCTTGAGAAACAGCAGATGCAAGATCACCTGGACTCTGAACCCTCATTCTATTTTGTAAAAGCAGGAAATTAAATACCATGGAAAATGTACCCTCCTCGTATTTAAAATGGTGCCTTTATCATCAAGGATGGGAGGTGAAGCAGGAAGAATTTTGTTCAAACATTGTAGACGAACCCCTCCCTTCCTATCCACTAGTCTGTTGGAACAACTAGCTACCCAAACCCAATCAGTTTCAGTCTCTCTTATTCACCCAGTTCAACACATAACCACTCAGCTGGAAGTGTGTCTTCAGAACTTCGTGTATTCATGAGGCCCTTCATACGTCACTGAATGCAGTTGACGTTGTGTGCTTTTCTATTACTAATCTATATACGTCCATTTAATTCTTGAACCCACCCAGGACCCCAAAATGTCAAACTGTAGATGCCAAAGTCTACCTATACACAGTGTATAGGCTTCCACACTCACTTCCTTCACTCAGCAGCTGCATTGAGGGTTTCCCCATATCTTTCTTGGCTTTCTTGTGCTAAACAATGCTCTGTTATCTAGATAAACCCGCAGTCCATTTACCTGTGGTCTCATTGAAGGGCACGTTGATCGCTCCCAATTTGGGCCAATTAAGAACAAAGTGGTTGTAAATATTTGTGTAGATCTAAGTGTTCAGCTGAGTTTGTTTTGCTTTTGTTGTTGTTGTTTGGAGACAGGATTTCTCTGTGTAGCCCTGGCTGCCCTGGAACTCACTCTATAAACCAGGCTGGTCTTGAACTTGAAGATCTACCAGCCTCTGCCTCCTAAGTGCTGGGATTAAAGGCAAGCACCACCACCACCTGGCCAGCTCATTTTTAAAAATACCTGGACGTGTGAGCTGGATCAGCCAGACTATATTTAGCTTTGAAAAATCTGTCAACATCATCTTCCAAAGTGATCATTTTGTGCTCCTCCAGTGCAGAACAAGAGCCCCCAATGCCCCACCTTCAGGGCATTTGCAGTAGTGCTGTGAAGTTCAGTCCTTGTAATATTTTCTCCCTATTTTTGACTTGTCATTTTATGTCCTCAACATTGTCATATGCAGGGCATACATTTTAAATTTTAATGGTGGTACCGTTTATCAACCTTTTTACCACATATCCTATTTTTGTTGTCATGTCTAAAAAGTTGTCACCAAAGCAAAAAGCACCTAGATTTTATCCCGTGTTATCTTCTGGAAGTTTTATAATTTTGCATTTTACATTTAGCTATATGACCCAAGAGACTTAATTCTTATGAAAGATATAATAAGGGCTCTGTCTAGAGTAGTGGTTCTCAAGCTGTGGGTCAAAACCCCTTGGGGCTGAATGACCCTTTCCCAGGGATCACCTAAGACCATCAAAAAACACAGATATTTACACTATGATTTATAACATTAGCAAAATACAGTTCTGAAGTATCAGTGAAATGATTTTATGGTTGGGGTCATCTCAACATGAGGAACTGTATTAAAGTGTCACAGTTTTAGGAGGGTTGAGAACCACTGCTCTGGATTACCTTGCCCACGTTGTCCAGTTGTTGCAACACTGTTTACTGCAAAAGCGTGACTGCGTGCCGAAAGATGTGGAACCAGCGCTTGCCGCTTGGGGTCTTTCTCACCATCCCCGCCTCCTCTTCTGCTCAAATACTCTCTAGTTTCTCTTTTTCCCCCGTGTGTCTTATGTCTATATATTCCTCATCCTTCTTGGCTTTTAAACTGTTTAAACCTTAGCGAGGTCAGCCATGGCGGTGCCCCCTTTTCTCTGGGTGTGCTTTCCAGTGGATGAGGCTTTCTTAGAGATCTTCTGTCTCCCTCATCCCAGGAGATAAGTGTCGCTCCTTCTTTATCTCCCCTCTCCCCCTTTTTTCCCCTTTTTTTCTTTTCTTTTTTGGATTTTCGAGACTGAGTTCCTCTGGAGCTTTTGGAGCCTGTCCTGGAACTAGCTCTTGTAGACCAGGCTGGTCTCGAACTCACAGGAATCCATCTGCCTCTGCCTCCCGAGTGCTGGGATTAAAGATATGAGCCAGCGCCACTTGGCTGTTCCTTCTTCATTTACAGTCATGGCGAATTGCTCCATTAATACAGAGCGGTCTCCCAGTTGTCAAGACTTTGCTACAGAGTTTCAATCACACCAGTGACAGAGGAGGGAAATGAGTTTTTCTTTTCAATCAGGAAGTGTCTGTTTTGATTTCATGCGCTGGTACTTCCTTTCTTCACCATGGCTATCTGTTAGGTATGCTTAGCTTCAGAAATGTCATTGGACTTGCATTTGAGGCTTTCCTCTTTTCTTCTTTTTTTAAAAAATATTTATTTATTTAGTCTTTTAAGTATATACACTTTGTTTTCATGTTCACCTACATGCCAAAAGAAGACATCAGATCCCTTTATAGATATGAGATAACATGTGGTTGTTGGGACTTGAACTCAGGACTTCTGGAAGAGCAATCAGTACTCTTAACTATTGAGCCATCTCTCCAGCCCCAGCTTTTCTCTGTTCTTAGTAAAACCATCTTTTAAACCTTAAGAAAGAGGTTTTAGCCTAAGGGCTCAAAGGACCTTTTAAGTCATCCAATCTCTTCTCATTTGACATAGATGAAGATTAAAGCAAGCAAGATATTAATAACTTCTTATCCAAAATGATGTGCTATCTGTGGTGGCTTGTGTCTGCAATCCCAGCCCTCGGAGAGCTGAGGTGAGAAGGCCAAATGGCTGAGGCCACTTGGGGCTTCATATAGACACCACCTCCTCCAAAAATGAAAAAGAAAACCATGTAACTAGTTTGAAATCCAGAATGTAGCTCAAATTCTTGAGAGCATTTCTTCAGGATCTTTCCACAGAATCTTTCACCTCCCAGAAGAGTGCAGCTGCCACACTGATGGTTAATAACAAAAATAACTTCGAAATACCATGGTCAGACTTTCATTCGCATCTCTTCATTACGCAACTTAAAAACCTTGTGTCTGACTTCCTGGCATTCACTGGAACACGAAGCGAGAGGCTTTTGGCTATTGTTTTCCCGCATGGATTGTTTGGACACCTCTATGAGCAGGTAGACACTAATTCAAACTGTGAAAACGGCAGATTTTCTTCAGTGTTTCAGAGAACAATGGCCAGCGTCATCTGCGACCTTCTGCTGCCTCCTATAGAGCTTAGAAGGCCAGTTTTCAGCCATTCCGTGCTTTCCCCTCCAGTGAAGGCCTGTGAGGTTTGTTGTAGGCATGTGCGCTCAGCCTGTGATTTCAGCAGAATGTTATTCCTAAGAACTAGTATTTCTAGATCCTCACTGAGCAGCTATGAAGACAAACCATGACAAACAGGACTAACCCAGTGTTTCCGTCCCTCTAGATGAACTTGGACAGTGCATCTCAAGTCTTTTGATTAACTTCCTAGCTGGAGCATTTTATGGGTGCTGACATGGGAATGTCACAATTTTATTTTATTCTTCTCTACCATTTGTTAAAAGAAACACATGCTTATCTTCCCTCTGCTTCAGCAGTGTCTCTACCAAAAGGGAAGAATCACAGGTTTCAGAAGAAAAGCATTGTTTATTTGGGTAACAAAGGGCCGGGCTTGAGGGATGAAGAGAGCTAAACAGTGAGGCAGTCCAGGCAAACAGAAGATTGGAGAGACTTATAGATAGAGGAGTCCCAAAGTATCTGTGAGGTGTCAGGGGAATGACACGGGAGAAAGGTGACAGGGGAGAGAGCAAGATTCTTAGCTGAAAGAGAAGAACCAGCTGACTAGCACAGCAGAGAGCTTAGTAGTAAGGGTGGACCAGGGCTATGGCTCAGTCTCCACAGCGTTTGTCATACAAACATAAGGTCCTGAGTTCAGACACCCAGCACCAATGTGAAGAATGGGGGTAGCAGGAAGTATCTGAAAGCCCAGGGCTGAGAGGGAGCAGAGACAAGCAGATCCCGAACTCACTGACCAGCCATTCTAGCCAATTGTTGAGCTCCAGGTTCAGTAAAAACCCATCTCAAAAAAGAAGGTGGAGAGTGACAGGGGAAGGTATTCTGTGTTGACCTTTGGCTTCGATACCCATGTGCATGCAGCCACATGCACACACACACACACACACACACACACAATATTGACTAGGTCATGAACTTGAGTTCATTTGACATCATTTGGAGACCAAAAAAGACTAAGCTTCAAGATATTACAACAACCATCATGAAGAAGAAGAATGGTTTAAGTGGGAAGCTCGGCTTGGCACCCTGTTATTAGGTGCTGTCACTGCAATGCACTCTGTTGTTGTCATTGTCACCAGCACATTATAAACTCTCTACATTGTGGTATCATTTGCTCAGAGTTGAACGTACCAAGCAGATGCATCTGGCTACTGAGCATGGGCCACGCATCTGCCCTTTTGACAACCTAGGTAGCCTAGGCAACCCACAAAATCCATACAACATAGTACCATCCAAACACTCAGTGGTTTGGGATGCTGAATTGGCTTGAAACTGGCTTTACCACAAGTCGTCATGGATCATGCTCAGGCTAGAACATTTGGATTGTGCGGACCCAGCACAGAGAGAGAGTCAGATGGCAAGGAAGGGAGCTGAGGTGCCACAACCTTATCTATGACCAACTAAAGATGTGGCTGTCATCTGATAGTAAGAGAAGAATCCAAGGATGATGTGTCACCTCTGTCCCAGTGTCGCCGCACAATTAGAAATGATTTATGCTCTTCAATGTGGCCTTTCTAAGGTCCCTTCTGAAGAGAAAGCTACTTGTAGATGGTCAGTTCCATATTATTTAGAAAGATGTCAATTTCCATAGTAATATTCACATTTACAAATGCTTATTGGAAGTTGTAAATGACATCCATCTAGCAGTTCTACTATAGAATAAAAAGATGATAAGCATCATCATCTCACCACTCTTACAATCATAACAATAATTTTCTAGCAGGTTCCGTTTTCAGAGCATTAATTAAGTAGGCCTTCAAATAGTTCTAGAAGGAATTTGTCTGTAATGCAATTAGTCAGTATAGAACAAAAATCCAGAGGATGGATTCCTGGGTTTGGTCTCAAACCATTAAATAGTTATTTTTTTTTACCTCTTTTATCGTTGTCACAAGACCAAGGCGAAGAAAGGAGCAGGGAAAATGAAGATGCGAAAAAGCCATGCGCAGATGAGCAAATTTAGCTCAGTGAGAGGATGTCCAGCCAGCATGGGCTACTGGTTCTCAAGCAGAAATGAAGGTCGGAGATGCCAAAGGCAGCGGGAAGCCACTAGAACTGAGAAACTCATGCAGAACCTGCGGGTGAACCTGACGGGGACGGAGAGATGTGGCTGTTGGAATGGGAGGGGCAGGTGGCCCATGACAGGTTTCAGTCTTCTGGACATAATTGCTTTGATACCAGTTCCTGGAAAAATTCCCAGACACCATTTCCCAAGTGTGCTCTGTGGATCAACAGTTCTGGTGCTGACGCAAAGGAGGTACCAAGTACAGGGCAACCTAGCTCCGTTCTGACCACCCAGCATCCATGTTTTGCTTGGGGCATTCTCTGTCAGGAGCCCATCTAGAGGAAAACGCCCTTCCTCTGCACAAGTGGAAGACAGGTACCCGACTTCTCAAGGCCCCCTTGCCGTCCCGCTAGACTCTTTCAGCACATGCCCACCCTTGGTGTGGCCAGCCGGCTCTGCCCTGCCCACTCTTCCACTTGAGAACCGAGACTGCTACAAAGCAGCTCTTGAGCAGCAGTAGAACCAACAGTGGTTCTCCAGAGGGTCGGTGGCTACAGGACAGTGACATTTGAAACCTTTCAAAGTCTTTCAATTCTTCTTAGGATAATGCCCCAACCTTCTTAACCAGAGAGACCCCATTAGTACCCACTGTGACAGCCCTGCTTGCATCTCAAGCCCCAGACAAATGAGTTTGCGCTTAATTCTTCCATTCTGCTTCTCACCCTCTTTTCTCCCCGCTCACCTCTATCAACTATTCCCTTTATTTGGCCATTTTTTTCCCTGCTGTGCTCCCTCCTCACTTTTCTGGCTTTTAGAAAATATCCTTCCCAAAGTCCCTTCTGTGCTCTTCCCTAGATATCTCCAAGTAAATTAAGTGACTTATTGAATTAACACTCCACATACAAACCACCCATCTTCACGAAGAGGGTAACTATGTCTACATGGCTATCCAAACAATGCCTCACACAGAAAGGAATCAAATATTTACAGAATGAACTAAGCCTGCGTTGTTCAGTATTCCTGGCCTGCCCACAGTCCCACATCCCTTTAATAGCTTCCCTGGGTGTGCGGAACTGAAGCTTCTAATATAACATTTTGATCATAAATCAAATGATGAAGGCTTATAGAAATGTTTTCCTATCTAGGTTATTGATGGCAGGGTGAAACCAGACTGACATGGTTTATACAGCAATCTTCTTAGAGACAGGCTGGATCGAAAACATTAAGAATTTGGAAGTGGAAGAAGTAAGTGGGCCCCCAGGGATAAGCTGCTCTTTTCAATGAGATGGATGAGCTGTTCCTAGAAGCCAGGCCGTAAAAGGAAACTGAGATCCTCTGTGGGATGGCTCTTTCTCATTGCTATTTGGGCTTGTAAGGCTGTCTCCACTTGGCAACAGATAGTCAATAGTGACTGACAGATGGCCCAGAGCTCCTCTGCCATCTGAACCCAAGCATCAGTGGAGTGTCTCTGCCTCCTCCTCCTCCTCCTCCTCCTCTTCCTCCTCCTCCTTCTTCTCCTTCTCTGGGTGTCCTACGGGTCAGACACACTGCCTCACACCGTCTGACACGCGATTGGTGACACTACCCAGGGAAGTGAATAGTCTGGCTGTCGTGGTTCTCACGCTGTATTTGAGGAGTCTAAGGCCCACCCAGAAATTTGAAAGCAATTTGTTCAAGGCCACACGAATGTTAGTGCCATAAAAATAAATAAATAAAACCCAGCTCTTTACATCTTTCTTCACTGAGCCCCAAGAGTGGAAAAGATAGTTGTCCAAAGCTGAATTGGGCCGGCAGACTTTTAACAAGTCCTACATAACTGTCACAGGGGTCGGCTTGATGCTGAAGCACACTGTGACTGAGGCAGTGGGTCCGACCACAGGTAAGGGAAGCGTGGCAAGGACATCCTCAGAAGGTGGTGCTTTGCCCTCTAGGGGAACAGGACTCAGGTCTGAAGGCTGTGTTACTTGGGGCTAGCCTTCTCACACAAATCACAGATGAACTGTCTCAGGGGGTCTTGTCTTCATCACCCAACTGTGACGCTCCAAGAGTGTTGGTCATGTTGCTTGGCAAGCTGAAACACAAACAGGACTAGAGAGGTTATCGAAGCTGATGGCTGTTTGCTAATTAGCCGGATCCAAAGTAGAAGTGGTTCAGGTGCTAGGTCAAAGGATCCAATGAAGGAAAGGAAACATTTGACAGATTGCTGCTTCTTCTATGAGTTAATTTGTAGCTCTTGATTGATCATCCTTAAGTTTTTTTTTTCTTTCCTATAACTTAGGTTAAGCTTAAAAACCAAGGGAGGGTAAGGTCACACATACCATCTACTTGGCTGTGTCTGCCCAGGGCTCCTTCAGGTCTGGGGTCCATTTTAATTTCTTTTTTTTTTTTTTTTTTTGGTTTTTCGAGACAGGGTTTCTCTGTGGCTTTGGAGCCTGCCCTGGAACTAGCTTTTGTAGACCAGGCTGGTCTCGAACTCACAAAGATCCGCCTGCCTCTGCCTCCCGAGTGCTGGGATTAAAGGTGTGCGCCACCACCGCCCGGCTCCATTTTAATTTCTATTTATTTATATTTTGGTTTTTTTGAGACAGGGTTTCTCTGTGGCTTTGGAGCCTGCGCTGGAACTAGCTTTTGTAGACCAGGCTGGTCTCGAACTCACAAAGATCCGCCTGCCTCTGCCTCCCGAGTGCTGGGATTAAAGGTGTGCGCCACCACCGCCCAGCTCCATTTTAATTTCTTATAACAACCAATGAGTGCAAGCTGACGGTCAGGATTAAAGGTGGAGTCTGGAGGAATGACTTGCTGCTTTTTAAATTCTATGAATCTAAAGGCTGGGTTATCTGTTGTTCCAGAAAATTATGTTGAGATCTCTTGGCCAAGGAACCCGTGAACCTGAACTTATTTGGAAGTAGATCTTGACCTGTGTGATCAGTTAAGATGATGCCATTAGGATGGGACCTATCCCAGGATGGCTGGGACCCCTAGAGAAGAGGAAAATGTGAACAGAAAGGAAACCAGTTCATGAAGGTACGGAGGCATGGAGAGTCTGCCAGCTGAGGGGCAGGGTGAAGGAAGATCTACCTGCCTCTCAGAGGGAGCATGGCCCTGCTGCCTCCTTCACTTCAGAAATAGGAAAGAATAAATCCCTATTATCTGAAGCACCTGGTTTGTGATATTTTGTTATGGTCACCCCAGGACTCGAATCTAACCATGCCAAATTCAGCCTAAGCCGCTGCTGCTGCATCCATTCCAAGCTTCTGGGCTCCTTTGCTCAGCAGGAAGCAAACACAAAGGCCAGAATGTCAGGCTTCTTTCTGTTATTACAAAGCACAATAGATAAACATTCAAGTAAAGAAAAGAATGAGACAAACATTTGTGCGAAGACTCAGTGTGAGACAGAGACTAGAATGCCTTTGCTTACCATCACCTTTGTCCTTTTCAGCCATCGCTTTAAGCAATCGCTGTGTGAGACAGTCCTTCGTGGGTCTCTTGCACAAAAGGGTTGGTTGAAATTTTTCCTTTTTTTTTTTAGTGATTTTAAGAATATTTGCTTAGCAAACATCATAAAGCTCATGATGCCTCCCTCTAGAGCTAAACAAAGGCAAGCAAGTTTCTTGCCTGTTGTAAAATATTTAGACACTCTAATCACAGGGTTCCTCTCCTGCAGAGCAACTTATTGCATGCACATAGGCATCCATTTGGGCTACTCATGTCTCGTTCAGAATACTGGGCAAGGAGCAGTAATGCTAATACTGTGTGTGATGACAGGTCATTTCTCTCCAACTGCGACATTTTGTCTTCCTAGTATTGTTGAACATGACCAATGGGGTAAAGTCTCAGTTCCTTTCAAGGACTCTAGCATCTCACATTTGATCTTTATTCTTCTCATGTAGGTATATTTTATTAAATGCCTATATATAAACATACAGCATAGCCTTCCTTACCCTCAAAGTTCACCTAAAAGGGATTATGCAATGTGACTCCCTTGTCCACCTGCTCTCTCTCAGTTCATCTTTGTGAGCGTTGTCTGTACTGATCTGTATTCCTGTCATTCACATTTAATCAGTGTCTAGCCTCCTCTTGTAGTTGTATTTTTTGTTGTTGTTCCTCTGTTGCATAGCTTACTTTTGTTTCATTTGCTTGCAGTGAACCTTCTTATTCAAGATTTCATGTGTGGGTGTGTGTGCACTTGTGTTGGAGTTCTTGTCTATAAACTTAGGAGTGGGAAGATAATTCATCTTCAACTTTGATTCCTATTTTCAACTTGATATGGCATGACACTTTTATTAGCAGCATGCAAGAGTTCCTGTCTTTTGCTAGCCTTGCAAGCATGGTAAGGGCATACATTTGAGGCTTTGCCTTTGAAAGGAGTCTAAAGTGCTGATGTGTTTTCATATGTTCTTAGGGCATTCTTCCTTCTTTAGAAATTGCTTACATCTTGTCTTAGTCATTGTTCTATTGCCGTGAAGAAACATCATGACCACAGCAATTCTTATAAAGGAAAGCATTTAACTGGGGCTGACTGACAGTTCAGAGGTTTAGTTCTTTGTCATCATGGCAGCATGCAGGCAGACATGGTGTTGGAGAGTAGCAGAGAGTTCAGTATCTGAACCCAAAGGCAGTAGAAAGACAGAGAGAAATGCACTGGGCTTGAGCATTTGAAACCCCAAAGTTGACCCAACAAGGCCACACCTACTCCAACAAGGTTACCTCTCCTAACCTCTGTCATTTAACAGCACTCCCTAATAACCAAGCATTCAAATAAATGAACCTATGCTATGGGGTCATTTCTATTCAAAACACCACACAACCTTACTCCAATTTTCCATTGCTTAGGGTTTTTGTTTCTTTTGAGTTCTTTATTTAAAATATCAGTCTGTTGCAAGAGTACATGTATGTCCTAGCATGCAGCTATCTCTTCACATCATGTATGGTTCTTCTATAACATCTTGGTTTTCTAGTGGAATAATACAAGATTCACAGTGGTGCTTGCTGGAGTGGATGATTAAAAACAGTGAAGGCAGTATATTCTGACCAAGCATTTGTGGCAGTTGAGTCACAGGAAGCTTGGTTGCTGTCATGTATCTTCAGCACCTGAGTATCTTTGACAAAGTCACATCACCTCTGAATCTCAGGATTCCCATTTATAAGTGAAAGAGTTGGATAGATGGTCTCCCTGTCATCTGCCCAGACAGATATTTTCCAACACTGAACACAAAAATTGTATGCACCACTCAGTCACTAGCAGAGCTTTGTGGAAGAGCCACCTTCATTGATTCAAAAGTGACTAGCCTGCTTCTAGTCTTGGTCGACTTACCCATTGGGTAGGCATTGTATGAGCCCACAGCTCGTTACCACACTCTGATGAGCCGGCATGCCTTCTTTGTGGAAAAATTTCCTTTGGTATATCCCCAGTCCCTACTGGGATTCCTGAGTCAGTGTCTGTAAGCAGACACTGCTCGTTCATTTCCTGGCTGCCCCGATCCGAGTAATCGCACAGAAACTACATTATATTAATTACAACACTTTTTGGCCAATTGCTCAAGCTTATTACTAGCTAGCTCTTATCTCTTAAATTAACCCATTTCTACTCATCTGTGCATCACCACAGGCTGTGGCTTACCAGTAAGCTTCTAGTGTCCTTCTCCTTTGGCAGCTACATGGTGTCTCCCTGACTCCATCTACTCTCTCTATATGTTTGGATTTCCTGCCTGGCTTTATTCTGCCCTGCCATAAGCCGAAGGAGCTTCTTTATTGACCAATGGTAATAAAACATTCACAACATACAGAGGGGAATCCTACATCAAGGTCTATGCTCAGTGACTATTGGGAGCATGGGCAGAAAGGGAGAACAGGAGAATGGGCAGAGCTAAACACCAGCAGATAAAAACCTGGTGAGCACAGCAGAGTTGGTGAAGCAGTTACACATTAGCGAAGGGACTATCCACAAACACTCCATAGCCGCTTTACAAGTAGAACCTGATGTTCACGATCAGAGGAGCACACACTGGTATGTTTAGCCATGGAAGCCAACAGCCTCTATGTCTGAATCTGAGATTTCGTGCAGTAGAGCTGCAGTCTCATTACTTTAGCAAAACCAAAGTCAAATTAGAATTAAACTCACTTTTATCCTTTATATGCAAGAAAAATGTACCACCTCCAAATTTGAGCTTTTCCCTGCTGACATAGAAGATTAAAAAGGGGGTCTCAGAGCTTCCCATAAACATGATCTGTACACTACCAGAGGCAGAAATACTTGCACAGTTCTCCTGCCTATAATGTGATTCCCTGCTTGTAGCAAATACAGGAAGAAACACAATCTCTGTAATAAAAGTCATGGAAACAAGTGAAAGCAGAAGGAGAAAATCGTAGGCTTTGAGAATGCTCTAGTCCAAGGTGTCAGGGTCCATTCAGCACGGTCAGTGTCCACCCTTCATTAGGCTTTATCTTCACACAGCCTACTTCCCTGCAGTAGGCATAATCCAATTTTCTCAGCTGCTCATTAGCTTTTGGAAAGGCAGAGCAGATTTTGAGCAAGGCTCTTGATCCTCTCCCCTGGGTATATGTTATCTGTTCACCTTGCAAAGCTGCCCACTGTCGCACAACTCCCACTCTATTATCTTTTGTGCAATTTATTATGTCAGTATCTCTGAGTTTGTTTTTATCATGGCTGGTAAGGCCATTATTAAATAATGTAAAAAAGTAAGTGGATTACGAAAGCTAGACCAGGAAGATGAGGACTTGGAGATGGTTGAGCAGTGGAGGGGCATAGTACAGCCATGATGCATCTGTTGCGCTGGCCCACTGCAGTCCCAACAGCTTCCAGGATGCTGTAGTGATGCTGAGCTCATGGTCGGGCATCTCACCGTAGGCTCATGCAGTAGATCTGTAGATGGCTTTGGAATAGGGCCTCCAAAGGGAAGGCCCCAAGCCACGTACTCCAGCCGCCCACCAGTATTTGCTAGAAACGTATGGCCTTAGGCTTGTTCTTCATCAGCTGAATCAGAAACCTCCCTCAGTTGAGAGGAGGCTAGTATTGCTGCCTTACAACAAAGCGTGAAAAAAAAATGTGAGCAACACTCTCTGACACTTAGTACCTAAGAAATGAATGAAGGGAAGATGCATGTTGGAGAAACTTGCCTATTCCCGTTTGCCTGGGTGCTGACTGCCCTAAGTAAACCACACTGTAAAAACATGTGCTGTCAAGTACGAGGGTGTTTGCATCACAATTGACAAAAGCCAACCTGTTACTAAGGTAATTTAGTCTATCAGGTTCTGGGGATTCCATAAACAATGTTGGCAACTTCCGAGGAGAGCCAGGCAGCTGAACTAATAGCCAAAATACCAGCTAAGCATGAGGGCACACACCTGTAATCCCAGCACTTGGGAAAATGAGGCAGGAAGAGTATGGGTTCAAGTCCAGTTTGAACTACTTGAGAAATCCTGTCTCAAAATCAAAACAGAAACAAAGAAGTAAAAATAGAATACAGTCTACAATAACATAGCTTTTTGCCCACTGGTGGCTGTAATAGGATAGGCAGCAGCGAGTATTGACAAAAAAAAAAGTACAAAAATGAGGGATATTACTGGAGTGCAAAACAATACAACTCAAGAAGACATTTTAGCTGGTCCTCCGAAAGTTGAATGTAGAGTTACCATGTCTCCTAGAAATCGTAATATGTACAAAGAAGAATTGAAAACATACATTCACACAAAATTGGTAAGCAAATATTCATGACAGCATTGTTTGTAAATGCCCCAAATGTGAAAGTAACATGAATAAATAATTGTCAACTAAAGAATAGATAAATAAAATGTTGTATATTCATGCAGTGGAATATTATTCAATAATAAAGAAGAATGAAATATTGGTATCAAACAAGATGGGCCAGGTGCAGTGTGTGGATTGAATTTGTACCTAGTTTAAGAAAAGAAAAACTGAGAAAAATCAATTTCTGAAACAATTGAAAAGCTACAAACACCACATAAATATCAGATAAATTAAAAGAATTAAAATGGTAGTGAGTCATCCTGTTTACATTTTTAAAGATTTATTTTTAATTGTGTGTGTATATATGTTTCTTTATATGTATGTGTATCATGTGCATGCCTGGTACTCTTGGAGGCCAGAAGAGGGCATTGGATCCCCAGAAGTGAAGTTACGGAGGATGCTGGGAACCAAACCTGGGTCCTCTACAAGAGGATCAAGTGCTCTTAACTGCTGAGCATCTCTCTAGCCCTGTTTATGGACTCTGTTAAGGAGGCTCTAATCTCTTAGAGATATTCATTAAGCTATTTGATGATTGAGTAATATGCTTGTGTGTGTGTGTGTGTGTGTGTGTGTGTGTGTGTGTTTCAGAACACAGTGAAGGAATGTGTGGAAATAGAAAGCATGAATAAAATAAAATACATTTGTCAGTAGTTATCAAAACTGAATGATTCATATTTTATTATAGTTTTCGTGTTACTTTGACATGAGACTGAAAAATTTTCAGAGCCATTGAAGGTCTTTGACATAGAGAATGACAGATGACACTGACATCGTGAGAGATGCAGCCGAGATCAAGAAGAGCACTGAAGGCTCAAATCAGTAGAGAAAGGAGGCTGTCAGGAGGGCCTTGAGGGCTGAGCTTAGCATCAACAGGGAGGGAGGCTTGGATAAGAACAGTATGAAGGAGTTAGAAGTGGCAGAAGTAGAGACCAAGCAGGACCCTCGGGTTTCAAGCTTAGATGAATAGCTGCGTGATGAAACCATTCATTAAAATAAGTAAATAAAATGAAGTTAGGAGTGAAGGGAGTGGGAGATTCCACGCAGCCACATGGCATTTGAGAGGCCTGTGGGAGTCCCAGAGTTTAACAAAGAGGAGGGCTGCCCTAGAAGTACAGTGTCAGCTGCAACACAATTTCCATGGAAACAGTGTAGGCACAGGAAACACTCCCTCAGGAACAACCTCTTCTTATCAAATTAATAAATTACTCTTCCCCTGTGCTAACATTAAAAATGTGAAGCAGTGGCTTGATTGGGAAGAATCCAGAGAACTAAGCACTGGATGCAATGCACAGGCTAGCCTGTTTCCTCTCAGCCTGTGCTTGGAATGGAGAATCCGGAGAACTAAGCACTGGATGCAATGCACAGGCTAGCCTGTTTCCTCTCAGCTTGTGTGGCAGGTCTGCCAGATTCAACTCGGGACTTGCTTTTTTATTTTTCCGATCTCTGTCTGTCTGTCTGTCTGTCTGTCTGTCTGTCTGTCTCTCTCTCTCTCTCTCTCTCTCTCTCTCTCTCTCTCTCTCTCTCTCTCTCTCTGTGTGTGTGTGTGTGTGTGTGTGTTCACATGTGTGTATCTGGAGGCCTGGAGGCTGTAGATGAGAGACAGCCTCCATACCTCATCCAGTCTATTCACTGAGGCAGCATCAAATGGAAAAGCGATTTAGCTAGTCTCTCTAGCCAGCCTACCCCAGAGGTCTCCTGTCTCCACCTCCTGAGGAGACTTAGTCCAACCAGGATTTTACTTTGGTTCTGGGTTTGCTTAGTCACTGAACTACCTGATAAGCCATTTGACTGGTCCTCTAATAAAGAAACTTTCAAGAGGACATAAAGGCAATACATCCATACATAAGAATGGCATGTAGAAGGTTAGGTTTTATTTTTTCTTTTACTCTTCTGTATTTTCCTTTATCATCTTCTGTATTTTATATGGTACTGTAAGAGTTTTAAGAAAAACACCAAAACCTCAGAATCAGACTCAGCTTCCCATCTTCATGCAGGATGGAGACTCGCTCAGTGTGCTGTGTGCTCTCAGGCAGAGCGGTGGGCTGCTGGTGTAGAAGGGCTTGTTAGAGACTTACCCTGGAGCGGGCAGGACTCAGCCCTACAGGACTTGCTGCAGTTGGACGGGAAGCAGCAACCCATCTCTTAGGCTATAAAAAAGGGGGGGGGGGCAGAATGATTTACCAATCCCAGTTTTCCAGCAGGTGGGGGTCTTGGAGACTGTGAGGCAGTTTGGGAAATGTTTGTGATTTTTAATAGTATTTGTATTTATAGTCAAATAAGAAAAGAGTCCATTGAGATCTTTGTTATTCCCTCCTGGAGCTATTCTTGAAGCCTTACGCTGACTGCTCAGCCCCCGCTCCTCACCTTTCTATTTGAAGGCTCCATAACTGGTCTCACCCAAGCATAATCGAATCAGAGTTTTATGCAAACTGTGTCCAGGCATCAATTATTAGAAATATCCGAGGGCAACTTCAATGTGTGATGGGGTTGAGACCCTCTCTGGATAGTGTATGAAGAGGAAAGGACAACTGGGGCGTTTGGGTCACCTGTCATGAGCAGAAACCAGAATCAACAGGCTTGCATTCGCCTGCCTCCAGGTGACAGCGGTGCGGGTGCACGTGAACAGCTCCTCCGAGAACCTGGACTACCCAGTCCTCGTAGTGGTCCGCCAGCAGAAAGCAGTGCTGTCCTGGCAGGTTCCTCTGCTCTTCCAAGGACTGTAAGTATTCTCTGCTCAAGCAGCGTCACTACAGTTGGCATTCTTCATGCCCTTAGACTTAGATGGGTTTCTGTTAATTATTATCATTATTATTTTGTTTGTTTGTTTGTCTTAGCCGGAAAAGAACTCAGACATGGAAATGTCAGATTAGTGCACCCCAAATGCAAGCAATGAATGCGTGCACCAGGCTGCTCAGTGCTCTGCTTTTCCATTCTCTCTGGATTTCAGATCAAGCATTCTGTCTAGATTCTCAGCAGCTTGGAGAATTTATGCTACTTAAAATATATCATGATATTCTACTCCCACCCCCCATTTGGAAAATGGATCCTTCCATATCCATAGTGGGTCAGGCCCAGCAGTCAATATCTGAGCAGCCCCAAACCCAGTCTTCAGAATGCCTCTCGTGCATGCGTCCTCAGCAGTCTACAGAGCAGAGCTAAGTTTGGGAAGACACCATGAAAAATAACAGAAGTCCCTGTCCTCGTAGCGGAGACGATTTTGCCCCTATTCTGCCAAGTAGAGTTCACTGAGACATTGTGTCCTCAGTACGAAGCGTAGAGAAATGAGCACCAACTGAGGTCATTATGTGGGTTTTTAAAGGTTCAAAAATTTGAGGGTTAAATGCTAATTCTGACAGTTTTAACTTGAAATAGGTGAAATTGGAGAGAGAAAGAGAGAGAGAGAGAGAGAGAGAGAGAGAGAGAGAGAGAGAGAGAGAGAGAGAGGATTTTATTGATTGTTTAACAAAGAGAGTTCCTCCCATAAATTTTGGTGTTTTTCCTTGAGTAACTTGGGAGTCAGCTTAATGTGATGTAAAACTGCTAAGTGCATGGACCAGGACATAGCAGTCCCTATGTCCCTGTCAAACAACAGATGCCAACAACAGGTGCCCTAGGTTTGCTATCCATAGACCTAGCCTGAAATTGGACTTCAAGCCAGATTAGAGAGGAGTGGAGTAAGGTATCGTTCTCCCTGGCCCTGTTCACTGCATCTCCATCTTGCTGATGCTGTCCTGTACACCCACCTCTGCAGATACCAGCGGAGCTACAACTACCAGGCAGTCAGCCGCACCCTTTGTCCAGCGAAAGCAACCAATGAGACCGGCCCTCTGCAGCAACTGATCTTCGTAGATGTAGCATCCATGGCTCCCCACGGTGCCTATTACCAGCTGCTGGTCACCAAAATCAAACACTTCCAGCTCCGGTAAGCAAGTGCACATGGCTCTTTGCTTTTTGCTGTTTTGCCTGTGGATATTCAGCTCAGCAGCCATCTTTAAAGATGAGGTGGGCGTGGCTTCAGCAGTGAGCTCTACTTGAACCTTCAGGGAAGCCTTGCCTTTGCCGGTGTGGTACCTTTGATCTGTTGCTGTCAGCTGGCTTTGACCTCTGTGAATTGCAGTGCTGATATTTAGTGAGGTAATTCGGTCCCCAGGGAAAGAACACTGTGAAACTGAAGTCATTGGGTCACAGCTCTGTGCAAGTGTTAATGAATGACTTGCAAATCTATTCTGCCACGTTTATTTTCTGTTTTCACTTTGGGTAATATGACATTGGGTCATCAAACAGACCTTGCGAACAGTATGAAACACAGAGTTAGGAGAGCTTGGATGTGATGAAGATTAGCCTGAAAAGAGATGGTGGCTGAGCTGTGTGTGTTTCCTTCCCTTCTCAATTCACTAACTTGGCTGGTGACCCAGAAACCCAGAGGCTGATAATCATGGAGTCCAGATGAGAGATGTGGTAAGAACCAGGCTCCAACTATGGAGAATTAATTCTAACACAGCAGTTTCTGCCACACAATTCTCAATGGCAGCCTAGAATCATATAGAATAAATAATAATAATACATAATCATACAGAAGTCCAGAGGCTTCTGTTGTTCTTAGCTGAGACCAGGGTCTGCCTATGCTGCCAGGCTGACCTTGGACTTTTAGGCTCAAGCCGTCCTCATATCTCTGCCTCCTAAGCAGCTGTGACTAGGGGTATGTATCACCACACCCAACTCTGAGGTCCAGAGATGCTGTCCATGTCCAAATTCACAAAGACAGAAAAAGGCAAAATCAAGCCTGGATTCTGCTCCTGGCTTCCTCTTCTAAGTTCTTCTCCTCATTCTTTCTTCTTTCTGCTTAAATCCATCTTCCCTAAATATGCTTCTCAATTGCACAAGGCACTTATCTTTTCACATTCAGATTTTAAAATAAGCCGCTTCTGCCTCTAAGCATTCTTCCTGCTCCTCTCTCTCTCTCTCTCTCTCTCTCTCTCTCTCTCTCTCTCTCTCTCTCTCTCACACACACACACACACACACACACACACACACACACACGAACACTATCTTCCCTGCAGCTCCCAACAGCTCTATGTCACTAGAGGTCACAGTTGTGGGCAGGGAGCAGTGGGAGGGGTACGCTGTAGGAACAGGCGGCCCTGGGATCATGGGGTAGGAGGGACATGGTAGGACATTGGGAACTCAGTTGTCCACATTGCTCTACTCGTTGTGTGAGGCACAGACTGCAGGAGGCAGTGTTGGCTGCAGAGACATTAGGAGGCTGACGGGATGGCCAAGGTAAAAGTGAGAAGGGGTCTTGAAGAGTGTAAGAGCTGAAATGCACAAAACTTGAATGAATCTGAAGATGAGGGGAAATGGGCGGGTCAAGGACAACATCACATTTTGTTAAAGGGAATGAAGTTTGAGTGTTTGTGACTGTGTGGCCAGCCTCAAGCAGGAGTTGCTTCACACAGAACCTGGTCACAGTCATCTCTCCCTCTCTCCATGGGTTAGAAAGTACTTGAAAGGTAACAGTTACTGGAACTTTGCTAGAATCAGATCTTCAGCTACGTTTTTTGTTTGTTTGTTTGTTTTTGTTTTGTTTTGTTTTTTGCTTTATGGGGAATGTCATATGTCATGACTTACAGCATTCCCAACAAAGTTTATCCTCACCATGAACTCCCATGTATTCATTGGACTCTCAACACTGTGGTCCAACAGTCCAGTGTGGAGGTGGTTCCCTTGAAGTATGGCAAAACTATGGGCAATCTGTTCCTAAGGGCTTTGACTTAACAATAACAACAAAACTACCCAAAAGCAAACAAGTAGTATAGATCACAAATATGTGGTCAGAAGACGAAGATCATGTGAAAGAGTACCCAAAGACCCCAATTATTATTTGGAGCTCTAATGGGGGTCAAGAGAAGGAGGAATTTGGTTAATAAGGGCATATCACAGGTTGTTCTATTTTTATTGACAGGCCTAGACTGTGTAAGCCTCTGGTTACTATGCATGTCCTTCAGATCTCAATCACACCATGCCTAACTATGCAAAGATCTGAGATGGTAGACAGGGAATTTGCCCCAAATCTTCACTCAGAAGACACAGTTTGCTTATTGTGCATGCACCCAAAAGTAATTCAGGCCTGATTGGACACCCCTATGGTCACACTCAGAGATATCTAGAATAAAATTAAATAGAAATTGTCCACTCTGGATGATCATTAAGGGGAGGAGAAACATTCTTTTGTTTGGAGGAGAGTGTGCACCCAACTCAATGCAGGAAGGGGGTCTTAAACTAAAAGGCTACCAGGTGCATTATTAGGAGAGGGTGACATAGCCCAGGCCAAGAGGAATCCCAGAGCACACTTCTCCACACCTCTTCCCATTACAGTGACAGGACGTACAGTTACCCAGCATGCATTCCTCCTCTTCCTATTGCTCAGGCTGCCCTGCTCTCTAAAGCCCAGGGTGTCTCTGCAAACTCCTGGCGAAAGGACAAAATAAAGAGTGGACAGCAGGGAATCTTCTCTAGCTAGAAAGCTGAGAGATGGCCTGCAGGCCATTAAGGAATTGACCCAGATAAAACAAAGGAAAATTCTCTGCTGGAATTCTAGAGACTGCTGAGAGGGAGCTGGGCAAACTAGCAGAGCTGAAGAGCCATGAGTCAGAGGAGGGATAGAGGAACAGCTTCCCCAAGGAGAGTGGACACTGGGCAGGGTGGGGGTTCATCTGCACATGGCTCTGCTAAGGCCTGGGACCTACTGGTGATGAAGATGAGGGTAGCCAGCAGGAAGTGATAAAGGATGATGAAAGAGTCTGAGCAGGAAAGAATGACAACCAGTGCCAATGGTGAAAATGACTTTGAAGCATCTTGAGGAATGTAGTGATCTCATCTCTTTTATTATTATTATTATATCATCATCATCTTAAATGTGTCTGTATGATCAAACGTTTATCCTATCATGGTGGTACATGTCTGTAATTCTAGCACTTGGGAAGTAAAGGCAGGAGGATCAGAAGTTCAAGGTTATCCTTAACTATGTAGCAAGTTTGAAGCTAGGCTGGACCACATGAGATCCTGTATCAGACAAATTCTCCAGATCCTGAACCCCAATATCTCAATGCAAGCTCCCTGTTCTCCCTATCCTGTCTGTCTTTCTGGACATTAGTTCATATTGCCTTGTCCCAGTCCCACGTTCACCACCTTTATGTTTCTAGTAGATTCTGTTTTGTTTTTAGGTCTTAACCTGAAACATTTGTTTGTAATTTCAGTGCTGCATAGTGTTGGAGTAGGTGCTTGTCCAGATGCAGAAAGCCCAGAGCTAGCCACCCAGTACCGCACAAATGGGTGTGGCAGGATCAGAGGTTCAAAGTTATCCTCAGCTACATAGAAAGTTTGAAGCCAGCCTGAACCACACCAGATTCTGTTTCAAAACCACATACATACAAAAGAAGTTTTGATACTGCTTTAAGACAATAGTAACAATTTTTAGCAGCTGTCTCCAAGACAATCTCTTATTGCATAGGGAGCAGGGCTCTGTTCATTCCAGCATGGCTAGGCTGGAGAAATGGGTCAGCACCTGTCTTAGTTAAGGTTTTTAGTGTTGTGAAAAGACACCATGACTACAGCGACTCTTATAAGGAAAATATTTAATTGGAGTGGCTTGCTTACAGCTTCAGAGGTTCAGTCCAATACCATCGTGGTGGGGAGCATGGCAGCATGCAGGCAGACATGGTGCTGGAGGGGTAACTGGAAGTCCTACACCTTGCAGGCTACAGGCAATGGTCTGAGACACTGGGTGGCATTCTGTGCATAGGAAACTTCAAAGCCCATCCCCACAGTGACAGACTTTTTTCAGCAAGGCTACACCCATTTGTAGGCATAATTAAGAGACTCCACGAGAGCCTGGAATAAAGGATAACAAATATTTATTGGGGAAAAACTCACAACAAGGATATAGAGAGCTGCAGTACTCTGCTCTGTGGGTGCTGGAAGCTGAGAACAGAACTCAACAGAACTCCAACTACCACCCAAGAGAGCCTGCACGCTTCCTGTCTGTGCTTATCAGTCCCATGGAGAAACTCAGACCACGCCCTAGAGGGCTGGTAATCAAAAGGCTATTGGCTGAATGAATTCCCACAACACCCACTCCAACAAAACTACACCTCTTATTAGTGCCACTCTCTGTGAGATTACAGGGAGTGGGTGGGAGTGTTGGGCATTTACATTCAAAATCCCAGACTCAACATGGCGGCTTACAACTACCTGTGATTTATATTATTATAATATTTAGTAACTTTATTCCATGGACTCTAGCACCCTCTTCTGGCCTCTAGAGGCACCTATACCTATGACACACACTCACACAGTCACATACACACATAAATGAAAATTAAAATAAATCTTTAAAAATTTCCAACATGGAGGCTTGAGGGCAGGCTGTGGCCCCACCCCTAACTGAGGAACTGTTGTCTGTTACAGAAGGGAAAGTCACTTCTCTCTGAGGGATGGCCACTAGCAGGCTGGCCACGTCCCAGTGGCTATCCCCACAGCCATGTGCTTGTCAGCACTACTGAGTATACTTGGTGGGCTAGCTTTTTAAAAAAGAAGACTTAAATCTGGAAGGGAAATCTATTGGGGAGGAGACAGGGATTGAAGGGGAAGAGTGAGGGGCAGGCGTTTAACACACATTGAACACAGCTACAAAGTTGTCAGAGGATGATAGAGTTAGAAAAATGAGGAGGATAGCAATAGAGAAACACACTCAACACTGACTGACCTCTGGTCTCCCATGTGTGGGAGGTACAATGGACATGTATACACACACACAGAGGGAGAGGTGGGAGGGAGGGGGAGAGAGAGTGCAGAGAGCAGAGGAAGAACTTGGTTGGACTGGTCTGTCAGATATTTGAAAGTGATTAAGACAGGAGCCTAGTAAGTGAAGGCACGAAAGGTAAAGTCGATTCATTAGAAAGAGCAGGGTGCAGGTGTGGGAGGGCAGAGTGCACACACAGGAAGGATGGAGCCTGGAGGGTGAGAGATAGCAGGAGGGCTGAAGGAAGGGCTGTGGTCTCAGCAGGCAGCGGACAACAGGGAATGTGGAGTCCACGGTGCCCAGCAGTAATACAACCACATTTCCTTCAGCAAACGAAGTGGGTTTGGAACAGCCACTGTCCCTGACGAGTTCACGATAGGAGCCATGTAGGGTCCTGAGACTCCTGTGGCCCCTCACTCAAAACTATGAACCTTTGTCTCTGCCTGCCATTCTCTCATCTTTTCTTCCTTCTTCTATTTTATTACTCTTCTGTAAGTCTTTCTTTTTTCTCTTTTTCCATCCCTCTGAGCACCCTTCTGCTTCAACTTTCCCCATCGCCCATATCTAAATCTCTCTTGACTCTCATGTGTCTTTCTTTCCCCTTCCCCCCTTCCTTTAACAGCCAAAGCAGGGGAACAAAGCCCGGTTTCAGTCTTTTGCCTTAAGCATTTGCTTCCTGTCTTTCAGTTTCAAAACAAACACACTGAAACTCTGCTGCTTCTTACTGTACCATTAAAGGTGCAGTGAATTTCAGTTAGCTTTGTGCTGTTGACTGGCGAAGGCCTTTGATAAAACACAAAGGCTTGCTGGCCTAGTCGGGGTCCTGCTCCATCCCCAACTATACACTGTTTATTTTATAGCTACTGCTAACTCCACAAAAACCCAGAGGGCTTAAATGTTACTGTCTTAAAGACAATAAAACTCAAGGAACCAAAACAAACAAAACCCAAAACCCCTCGAAAATCTATGTTGATCTAGTATTCCAATTGGAATCCAAGTCATGAGAGACATTTATAAAAACCACCTTTTAGTCGAAGCTCACAGATTGCTTCAGGAAGTAGCAGTCTGTCTGTTGCTAACCTAGAAAGTCATGACCTCTGAGAGTGTTGAAGGCCCCGTGTTGACCCATAACAGCAGGTTACATTTCCCATTAAAATGCCCCTGCCCAGGCTATACACAGCACAGCACCGCCTGCCTTTCCTCTGGCTGTGGACTCTAGAGTGGACGTACCATTTCATTTGACAGTGATGTTGGCATCTTTGGGTGACTTGAGGTCAAAAGTTCACTATTGTGTTCCTGCAGAATCAGCAGCCCCATGGGTAGCCATTTATGCCCAAAGTTAACATATAAAACTTGCACCCCTTTCTTTGAGCTCAATTCAGAGGCTCGACCAATGACAGCCATTACCTTTATAAACGGTACTCAAATTTTATGACTTCTAAGGAATGCCTTTTATTATAGGCACCTTGCCCACGTGTCTTGACCTGCCATTTCTAGAAAAATGGTTAAGTTTTAAACTATTTCATTTTTCCCCATGTAAATTTAAATCTTTATTCAGGTTTGCATTTCATAGCATTTGGAACAAGGTTTTTTGTTTTGTTTTGTTTTTCCAACCTGAGTGGGACCAAACTAGACCCTCTGAATGTGGGTGACAGTTATGTGACTTGATCTGTTGGGGAGGGGCCCTGGCAGTTGCAGCAGGACCTATCCCGTGTGGAAGTTTTATTTAAGACACACAAGTTTAATAGGGGCCAAATACACACAGATTACTGTACCAGAAAGAGCTCCTCCGAAGAAGCAGG
>JAQHUG010000033.1:7280027-7295180 GCA_028555095.1 Dicrostonyx torquatus | reverse complement strand
GGCTTGGAATTAGAGGGGGACTGAGTCAGAGTCTCATTCTAAAATCAGCGTTACATAGTTATGAGTGTATATTTTGGAGTATAAGAGACTTTTATACAGTATCTATATCAATACATGTATGTACATATACACATATATACACGTGTGTGTATGTGTGTGTGTGTGTGTGTAAATTTATACTCACGGCACTTATTGAGCTCTTGTACTTATCCTTGTTGGGCTGTAGACAATGTTCATCCATCCGTATTCATATATATCCAAAGTTCCTTCGGATCTTCTGAAGATGAATACTGTCCTGAGGAGAAAGGAACAGAACCCTGCTCCCCTCCCACTTGTCTGTCTTACCACCTGTAAGATTATTATCATTGTGGATGATATCTCCCCTGAGGAGTGGATGGGAGGGTGGGAAGGGGGAGGTGGGGGAAAGAAGAAGGGGAGGGAGAGGGAACGGGGGTTGGTATATAAAAGTAAAATATTTTTAATAAATGTCATTTAATTTTTATAAAAAGGGAAATTGGGAATGGAAAGAAGGTCTTCAGAGAGCTCTAGGGAAAGAAGATGGAGAAGGAGCCCCGAAGTTCAGGTTCAGACTTAGCAATGCCAGGAGGGATGGACATTGGGAGAGTGACAGGTTTGTCAGTCTTGGGGATTCAAGCGTGGTGACCTTGAGTGAGTGTCTACAGTACTAATAATGAGGGCAGAGCCACAAAGAGCATGTGCAAAGGAGCAGCTGTGATAGAGAACCCACTCATCTTTGTATTTTCCAGCCTGTTGAACCACTTCACAGATGTTCACACTAGACAGCACTCGATGCTACAGAACTGCCTTCTTAACGGAATTCTAGCTCTCTCCCTTTCTTTGTGCCTGGATCCTGGCTCTCTTAGTACGAGAGACTAATTCACAGTTTCTACTTCAAGATCGAATAATTTCACTGGGTTAAAGATGGGCGTAGAAGACAAAGCCTAAAGTCAGAAGAGGGTGAAATTTTGGAGAATTCAGCAAGTATTGCAGGAGACTGGGGAGATGTTTGGGGGAAAAAAGAATGTATTCTGACCCCTACTGATTGTCCCACAGTAGCCATCTGTTCCCCCACCCTGTTTTTAAAGCACAGTTCTCCATTAAGATTATCGTGAAGGGATACGTACATTATTCAAAAGGACTTAAGTGTGCATTTCCTCTCTTGCTATCTACTTCTCATGATCCAGCCTGATTGATTATGTTACTTGATTGTAATATCTTAAGAGAATCCAAAGATAAAAGCAACCAGAAAACTAAATGAGGTGTTTAATAGGTATGACCTCATGAATGTTTACTGAGGGGAAAGCAGTCTTCTTCCCCAACTTCATTGTTCTTTGTTGTTGAAAACACAGTCTCCTTGAAGTTTATCAGATCGCAGGACCGAACATCCTTTAAAAAGTGGCTCTCCTTTAAGTAACTAGTTCTTCTTGCCAACTCAATTATTTTTACTCTCACTTTTTCCCCTTACATTTCTCAGGACAAATGTCGCCTTCCACTTCACTGCCAGCCCCTCTCAACCTCAGGTAAGTGAAAATGTCCACTGGTTATTGAGAGCCCAGCTGCTGGTGCTGCACACAGACACCTTGGAGCAGCGAGAGTAAAGTCAGCGTGCATTAACGCCCTTGGTCTTACTCTGTGTATTCTTGGTTGTTACTTACGTCTTGGGCACATTTAATATTGCCACCTTTATTGGAATAAAACAGGAAGCATGATATCTATTGCCATTGTTCCATGGGACATGCCTCATTGAGTTAAGTCATGCATCTGATATGTCCTGAGGGATGTTAGATGGGACTGGGTGCTATGGGAAAGGGGAGGTGGTAATTACAGACTCTGTGATTATAGACGTCTGGGTGATTGAGAGGGGGCAGGGAGACAGAGTGGGGAAGGCTGACAGCAGACAGATATGCAAATGGCTGTTCTGAAAATATGAAAATAAGACTGATTTCCATTCCTGCCATAATATTGACAGATTGAATTTGTGTTCCCTGTCAGTAAAAATAATTAGCTAGTTTTATGTGTTCCGCAATAAAAAAAAATAACCACGAGCAGAATTGACACACGAAACTATTTTTTTTAAGTTGTTTTCCTGATGACATTTCTAACTACCTTTTTCTCCCCTTTCATGGTTTCTGAAAGACTCTTACGCTGTAACAAATTCAAAATAGGTTTTTGGCCCTGTGTGGTGATTCACACCTTCATCCGACCAGTCTAAACACCAAACCAAGACATGAGAAGTGTGAACGAGAGGCCAGTCTAAGCTACATGAAAGTTCCAAGCCAGCTTCAGCTACATACTAAGTCACTGTCTCAAGAGAGAAAGACAAGACTCATCTATATGCCACAATACATAGCCTATGGGTTTTGAAAGCTTTAGTGAGATTTTGCTCACAAATGGTTACTTAGCTTTTGTTTTGAATATAGTAAACTGATGATGAAACAGATTGGGCCTCTGTAACTCTATTATAATCACTGATGTGCTTGTGAATATCTAACAGCTAGTCGGGGGTAGGGCAAAAGTAGATTTGCACCTTTCCCCTTCCTGTGGTAAAAACTCCTCCATCGTGGCTGATTTCAAACAGCTGACCTGATGTCCTGGTCATGTTGGGAACAGATGTACCAGTCAGTGCTCCAAAACCCACAGAAATGAACTCCTCCTTCTGTTCTGTGATGCTTGGGACTGAACTCTGCCTTGTACATGCTAAGCAAGTACTTTACCAGCTGAGGCACATCTCTGGCCTTAAAGCTAAGATTTAAATTTTCTTTCTGTGAAAGTCATCCTATATATTGATGCCCAATGGCCAGAAAGGCCGCAGGGCACAATCTGTTCTTCTTCATAGTTATGGAACATTTAAATTCAAATGGTATTTAGAGGGGCTAAGTAGGTAATTAAGTAGTAATTAAGAAAGCCTGCTGCTCTTGTAGAGGACGTGAATTTGCTTCCTAGTACCCACAGGGGGTCCCATACCTCTATCTGACTTTAATTATAGGGCATGCAATACCTTCTTCTGGGGTACTGTGTCTTGAAGTACACAGACACAGATGCAGGCAAAACATATACCTAAGAAAAGAACATTTCACCAGGCAGTGGTGGCTCATGGCTTTAATCCTAGCTCTTGGGAGCCAGGTGGATATCTGAGTTTGGGGCCAGCCTGGTCTACATGAGCTAGTTCCAGTACAGGCTCCAAAGCCACAGAGAAACCCTGTCTCAAAAAACAAACAAAAAAAAAGATATTGGTCTCCTCAGGGTGGGTCTCCAGCCTTAACCACAAACTTGATGTTCTCATAGAGTTGCCACACTTAAAATTACTGGGCCAAATTCTCCTTTTCCCCATTTTAAAATGTGTTTAAATGTTTGGAGGAGGAGGAGTGGGCTGCATTCCCAGGGCCCAGCTAGCTTAACCCCCAAAATAACCACACAGAAATTGTATTAATTAAATTACTGCTTGGCCCATTATATCTAGCCTCTTCTTGGCCAACTCTCACATCTTGATCTAACCCATTTCTATTAATCTGTGTTTACCATGAGGTCGTGGCTTACCAGGAAAGATTTAGCATGACTGACTCTGGCAACTCCATGGTGGCTCCCTCTTCCTGCCTTCTTTCTCCCAGTATTCAGTTCTCTTTTCCCCGCCTATCTAAGTTCCGCCCTATCCAAAGGCCAATGCAGTTTCTTTATTCAACCAATGAAAGCAACACAAATACAGAAGGACCTCCTACACCAAATGTTTTAAGAGTCAATATGTTTTCCCAAAGGATTCATAGCTGAGGTAGGTAAATAGTGTCACCTCATTCCATTAGCAATGTTGCTGTGGGTTAGGAAAGATGACTCAGAGGGCAAGAGCACATATGGTTCCTGCAAAAGACTGGAGTGGAGTTGCCAGCACCCACCTTGGCCAGCTCACAAATGCATGTCACTTACCTTCTTCTGGCCTGTGTGGTCACCCACACATGTTACACACACACACACACACACACACACACACACACACACACACACACGTCTACTGATACTTGAAAAATAAATTTACCCCAAATCACAAACATATTTCAAGGGCTCAATATCAAACTTAGTCTTTCCAGCTAAATAGTTTCTCAGAATATCTCAGTTAGGGAAAAGATTCTTTGCCAGAAGGTTTGGAGGAAAGACTGGTGTAAAGCTAACTCTTCCCTCTGACAAGATGGTCTTGAGGACAGGAGGATCTACTGCTGTTCAAGGCGGAGCTTCGTATTTCACAGACAAAGGCTGTTGTCTGGTGTTACATCCTGTGTACCTCTGCTTTTAGAAGAGGCTGCCTAAGAAGGAAAAGGAATGAAGCCCAGTCTAAGGGAGTTGATAAGAAATGTCTGCATCCTAAAATGAAAAGGCAGCCTTGTGTAAACGGCCACTCACCCTCGCTGCTACCTTCCCCAGGTGGGGCACTGAGCCCTGTGCAGAAGGGTTTGCTGCTTACCATGTATGAGGTGGATGGAAGACCGTAGCCGTACCCTGAGCTTTGCCTCTGAAGTCCAAACATCGTGGTAGAGAAAGCAATCCCATGCCTGGCTTGTGTTTCTACAGACATTTCCTGAGGTTAATAAGTCACGTCTCCCTTTTTCTCATCCTCAGTATTTTCTATACAAATTTCCTGACGACGTGGACTCCGTTATCATTAAGGTGGCATCTGAGAAGGCTTATCCTTGTTCAGTTGTCTCGGTTCAGAACATCATGGTGAGCTCTGATCCTGTCAGCCTTCTAGCACGTAAGATCCTAATGTAGATGGGGGGAGGGGCTGCATCATCCTCTCCCGTTCATCACTCCCAAATGCCAGATGATAGCAACATCTCGTGCACCTGACTGGGCAGTCCATGTTTGCTGACATTGATAAGAAACAAGACATATCTCATTGATACAAAGAAAAGGAGGGGGAATGGAGACTAGGTCACGACAAAGAACATCCAGTTGTAAGTTCAGTGAGAAAAAGAAAATAAAAGCCTATACCACCTGCTTTGCTTTTAGATTGCTGTCACGGCATTAGATGCTTTCTGTATCACAAGATAGTAACAAAAAAAATTGGAAATATTACATACTTTAAGTCAGTCTTTTTGTAGTTCTCTTCTGTATAGAGTGATTCTGACATCTTAGGTCAAAGACCAAATTGTAAGAGGATCATTTCATGACTGTTCTGAGGAAACCTCCCATGGCATCGAGATTAGAAGATTCCCCCCAACCCCCGCCTGTGGTCCAGGTGGCATAGCCCTGACACCTGTGTACGGAGTGACATTATGCCACAGTGCTGATGCTCTTCTTTGTCTCTCATGTGCTTCAGTGTCCAGTGTATGATCTGGACTACGACGTGGAATTCAATGGCATCTATCAGTCTATGACCAAGAAAGCTGCCATCACACTACAGGTGAGACATTGCCTCTGAAGTCATAAGAGCAGTGGGGTTCAGTCGATAGTCACTTACCTGCCAGACCAGAAGGACCAGCATCCACAGGAGATGACTGTCCACTGGGTACCTTGGATCTCTTTTCTTTCTGATTGATTTTAAAAATGAATAGTATTCTGCCTGCAGTTGGTGCCTGGGTCATGGTAGGCAATGCTATCCTTTCAGGCATTCTTTCTTTCTCCTTGGGGGTTCTTGGGAGTCTACAGTGCAGTAGGGCATATATTTGACAGATTTCTTGCAGGGATAAGTCCAGATGAGGTTCCAGTTTATTCAGTGAAGCAATTTAGGATAAAGCTTATTATAGTCATTTAAAGAAATTTAACATATTATAATTTCTACCAGTAGCCATCACCAAAAGTTGATTCAACTCTGGAGAGAATACCAGATTCAAAGGCACACGAGTCTTATTCGTGCAACATTTTGCCCTTTTGGTATTTGTGACTAAACTGTTATTTCAGTGGTATTTTATAGCAAAAAAAAATGTCATCCTATTCCAACAGACACTGCACCCCAGTCTCTGATTAGTACTTAGGAAATCTGTGACTTAGTCTGGGTAGCATAAGACAACATTGCTTGTTGAGTAACAGACAAACACTGCAGAGAAGCTGAGTATAATTTAGGTATCAGACCTGACAAGTTTCTGTCAGTCAAACTTCAGGTTTTGGGCATCACAGATTTAATAGCCCAAATGTCCTGCTGTCTGTGCTTATTTCTTCCTTAGCATACCATATTGATGTGATCCCCAATTTAAAAAGGACACACACATGCAAAAATAATAAGAACAGTGGATATTTTAATTTACTTTCTAGTGCTGTATAAAGCATCATAATCAAATGCTACTTGGGGAAAAAAAGGTTTATTTAGCTTACATCTCCACATCACAGTTCCTCTTGGAGGAGAGCAAGGGCAGGAACTCCAGGCAAGAACCTGGAGGCAGGAACTGAACCAGAGGCCGTGGAGGAACTCTACTTACTGGATAGCTTTCCGTGGCTCGTCCAGCTTGCTTGTAATACACCTAGAATCACCTGCCCAGGGCACCCTCTACAGCGGGGCCCTCCCACATCAATCATTATCAAGAAAACGCCCCACAGACTTGTACAGTGGGCACCCTAGTTTGTGTCAAGCTGACATAGAACTATTATACCAGGCTAATGACGGGCATAGCATAGCCATATCCACCATGTCTACCTTCTGTGTATCTGGCAATAAATTGCTACTTCTCTTCTGGGCATGTTCTTCAGTTAGACATTTTCTCTGTGACCTAACCACCATCTCAGAAATTTGAGCATGATAAAAGTGCCTGGGTTAAGGAACTGTAATGTGTTGCTATTTTGTTAACCCCACTTGAACCAGAACTAGAGAGGGACACAGACAGAAGTCAAAGCCAAAGCCATAGCTCAGTCCCCTTTCCCAAGCCCTTCATCTCCCTAACCTGCATTATTTATTAAATATTTATGGCATGATTTTAGAGAAGTTATTTCTTATTAGATTTTAAAATAAAACCAATAAACTTCAGGTTTGTGCCTGTAATGCCAAGATGCCAAGGCAGGAGGATCAAGAGTTCAAGGCCAACCTGGGTTATATAACAAGACTATCTTCAATATATGTGCTCATATGTACATGTATTTATACAAATATTCTTTGCTAGACCTAAGCTATTGTTTATTGTGTTTATTATAGTACTAAATCTTCAAGTGGGCATAGACTTTGAATTTCTCCATGTACCCACTTATACTAATTTCTTGGATGAAGTAATGTTTATGGACAGTCTGGAATATGTAAGAGGAGACTGCTTGTTCGTCCTGGCCACCCAGAACCAAAATAACAACACAGAAACTATATTAATTAAAACACTGCTTGGCCCATTAGCTTTACTCTTATATTAATTTAACCCATTTGTATTAATCTGTGCATCACCATGTAGCAGTGGCTTACCAGCAAAGATTCAGCATGTCTGACTCTAGCAGCTCCATGGCGTCTCTCTCTGACTCTGCCTTCTTCCTCCCAGCATTCTGTTTAGTTTTCCCCACCTACCTAAGTTCTGACTTGCAATAGGTCCAAAGCAGTTTCTTTATTCATTAATCACAGCACACAGAGGGGACTCCCACATTAGGAATAGACTGTAGAAACCCCACTGGACTGGGGAGTCAGAAGACAGGGGTGAATTTTCCTTTTCTTCCTTTCTCTTACTGCCCCTTTCCCTCATGGACTTTCTCCTCCTGGCTGTCTTTCTTCCCTGCAAATCATGAGGTTGTTATGTCTTACACAGAAGAAGGATTTTCCAGATGAGCAGTTCTTCGTGGTGTTTGTGATAAAACCTGAAGATTACGCATGTGGGGGATCATTCTCCATCCAGGGTAAGAGACACCAAGGGATACTTGGGAATGAAAGAAAGGACACCAAAAGCTCCTCTCTAGCTTTTCCTGGGGACGTAGTAGCTGCACCTTGACAAGGCACTTGAGAGACACTTGGATAAAAAACTAAAATGAAGATAATTCTATATCTAAAGGTAGTAGTACAAAATGTAATTTTGTACCTTCAGCATTCTGATATAATATTTCTAATTCTTTGAGCATCTTATACAATGTGTTTAATCATGTTCAACCCCTACTTCTATCCCTCTTCTCCAGTTCACCCACCACCTCTCCACTTCCTCCCAACTTCACGTCCTTTTTATTATTTACTTCTTACATAACACACAGATTCCACTTTCTTATTTATTTATTTATTTTGGTTTTTCGAGACAGGGTTTCTCTGTGGCTTTGGAGCCTGTCCTGGAACTAGCTCTTGTAGACCAGGCTGGTCTCGAACTCACAAAGATCCTCCTGCCTCTGCCTCCCAAGTGCTGGGATTAAAGGCGTGCGCCACCACCACCCGGCAAGATTCCACTTTCTAATGACTGTGTATTCCTGGGTGTGGGGTCATCCTCTGGAGTATGGTCAATCTACTCCAAAGGGGCCACATTTTTAAAGAAAACTGACTTTCCCTCTTACAAAGGTTGTCAGCCATCAATAGTCCTCAGTTAGGAGTGGAAGCTCATGGGTTCCTCTCCCCCCCTCCAGTGCTGGAACGCTGATTAGTTTGATTTTGTGCAGCTTTTCAGCTGTTTAGAAGTCATACTCGGCCATATAGAATGAGTTCACTTAGTTGGCATTTCATTTGCTTTTGTGAGGCAAATGCAAAAGGGTCTGATTCCTGAGATGCTGAGTTGGCTACAACCAAGATAACTGACTTGAGTTCCATCCTCCATCCATCCTTAGATACTCTATGATGGAAGGATAGAATCAGCTCCAGCAAGTTTGCTCTCTCTCTGTCTCTCCCCTACCCCCGTCTCTCATACAGGAGAGAGAGAGAGAGAGAGAGAGAGAGAGAGAGAATGAATGCAATAAAAACATTATTAAAATTTCATTTCCTGCCAGGCGGTGGTGGCGCACGCCTTTAATCCCAGCACTCGGGAGGCAGAGGCGGATCTCTGTTAGTTCGAGTCCAGCCTGGTCTACAAGAGCTAGTTCCAGGACAGGCTCCAAAGCTACAGAGAAACCCTGTCTCGAAAAACCAAAAAAAAAAAAAAAATCCATTTCCTAATATGGAAACACTTATATGGATCAGCAGTCAGCCCTTCCACAAGAATATGCAAGGAAAATCTAGAACTTGCCATCCCAGTTAACCAAATTGTACCTAACAAGACAGAAAGAAAGCCAAATGTGATGACTTACGCTGATAACTAGGGGTTACATAAGCTCGAATGTATACACAAATAGTTGTGTTGTCCAGAGAGAATAGACCGTTAATTGAGAACACAGACCCTCTGCCAATGGGCCATATGTCATCAACACAGAGGGTGTTTTCTATTGAGTATAACATGGCTCCCTTGGGGTCAGTTGACATTTCTGCTTGTGTGTGCTTTTCTCTTAATTGTGTAGTCCTATAGGCCTGCCAGTGTCTAATGTTCCTTGATAACCTCTTGGGCCTTTGATGACTATGAAAAAAAAAAAAAACAACAACAACCAGATTTTCACTGGCTAGGAAAAATGGAAGCTAAAGGGGATATAGCTGTCAGTTCGGGGCACGTTTTTCTTGAAATGTTTGTGGACATCAGGAGAAAGGTCACGTCTTTTCCAATGGAGAAGGAAGGCTGCTGCGGCATTACGTTTCTGTCAGTTGGTGCTCCTAAAATGCACCCAAGCAAGGGCCAATCTGAGAGTCTTAGCCGGAGGGAGCCTGGAGGTGTCAGATGTTGGCTTTTGCTCGCTCTTGTTCAGCGGTCAGAGCAGATTCGGGACGTTGTACAGCACAGCCATTCTGAGTGGAGGGTGAGAGACTAATATCTGACCCGCTGTGCTTTGTGCCTTGTTGTGGCCTTGTTTTTGTTTTGTTGTTGTCTGTTTATCTGGTGTTTGTTTTGTTTTGTTTTTACCAGAAAATGAAAATCAGACCTGGAATCTACAACGATCAAAGAACCTGAACGTGACCATTGTCCCATCTATCGCAGGTTAGTTTTGGCTCTGGAGTATGGTGGAGAGATTCTTGTGTTAGGAGAGATCTATCATGTAATTAGATATTAATCTTCCGCTCAAGCGGAGCCATCCTAAGTATACTAAAGCCTATTTAACTTAGAGATAGAAGTAGGATCTTTCTGAAGAGGAAGAGGCAGGCTAGGGGCGTGGTTTGGCGTCAGAGTGTTTGCCTAACTTGTATGAGGCCCTCCAGCATAGAAAGAGTAGGGGTGGGGAGGGAGTGATAGAGAGAGGGAAGGGGGAAGGGAAAGAAGGGGAAATAAAGGAAATGAGGGAAGAAGGAGAGGAAAGAGGAGACTCAGTTCTAGAGTTGTGTACTATCTCCCCTCACCCCCACTCCCACCCCAGCCCTGCTTCCAAGGACAGCCATCACTATGCAGCTGCTCATGGATACCATGGGGTGGCCTCCCATACTTTTGTGGCTTCAGTGAAAATCTATTGGGACTTAAGAATGGATGTGATGGTGGCTGATTCTTTAAGCTGTGCTGTTTCCAATGTAGTCCTATTCCTACGGGCAAGCTGGCTGAAGCTGCTTCTTTCGCCCCAGGATCTGTGTATGTGAAATCCAGTCTCTTCAGTGTATTCATCTTCTTGGGTTTCTACTTGGGATACTTGCTTGCTGTGTTATTTCATCATGTCAGGTAGGTCCATGGTGCCTTCATCTCCTTGGTCTCTCCACGTGATGCTTAGAGCACAGGCTTGGGAACACATTGACTGGCCACTAACTGAGATCTTGGGCAAGCTGCCTGTCCTTTTGTATCTGTACTTAAGGTTTTTTGTTTGTTTGTTTGTTTGGGTTTTTTTTTTGTCTGTGAAATGAGATAATAATTGGCTCACTTGCAGATCTGAAGTCAATGTTCCACATAGCATCCTGGTAGAGTTTTCACTATGAAGCCATAACAACAAAGCAACTAGATTGTTTTTATACCTGAGAATATTCGCTGTAAATCACACAGACTGTAGGAAATCATCAGCTTTTCCCAACCTAGAGTCTAGAAACAGACTTAAGCATTCTGTGGAGGGTAAGTTTAATGCCTAAGTAAATCTCAAGGTATAGTCCATAGCAGGAGTGATGTACTTTGATACATATTACCAGGTACACCAATTTCCCAGTAAAAACGTTCCTTCGGTAGAAAAGGAAGAGGTAACTATGTTGAAATTTGATCAAAGAAGAATTTGAAGCCCCTAGTTAAGAACATAAGCAAATAAATAAAATTTTATGACACTCTTTGCCTCTCAGCTGGACTGAGCTTTGAGGATTCTGTTTTTGTTATGCCTTCTGAGAAACAACTACAAAAGGAGACTTACAATAAACAAATGATTTAAGCATGGAAAGAAAAAAATAGAAAGGCAGAAGGAGCTATGCACACACAAGGCAAGGCGCACACCAGCTGTGAGAAGAGCTCCTTGACCCAGCAATCTCTGTAGCCAAAGACTGTTGTAATAGGGGGCGGCTGTGTCTCGCCGCACCTGAGTGGAGTGCGGCCATTTGTTCCCAGCGCCTGGCTCCCGGCCACGGCCGCTAGTTTATGCCCAAAATGATTACACACAGACTATATTCATTTAAACTCTGCCTGGCCCATTATCACTAGCCTTTTCTTGGCTAGCTCTCACATATAAAACTAACCCATTATAAAAGTCTGTGTGTCACCACGAGATGGTGATCTTACTGGGGATCATTCAGCATGTCTGACCCTGGCGGCTTCATGGCGGCTCTCTCCCAGACTCGGTCTTCTTCCCAGCCTCCTGTTCTCTTTTCCCTGCCTATCTAAATCCTGCCCTGTTAAATGGCCAAGGTAGCTTCTTTATTAACCAATGAAAGTAATACAAAATGCAGGAGAACACTCCCACATCAAAAAACACGTAAACAACTCTCTTCTACACTCTCAAAAAACCTTTGGGTTGAGACACTGCCTTCAAAACCCCCCACTCCCTGCCTAGGAGCATGCCTAGCACCCCAACACTCAGCAGGGAGAAGAGGAGACTGGGAAGTGTAGAGTCTACACGAAGTACACAGAGAGTTCCAGGCCAGCCTGAGCTACAGCATGGAGACCCTGTCTCGGGAAACCAAGGGCCGGGAATGGGACTTTGTGCTAAGTGCTTCCCTAGTGTGTACAGGTCTTGGGTCTAAGCCACAGCACAACTGAAAACCTAAATAAATACAGGTCCACCACAGGTCCACCACCAGCCAAACCTGGGTGGATTTAAGAATTTATGCATTATAAGTCATTTGGGAAAAGTGGAAATTTAGGAAGAAATAAAACACACAAATATATATCCAGTGAATTCAACAAATCTAGAACAACAGCTGTTTATCAGAGAAGGCATTTCCAACAAATACTGATGCTAAAATGAAGGATCTCTCTATAGCAGACCAAGAGCTGACTGCTAAACACAGGAAGTGTTGAGGTTGGAAAATCATGTGCAAATGTCACAGCTAATACTAGCTCAGCTTAAAAATCATCTATAGGTCCAGGTCTAGGGACACAGCCTGTCCTCTCAGCTACTCTGAAGGCTGAGGAAGAGGATTCAAAGTCCAAGAGTGACTTGAGCTACAGAGTGAGTCTTACTAGCCTGAGCAACTTAGTGAGACCCTGCCTCAAAATGAAAAGTTTAAAAACAGTCGGTGGCTGTGGCTCTGTGGTAGACCAGTTGCCTGGCACATGCCAAACCTTAGCTGCAACCCCCCAACACTGAGAGAGGAAAGCAAAGTCACCAGTGAATGCTAAATTGAGGTGGGGAGTCAGATGAGGAACAGGGTGTTTGTGTGGCTTCCTAAGTTGCTAAGCCATGTGAGAAAAATTAATATGTACGTAGTGGGGAAATAAAACACACTGACCTATCAATCAACGTATGTGCTATCAAGGTCTGCAATGTGTGCCTCCAGATGTGACGCCACTCTGAGAGGGACACAGCTTACTCCCTGTCGCTTCCTACCAATGTAGATTTTGAATCTAACCAAGTGGAAACATTAGGCACAAAGCCTGTGGTAAAAAGGAGCAAAAGGGAAGGGAAGGGCAAGGATGCGCTCAGAGGAGTTGACAGGTGTGAAACTAAGCCAGCGCTTGACCTCAGATCGGCTCTGGCACCAAATGAAAAAGTATGTCATAGAGGAAGTTTTAGGCCAGTTGAAATTAGAGACAAACAGTAGAGGAAAGAGCTGTAATCCCAGATGCTCTTGGTGTAAAGGAGGAAGATCTTGAATTCAAGGTCAGCCGGAGCTACAGAGGGATTCAAGACCAGCCTGGATGATTTGCAGAGACCCTGCCTCTAAACCAAAAGGAAGCAGTGGGTGGGGTATAACTCAGTGGCAGAATGCCTGCATAGTACCCACAAAGCCCTAGACTCAATACCCAGAAATGAAAGAATTTGATATTTTCCTCACTCTGAATTGTGTGCTTTGAAAGACACATGTTATGATGTTAAGTTTGTATCTGAAAATAAGTGAATGTTAATAAACAAGGTACATGCCTGAGAATGGACTTACTGGGTCATATGATCAGTCTGTTTGGCTCTCTGAGGAATTGCCAAACTGTCACCCAAAGTGGCTATGCCATTCTAAAGTCCTGCCAGTAATTTCTCCAAAGGCCATTTTTAAGTGATCCTGGAAGACAAATTTTCAACAGAGCGTATAGGAAGCTAGTGCAAAATGCTGAATCTTAAGAGAATGTGGACAAATTTGTATTTGTATCTATGCTTGCTTGCAGGTTTCAAACGAAATCCATTGATGGAAGCTTTGGTTTCAGTGATGGTAAGAGAATTTCTTGGCTAATACCTAATCCCAAATGATGTTGCACGGTGCAGTCACATCCTTTTGAGTACCTTTTGCCTCTCTTCTCTTTCCTCCTTTGATTCTTATCCTCTCATCCAAAGGCTTTCTACAGAAGGCAGAGCTAGTGAGAAACAGTTTTATAGTTGGTAGCTATAGAGATGTGGGAACCACACAAAGACTCTGTACCCGGAATGCCCTTCGATTATTCATAGAGCCCTTGCCAACTGTTCATCTTTTCCAGACATTGTCCGACTGCTCACACCTGCTTGCATCCCTAAGCTAACTTGGGAAAAGCATATGTCAAGCCTCATGCAGTGCGCTTTCCCTCTGAGATTCCAAAAGCTTTGTGTGCTTGTTTGTTTAAGCATCTAGAAAATGAAAATATTTGAGACTACCAAGCAGAATAAGAGATGTAATAATTGAGGAACTCAACGTAAACACCTAACCCATCCCTCCACTCTGAGAATTCCCACAAAGGATTTTAATTGTTGATATTTTTACTAAAACTTAGGACTTCACCTGTGCTCGGTTTGACAAAGCCTAGATCGCCGTAAGCACCTAGGTTGTTTAGAAGGAGTGAGATTGAAAACGGCAGATGGGATGGACTTCATTTGAAGGCAGGTGTAGTCAATATTTAGTTCTGTGCTTTCCACATAAGTCCACAGAATCCTAGAAAGATACCAACTGGCTGCTACCTCCACCCAGCAGGATTTTCTCCCTTGGCTGGAAGGCTTTTTGGTGTTTACATTTGTCTTCCTTAAGAAACAGCTAGTCTGTTTTTCCAGTGCCCCTTCCCTGCACGCAGGCACTTTGTTTTAATAACCATTCAATATAAAAGACTGGAAAAAAAAAACCCTGCTCCTGGAGTTCTAAAATGCCAAGTTCTGCTTCTGCTGTTGTTTATAAAACGTTTCTTTCAGTCGATCTGCCTGGAGCCCATCTTTTCTACCATACTCCCCAGGTTTTGCTAATAATAGCAAAAATATACAAAACATAAATGTAAAATATATAATATAAATTAGGCCCTTTAGAATTTGGGCTTATATCCAGTAGGTTCTATTTCATTAAGTGCCCTCTGAATGGAAGGTCTGTTGTTTCTTTCAAGGTATAAATGATGTAAAATTTTGTGATTTCTATAATCACTAAAAGAATTCATATTCAGAAGGGTCCCTTAAACATCAAAACATACATCAGTGGGGCTTAGGCCTGAACCATATCATTGTTGAAAATCAGGCACACTACAGACAGCTGAAAAGCAGAAGCACCCTTCAGATGACAGACACCAATGAGAAACTGAAAAGATGAAGGTGTATCCCTCTGCTTACACGGATCCACATAGCAATGGCAGGATGTACTTCAGACCCGCTTCTTTCTTTCTTTCTTTCTTTCTTTCTTTCTTTCTTTCTTTCTTTCTT
>JAQHUG010000033.1:7252343-7278659 GCA_028555095.1 Dicrostonyx torquatus | reverse complement strand
ATCATAATTTTTCTCAACATTAACATTATTGACATTATAAGATTCATAATTCTTTGTTGCTTGGGATGTTCTATATACTTCTTCCTTGTGATAATTACAAGTGTCCTGGCCACACATGGCCAGATATCATCTTGGGGTAAAACTAGAGAGTCACCAATTTACATGCACCAGCAGTGGGGCCTCAGGTTGAGGACACCCAAAGAAAACAGGTGTTTTCGTCCATTCAGGAAGTAGAAAAGAGATATGCTTGCCGCAGAGGGCTTTGAAACAGGAGATTAGTCTCCTTTGTGTAGTGAGAAGCTACAAGCAGAGCTGGCAACACCTCCAGTGTTCCATGGCCATGGGTGAGCCAAGACCTAAATGACCAAATCAAGAGCAGAAGATGGGCACGCTCCAGCCAGCCAGTGACCTTCAGGCTTCTGGAGCTGAGCCTGGTGAGCTCAGTCAAGGGAGAGAGCCAGAGAGGCGTGTGCTACCAGGAGACACTCATGAGAAGAACCTTGCGTGGAAGTGAGGCTACAGAAATTTCTTTCTCTCCCATCAGCAAGACCAACTGTCTGTGAGAAGCTCAAAGCAACAGGAAACACTCCGAGGGCTGGGCTTAGAGCAAACGCTAGAAGCAGGTTCGCAAAGCAGAAGAAATCCCATGAGACTTCTCATGTTGACTGTCCACTCACTGGGAAATTGGACACTGCCAACATGTGGTCATTCTATTGCTGTGTGTGTACACACATACACACTCATATAGGTGTATAAATGTGTTATCCTCTTAAATATATACAACAAAATAAATTTTGAAAAAAAAGGTAAATTTTTAGTAGGTGCAGCTCAACGAGCTGCTCCCTGTCCATTTTCTGGCTGGCTAGGAAAGCTACTTGATCTCTCGGCACCTCTATTTTATCATCTTTAAAATGGTGATAATAATAGCCCTTGCCTCTTAGGGCTGTTGAAAAGTCATATGGAGGCATGGCAACATCTGTCACAGCAATGAGGCCATCAGGAGTGGTGGTGGCTCTGGTAATAGCAGTGCTTGTGGTTAACAGGAGCAGGAACCGCAGCCAGACTCTGTTATAGTGAAGCCAGAATTGACCCAAATGAGAAGGAGACAGCCAGATTTGATTCTTAACATTCAAGAGTCTGAAGCGAGGTTGGGAAGATAGCTCAGTGTTTGTCTATAACATGCAAAGCCCCCATACAATACAATGTGGCTAAAGATAATTGTTTCTCAGCTTTGAACTTGGGCATAAAGCATGCATGATGTTGATGTCATGCTGTGTACTCTTAAGTTAGCCCAAGGAAGTGCAGAGACCTGAGCTCTCTAAATAATAAATATATCAAGCCCAGAAACAATGCCAGGGTGCATGCTTGCTGAATGTTAGAGTCTACATCCTGCAGGCCCTGGAAACACCTTGGCCTGGCAAGAACACTGCATCAGCTCCAAGTCTCACAGACTAGCTGAGGCAGCCCTTAGCTTGTTCACTGAAGGGAGAAAGGAAAATGAATCTCCCAGGCTAGCAGATTTGTTGCCTGTCTGGAAATCGTTGATTTGGCACTTAGTTCTTTTCTCCGGCGGAGGAAATCAATAGGGGCACCATGAGTTTAAAAATAAAAAACATGTAATGAAGCCTGGCGAGTTGACCTCAAAAACTATGACTTTTTGAGAGTCCATCAATGGAGCAAAGTCTGGAAGTGGGAGGAAGAAAGTTGACTGTGACCAGGAAGGGCTCAGATCGTTCGCATCTTTCTTATGTGTGTGACACATTGATGCTTTTATGTAATGATGAATGACGTCTTCAGGAAAGTCACTGAGAGATACAGAGAACACAGATGTTTCCGAATATTAGGTACATTCACTGAAAGTACTTCCCTACCACACCGGGAGACACCACTGAGTTCCCCAGGAATGTAGCTGAGTGGTAGAGAGATTGCCTGAAACATGAAAGGGCCTGGATTCAGCTCCCAAAATCATATTGAAATAGAAGAGAAAAGGAGGGAGGGAGGCCGAGAGAAAAAAAGAGAGAATGAATCACTCTGAGCCCTTGTGGCGGGCAGTTTTGTGACTGGCGAGAGCAACTCTCAAAAAGAGGAACTGATCAAAACTCCCACCCACCCTTCAATATCTAAGTTCTTGGCAAAGTTCCGAGAGCAGAGAAGGGATGTTGTCTCGGGTTCCCTGGATGAGTCTGGCTCCAGCAGATACTGTGGCACTAGGTCAGAGAAGCCGCCTGGATGGCTGCTAATTTGCAGCCTCTGGTCTCAGCCCATTTTCCCTAAGCCTCAGAAACGGATTAACCGTAAGGAATAACACTTTTTCTGGCAGTCACAGAGCAGACTGAAGGTACTCTCCTGTTGCATGTGGTGGGGTGACTCCTGAGGCACCCCTGGACTGTCAGAGAAAGGGGGCCACTCTCCTTGTTACCGGAGCCCTGGGCTTCACTGAGAATGTTAGGGTCTGCTTTAATCTGTCAACAACCCATTAGTGGCAGATGGACGTGATCGACCTTCTTAATAGCCTTCAAAATAACGCGGGCTTCTCCCATGCTGTCAATTGCTGTGCTCACCACTCTTGACTCTAGTGAGTGTTGTGATGTCCTTCGTATCTGTAGTTAGGATGTTTAAATAAAGCCCAAGCTACTGTGGCTCTGTGTCTTCCGCAGTTGCCACGGTGATTCTCACCCACACTCCTTTGCTCCCATAACTTTGCTGTACTGCCAAGTGAACTTGTCTTGGGTAGAGTCAAATGGTACACATGTAAGACATTTGGGGACATATGATCTAAGCTGTAACTACCCAAACATGTCACTGTAGAAACAAAATCTATCTATACCTAAACGAGGGTGGCTATGTTTCGATTCAACTCTGTTCTTGAATATTGAAATTTTAATTTTGTGCAAGTTTTACATGCCATGATATTATAGTTCCTTTGATTTTTCTCCACAAACTAAGAGATTTTAAAACAAGTCTTCATTTGTGAGCCATACAGAAAGTAGTGGCAGGCTGTATCTGCTCTGTGCACCCCAGTGATGATTCCTGCATTAAAGTGGGAAGAAAATCAAATTTAAAGATGGCTGCTTAGTGATTCGCCTACTTCAAGTTGTGTGGTTTTACTTCAGCAGCTGAGAAAAAAACCGTCTTTCATTTTTGTTTTGTTTCTTGCTGCAGGAAATATGGCTGTGTCGTACCCCATCACTGCCAGTACGCCGGAAGGGAGCAACTATGGGGCAATCGGTACCTCCTACAATGAGTCCTTGGGTAGAACTCTGTCCTTAGTCTACAGAGATTAGTGCAAAGGGTTCTCTAGCCACCGATCGTCGTGAGCATGAGTAAACCAGCCCACGGAAGAACAGCCCAATGAAAACGCTCTTACATCTGAAAGATGAACTGGCTGGGTATTCTGGGAGGTTCCTGCCAGTGCTCTCTAGGGTTCTATTGTTCTGTTTCTTGGATCTGCTACACCTGAGCAGAACTCACTACAGTGGTTGCCATCAATGTCCAAGGATCCCTTGGGACTTAAATTTTTTATTACATTTTTATATCTTTGTTTTGGGGGTGGAGCATGTGCATATTGGTGATCACAGGACAACCTGCAGTATTTGGTTCTCTCCTTCTACCACATGGGCCCCAGAGACTGAACTCAGATCAGTGGGTGTGGCAGCAAGCACCTTTTACCCACTGAGCTATCTCACCAGCCCCTTGGGCACTGAAACTCTTATTTGTTTATCTGTTTATCTGCAGTGTGTGCATGTGTCATATGCGGGTGCACATGAGTGGAGGTCAGAGGACCCTTCTTACTCATTGCTCTCCTGGTACTCTGTGGGATCTGGGATCAAACTCAGATCCTCAGGCCTGCACACAAAGTCCTCTACCCTTGAGTTTAGGACTTGAAAAACTTGACACAGCCAGCCACTGTCAACTGACCGAGTCACTTCCTTCTCAGGTGTCAGTGGAGTAGGGCGTTAGCAGACTAAGCAGTTGCTGCGAGTCAGCATAGCTAGAGCCGAACAGCCCTTCCCTTGACTAAGTTCACGCTGAGTCTACTCAGGGCCACTCCGCTGTTCACTGGGCAAACCTAGATGTCATCAAGCAGACTCTTGACTAAGTTCATGCTGAGTCTACTCAGGGCCACTCAGCTGTTCACTGGGCAAACCTAGATGTCATCAAGCAGACTCTTGACTAAGTTCACGCTGAGTCTACTCAGGGCCACTCAGCTGTTCACTGGGCAAACCTAGATGTCATCAAGCAGACTGAAGGGAACCAGACCACCCCTCCATACCTGCCTTGGAAGGCAGCAGTGCCTGGGCTGCCTGCCCCTGCCATGACGAATGGTGTGCCTTAAACAGTCTCATAGAGGGCCTGTCGCACTGCTCCGTTGTTCTGGAACTCTGAGCATGTGGGCTCAGTGCAGGCTGCTTATTTTTAGTCCTGTTAAAACAGGATTTTTTTTAAACTATCTGAACAGAAGGAATAAAGTGGAAGGTAGGTTCAGCTCATGCGCTCAAGCTGCACAGATCCCATCTGCTCTAGAACATTCCTGAGATCAGAAGAGTCCCTCCTGAAAATGTTGTTTTCATTACGTAATGATGGAAATGTCATGTGGGGGAATTTCTCTGGGTAAATAGTCTGTGAAAAATGTACAGCAGTTGGATATGTATGTGTTAACCCACATGCATGACAAAAGCTATCTATAACCCTGTATGTGTGTCCTTATACATCTGTGTTCATACCTTAAAATATGAAACATGAACCACAAATACAATGCTATTTCTGCATCTAGATATCTGCAGAGCAGATGCCATTCTGTTCTTTATAGTCAGCCCTAGAAATAGACACATCAGATCTGAAATGGGAGAAAAGAGAAGAGAATGGAGGCCACTTGAGAAGGCAGCAGAGGGGCCTGTCTTGTTGGCAAAGAGTTAGTTGGGACCAACTCGGGATTTCCTGGAGTGAGTAAGCACTGCGCTCTCTGCAGAGGGATGGACAGTTCTCGGCTTAAGAGAGTTTTCTGCTTCAGATGAGTCGAGTTCCAGTCCTGGAAGACAGATGTCTCCCTCCGATGGTGGGCAGCCGTGCCACTCAGACACGGACAGCTCCGTGGACGAGACTGACTTCGACACCATGCCAGACATTGAAAGTGACAAAAATATCATCCGGACCAAGGTACCAAGTTCCCTGGCCATAGTTTTTGAAATGGAAGAAGGTTTGGTAGTAAAGTAAACATCATCAGTGCCTCAGTTTCCTTAATATTTATTCCTCTGAAGGGAGGTCACATCTTCTGAAGGATTTAGGTGAAACATAGCAAGAGCCCATGACAATAGCCTCTTCATCAGACGAAGCAGAACAAGGCATTCCACAGTCTCAGCACCCAAGTGTTGGTGAACAGGGATCCAGCTGGGTGGAAACTGAGATTTGCCTCAGGGCTGCTCTAGAACCCGTCCTCATTTCTGTGCACACCACACTTGAGAGCAAAGCCAGTCTCTTTCTGGCATATGTTTAATATACTGTATTTTACCTACCCAAAGATATGAGCAGGAATCACACAATTTCAACCGTATGCAATTCAGGAATGGCAGAGTGAGCAGATCTGAAAGCTGAGCAGCTAGTGTCGGAAATGTGAAATGTTCAATACTTCTGATAGGTAGGATTCCTGCATCAGCCGGACCCTCGGTGTGCCAAGAATAGGAGTGCTTTTATCGCAGTATCTGGAGAAAAGCAAAATTAAAGGAAACATCTTGATGAATAATGTTAATCCCCAGGCGACTTAACTGAACTTTCTAAAGCTCTCGCTTGTGTCCTAAACAAGAAGAGCCAAGATCAGCTCTGCATTCTCTTCCTGTTGGTGTCTTAGATATTCCTGTACCTGTCGGATCTGTCCAGGAAGGACCGGAGAATTGTCAGCAAAAAGTCTAAGATTTATTTTTGGTAAGTAGATGACCAGTGGGATCCTGATTTCCTTAAAAATATTGAGTTACTTAAATCCATTGGTTTTGATGCATGTGTGTACGACAGTGCCAGAGATCAAACCCAGGCCAACTTAACGGGCAAGGCAAGTCCTCTACCACTGAGCTACAGGCTCAGCCTCTGCATTCTTTAAATTTAAATTTTTCTTTGTAAAAGCTACTACCACTTATATCGCAAGGAGTTAGTGTTTAATAAGGCATGCTATAGATGACGACACCTCCAACTTGTAACAGAAAAGACCTGCAATGTGACCACAGTCATGGCATGTCCTTCCACACGGTCAAGAGGCTGAGCTGCCTGGAGAGGGGCTTCCCTCTGCTTAGAAAGCTCTAAAGTGTGGTCTCTTGTGACACACACACACACCTTTTTACTTTCGGGAGAATCCTCCTACTCCTGGAAGCAGACATTAGAATGAAGAGAATTTATAGCTGAGCTATAAATAGAATTTTATAGCTGAGCTATGTTTGGAACTAAGTGTTATTTAAGAGCTGGGCAGTGGTGCATACCCTTAGTCCCAGCACTTGGGAGGCAGAGGCAGGAGGATCTCTGTGAGTTCGAGGCCAGCCTGGTCTACAAGAGCCCCCATAAGGTATTTCTCACTTCTTCCTTGCACTCTAATCATATTTAATCTAACAATGTACATTTGGTATGATTTGTATAGATGGTATGGTTAGATAAGAAATAGATTTTATTTTGTTTTACAAATGATTGTACAAAGAAGAAGAAAGGAGGGGGAGGAAGAACTTCAGCTTCTTGAGTGCCAATAGTTAGTTTACTCTCTGTAACCACAGCTCTTGAAATCACTGCAGGTTCAAGACCAGCTTTGTCAAATAGCAGCAAGTTTTAGGCCAGTCAGGGCTACACAGCAAGTCTCTGTCTCCAGTAAATTAAATAAATGAACGCTTCGATGATTTTAGTTAATAGTGCAAGGATTCTTTGCTATAACCAAACCAATAGCAGTAACCCAGGTAACTTTTATTTGCTTCCCTATGTCCACTTTGGTCCAAATCCTGTCTACCAAATGTTCACATGCACAGGAAAGGACAGGCGGACTTCAGAATCAGGAGCCATCCCCCCAGCTCCTGTTGCTTTTGTAAGCTAAGTGTAGAGTTGTAAGGTAGACGAGCTGAGCAGAGTGCAGTGTTATCTTGGGGTCACTGTATGTGGTTCATTCTGTTGTAGGAACATCATCACCATCGCTGTGTTTTACGCATTGCCTGTGATGCAGCTGGTTATCACCTACCAGACGGTGAGTGCTACACAGGCACCCAGCTTCAGTCTGTAGGGAGTCATCACTGGCTTACGGGGAACAGTTTAGCTTGGGAACAATTTAAAAACTAACTTTTTAAAGATTTTTTTTAATTTTCCCCCATCTTGTGTGTGTGTGTGTGTGTGTGTGACTGCAAGACACACACACACACACAGAGAGAGAGAGAGAGAGAGAGAGAGAGAGAGAGAGATGCTTGAAGAAGCTATAGGTACTGAATCTCCCGAAACTGAAGGTATAGGCAATTGTGAGTTACCTGCCATGGTGCTGTGCACCAAACTCAAGTCCTTTGGAAGAGCAGTGTGTGCTTGTAAACACTAAGCCATCATAGCCCGTCTTCAGGCCCAAGAACTATTTTTTGGTTAATTATTTTTTGAAACAGAGTCTCTCTATGTTGTAGCTGTGGCTGTACTGGAACTGGATATATAGTCATAGAGACCCACCTGCCTCTGCCTGCCATGTGCTAGGATGAAAGGCATATGCACCAGCCTCCAAGAGATTTCCCATTCCGGTTCCAATTGGGCTTCTCCATTAGCTGCTTCATCTCTGAGACCTTTTCCACCTATTTCCCAATTATTTCACCACAAAAGACCTGGCACCTTATGTTGAACCTTACCAACATAAAGCCAGTCATTCAGTCTATCAGTGGCAGCACTTATTTATCGTTCTGAGTGTGTGGCCATCGGGAAACTGTGGGTGGAGTAAATAAAGGTCTAGACTAATAACTAGAGCTGTAGCTCAGTGGGGAGAGTTTGCCTAGAAGGTGTGAAATTCTGTGTTCAACTCCAGCACCTCACAAACCCGTGACCCCAGCACCAGGGACAAAGGTGCCAGAGGATCAGAAGTTTAAGGTCTTCTCAGATCGGGAGTTCAAGGCCAGCCTAGGCAATGTGAAACTGCCTCAAAAATAAAACAAAATAAGATCTCCAGACTTGTCTTTAAAAACCAAAAATCTAATTTAGCCTGTACCTGCTCATTGGGGATAGTCTATAAAACTATAAAAAGCTTCACAAGGGGCTGGAGAGATGTCTCCGCGGCTAAGAACACGTGTAACTCTTGCAGAGGTCCTGGGTTCCCAGTGCTCACATGGCCTCTCACAACTGTCTGTAATTCCAGTTCCAAGAGAATCGAGTACCCTCTTCCGACCTCCATGGATGTCAGGCACATGGGCAGCACACAGGTATACATGTAAGCAAAACACTCATAAACACAAAATAAATAAATCTTTTTCAAACCGTTTAAAAGCAGTTTTGTGGAACTAACAAATTATTAAACCACCAAGAAAACATTAAAAATTGGATGAAGAAAACTCACACTAAAACAGATGGAGAATGCCACTGCTCCTTCACAGAAACTCTGGATCCAAGTCACCAAAGTAGGAATTTAATTGAGATCCATATTTCTAAGTATAAATTTTCTAGAAATTACGAGATCTGAGAAGGTCCATTTAGAATGATATGTGGTTAAGGACATTTTATGCCCCGTTCCTCAATTTTTGCTAAGTATTAAAATCACATGGGACACTTTTACGAATTACAGGGTCCAGGGTGGTACCCCATACCAAGTAGATCAGCGCCTCAGGAAGCAGAACCATGCATCGGTGTTGCTTAAATCCTCTATGATTTCTCTGCATAGCCAAGCCAGTGATGTAAAATAGTTAGTTCATTCATACTTGTTACATAATGAAGACAAAGTCCCTATCAGGTTTGAACACCACTGTTTATAATCTAAACAGTCTCTGCATCCATGGCACCCTGTCAGAAGCTCAGCTTGCTATGATTTGGGTAGATTCTTGATGGAGAAGGGGCTAGATAAGGAAAACTAGATACTTCTCCCTGGCTGCTAGGTGGGGCACTCAGAGGATGCGACATCTCCATTTCCTCCGAGTCTGTTCTGTTCTCGGTGACTTTGGGCAGACTCAGAGGATGGAGAAAAGCCACGTTTCCTCTTCTCTCACTTGATTCTATAGGTGGTAAATGTCACCGGCAACCAGGACATCTGTTACTACAACTTCCTCTGTGCCCACCCCTGGGGCGTCCTGAGGTAAACCCAGCCCCCTGGCTCCTCAGGAAGCAGTAGAGTCTTCCTGTCTGACTTAAGGTTTTGAAAGCATGAAAAGCAACTGAAGAAACTACCCTAGTCAGAACAAAGAGGAACTAAAGTCAGATGTAGAGACCAGGTACGCTTCTCTCCCAGACAATATCTCTAAGAGTGGCCTGCTGAGGAGTGGACAATGAGGCTTTTAAGAGCCAGATCCCCAGCTATGGGTGGCACATGCCCAGGAACTTGAGTTAGTGGTCAGCTCTTATTCAGTCTGCTCCGTGAGAGGTAGGCATTATTATTTTAGTGCCACCATTTTAGATGAAGATTCTAAAACTTAGACGGGTAAGGTTTGCTGAATTTGGTTCCCTTATTTCTTATTAATGCCAGAGTTCGTCCAGAAATAGCTCTTCTAAAGCTCCCAGAACTTGGTGAAAAAAAATTTCTTCCTGAGAGGTAGAAACCCAACTTCTTGCTACAGAGAAGAACCAGCCTTGATTTCCTGAAATACAGCCACTGTCGGTGATGCGCCTGCGCTTATCCTGAAATCCACAGTTGACACACTGTGGGTCCGCCGATGCGTGTCATAGATGGAGCTTAAATCCTTGTCTGTCTCTGGACCAGCTCTTTATCAGGCATGACTCATGCTTTGCCAGGGCTATGAGGACAAGAGATGATCAGGCGGGTGTTAGGGATGGTGAGCAGGCATCCCTGAGAAGATACAGTTAGGTTGAGTCAAGTGAGCATCTTCAAATCAAGAAGTTAGATTAAAGAGATTAATCCTGGTGATTGCCCAAGCCTGGAGGCCCAGGGAAAGGTCAGTAGTAAAGGGTACCAAATGCTGAGGTCCCCAGCTCATTTTTGCATCAGTCCCCATGATGGCTTTCACACTCATTTCTCACTCCTCTCCATAGTGCCTTCAATAATATCCTCAGTAACCTGGGCCACGTGCTCCTGGGATTCCTCTTTCTGCTGATAGTGCTGCGCCGGGACCTCCTCCATCGAAAAGCCCTGGAAGCTAAAGACATCTTTGCTATGGTGAGGAGAAACTGGGGCAGACCAAAGGCACAAACTGGGAGGGACCATGATTTCAAGTAGTCCTGCAAAGGGGAGGGATGTCTGGCTTGGTGATGTGAAGATAAACTGTGTGTAGAACCACTGAGGCCACCATTCACGATTGATTGTCTTCCTACTAACAACGCTTCTCCTTTTTCCAGGAGTACGGGATTCCCAAACACTTTGGTCTCTTCTATGCCATGGGCATTGCACTGATGATGGAGGGCGTACTCAGTGCTTGTTACCATGTCTGCCCTAATTACTCCAACTTCCAGTTTGGTAATTAGAACATATATCAGTGATAGATTTGAGTTACAGGAGTCTTATCCTGGAGCCCTTCCGAAAACATCAAATTCATACTTGCAAGAACTAAAAAGCATTTGGGGTGAGCTAAAATGATCCAAGTGTTCCTTCCACTGAGCAAGATTTCTGTATACTATACCTTTAATTTGTTCTCTCTGACAACCAGCTAGTCTAGAAAACACTCTACACTGAATGCTGTTGCCATGGTGCGACGTAGTGTCAATGGCCAAGCTAAGCGTCATTGCCCTTTAGGCTTTTCCTTGGTGTAACTTACATAGTTGGGTAGTTAGCTTACTCTTGGGGGCAAAGTAACAGAAAGCTCCATTTACAGTTAACTAAACGATAAGGCCATCACACTGACTGCAGAGGGAGAAAGGGCAGTGTGACTGGCTCATCTGAGGGCTCTGCCCCTATCTTCCCCGTGTAACCCTTTGTATGTCCCTAGCCTATGTGCTGGTTTTCTCCCAAGGGTAACTTCTCTCGTGATGATCAAACGTATCCATAGCAGAACCTGATTTTAAGTCTCCTTCTCCAGGTTCAGAGCAGGTTCAAGGTGGCCTGTAGGGGTCTTTACTTACAGCGAGGAAACATCTTCCCAAAAAACCTCAGGATAAAGTTCCCTCATAACTCAGTAGCTCTAAAGGTCATAGTATATTCCTGAATCATCCCCTAGGTAATGGTTAGCTCAGGTCTAGGCTGCTACATCCATCAGCAAAGGAAATTGGATTAACTTTGGACCAATCAGACTCATCCCTTCCAAGAGTAGGGCTAGCTTTTCTGAGCCTGGAAGGATGTGTAGTTCTGACAGGAAAGATGGCAGATACCAAGTTAGTATTAAAATGATGGTAAGAATGAAGGAGAGTGGTGGCCTCTGCCTGTAAAATTAGTGCTTCTGGGAAACCAAGGTACAAAGACATCCGTTTCTAGGCTACATAGAGTGAGAGCCATCTAAAAGAGACACAACAAGAAGAGGATAAAAATGAGGAAAATAAGAACTGTACATTCCCACTCACACTCAAATATAATGATATTTTAAGTAGTCAGTTTATATTTTTTTTGATACAAAGTCTCACTATGTAGCCATGGTTCTTCTAGAATTTGTTATGTAGACCAGGCCTCAGTCTCACAGAGATCTGCCAGTCTCTGCCTCCTTGATGATGGAGGCCGCCGCTACCACCACCCACAGGACTTCTTAATCACCTGCCTTGTGCACCTTCTGTTTTCTGTTTGACAAATTTCTCCCCAGAATGTTAATTCCCACCTGAGCTGGCTGTGTGAGAGCTTTTATTTCCCACAGTGCCTTTAGCATTGGCCACTGACAGGCTTTTCCATATTTTACAGAAGTTCTGAGTACCATGAGCAGCTCATTGTTGTTTTGATTCCTGTCCCCTAACGGGACAGCAGCTTAGCCTCATTTAGTGAGTAGCTGTCTCCCTCGGTAGGCTATCAGGCTGTGCATGGAGATGTGGCAGTGAACGCGGCTACATTTTGGAGTGCTGAGAACAGCTCCCCCCCCACACACACACCCTCATTACTGTCACTCTGCCTAAAATATCACCATTACAGGATTTTCTGGTTTTGTCACTGTTGTCCATTACAAGGTTTAGAGTGCACGTCCCCTTGCAAGCGAGGCAGCTGCTTACTTACCCCACCAGAAGTTTCCCTTCTGTGAACCAAAATACATTGGCGGGTGGCGAAGGGTTAGAAATAGGGGACACGGCAGCAAATAGTCTGCTAACTGAAGCCAGGGGTCAGGCAGAAGCTGAAGAAAAGCCTGGGGTGTTATTGCCCGGCACCCACTGAACTTTCTGGCTTGGGTCCTCAGACACTTCCTTCATGTACATGATTGCGGGCCTCTGCATGCTGAAGCTCTATCAGGCCCGCCACCCAGACATCAATGCCAGCGCCTACTCTGCCTACGCCTCCTTTGCCGCAGTCATCACACTTACGGTCCTCGGAGTGGTGGGTCCCTCTCTGTCTGCCTCAGTCTGGCTCTGGAGACGTGTCTCCTTGGGGGGGGGGGGTTGCTGTTTGTGTCTCTTTATTGGGCTTCGGGTGTGTGGATTTGGGTCTGTTCATGGCACTCTGGCAGGGTTACTAGCTGAAGGATTCTAAGCATGTGATAATCACCTGTAAAACAAGGGCTGGAAAGATGGCTCAGTGGTTAAGAGCATTGCCTGCTCTTCCAAAGGTCCTGAGTTCAATTCCCGACAACCACATGGTGGCTCACAACCATCTGTAATGAGGTCTGGTGCCCTCTTCTGGCCTGCAGGCATACACACAGACAGAATATTTATTTTAATAAATAAATATTTTAAAAAAACAAGCTGAGGGTGGTTTTCTATTAAAATGGAGGAGTCTGAATCATGTCAAAACTGGAATCGATAATCTAAGCTGATTAGAGAAACCAACCCGAGAGATGATCTATGTTTAAACATTCATGGACAGCAGTTGCTGGTCACCTTCGGTTATTTGAAGAGCGTTCTCCCCAGCGCTGGACCAACTGCCCCTCCATTGTTGTTCTATTCCCATTCCATCTCTTCCTCCTCTGTTTTCATTTGGCTAGATAGCCATTGCTTTTTCTGTCCACTGTACAGAAAGATCCCTGCGCGTTTTGAGGTAAGATAACAAAATGCACGTGGGGCTAGGTGGCTTTTTAAGAACAGTTTTATTTATTCTTTGACAATTTCATACCTGTATTTAATGCATCAAACACATCCACCCCAATTCCCTCCTCCCATCCCTTTAAGCTGCCCCAACCCCCACGTCTTCTTCATTTTTATAGCCTATTGAGTCTAATTGGTGCTGTAAGCATGATGGGTATAAGGCCATCCACCTGTGTGTGAACACTACCAATAGCTACACACCACCCCACAAAATGACTCTCCTCCCCTAGCAGTTAGCCAATAACTCCTCAGCTAGGGGTGGGGCCTCTTGAGAGCCTCATGCTCGGTGGAATGCTGGTTGGCTTGATCTTGTGCAGGTCTTGAGCAGACAGCCACAGCTTCAGTGAGTTCATGACTACAACTGCCTTGTCATGTCCAGAAGACATTTGTCACCATCCTCCAGCTCTTGTGTTCTTTCCACTCCCACCCCCACTTCCACATTGTTCCCAGAGGCTTATGGTCATTTAGCCAGCATGCTCACATTTCTCAGTATTTTGACCAGTTTTGAGCCTCTGTCTTAGCTGCAATCCACTGCATATAAAGAAGTTTTGTTTGCTACTATAAGCCTCAACAAGAGACAGTGTTTGTACAGAGTTCTCTGAGGAAACCCCAGATCACACTAACCCCTTTCTTTTTCCCTAGGTGTTTGGAAAAAATGATGTGTGGTTCTGGGTCATCTTTTCTGCAGTCCATATTCTTGCTTCTCTGGCCCTCAGCACACAGATCTACTACATGGGCCGTTTCAAGATAGGTGAGTAAGCACAGGCGCTAACTTCCCCGGGGAAGCCAGCCCAGGATCATCACTCATCCTCCATGACAGTGCTACTCACCAGCATGACCACGGGCTGTTTGGTTGTCTCTAAAAATGTCTTCCTCCTTATAGATCTACCCTTCTTTAGATAGTGTACCTCCAAAGAGCATTTGATAAGGTGTTCTCATCATTCCAGACCAAAATCTGGGAGGTCATATAAACTGTCAAAAGGAAACTAACTCTGAGTCTTGTTCTACTTTCTCCCAGATTTATGAGCAGAGTTAGGTAGTGGTAATGATCCCTGTCACCATCCTGTAATACACCAATGGCAGTGACGTGCAAGTGATAATATAACACTGACTCATAAACATCTTAACACTGACTCATAAACATCTTAGACACGAGGAAAAATTTATATGAGGACCATGCAGTGATTTGTGAGGGTCACAGCAGGGAAGAGCTGTTACATACAATGATTGATGAAGATTTTTTTATGAAATGATGATTCACAAGACATGCATGGTGAGAGGTATGTTAAGGGGTCTCTCCGGGCAACCTGGAATAGCGATGCAGCCCTCACTGTCCTTATTTCTAGAAGGACAGGGATGAAGTGGTCACTAGAATGCGGCATGGAGAGGAAGTCCCTCTGAAAGGAACTTTGGTTGATAGACAAGTTCAGTCTGATGCAGCCTTACAGGGAGGTCCCCCACAAATGGGGCCGGAGAGAGGTGTGTATGACACTGGGAAGGGCATCTGGAAGACAGAGTTTACTTTTAAGTTCTGTACCCAAAGAAACATCCTGAGGCAGTTTTAGATGTAGCAGAGTCAAAACCTGCTGTTAGAAATAACAGGCGGCAGGTTTGTCTAAAGGCAGCTAAGGGATTGCTCTTCTGCCAGCCTTAGCAGGACAGCCACAGTACCATGGCCGCAGGCAGCATGATGGGATGGTGGAGAGAGAGATTTTTCAGGATGCCAAGGATTTCATTAGGAGAGAGTCTAGGGCAGGGTTCTGAACAGTGGTGGCCTTCAGTTCCAGAGGACAAAGGGAATGCCTTGCTCTTGCAGGCTTGGGGGAGAGGGAGTGGGAGATCATGCCTTATAGCCCAGCCTGTGTGTTAGGAGTTACAAGTCAGGAAGGTACCAGTTAAGGGTAAAGTTAGAAGTTGGACCTGCTGTCACGGGTGAGGCTGGGTTTGCAACTGCAAGGCGGATGGAGGCTCAAGGCCACAGCAGGCTTGCTTATCTACTCTGTCTGTCCCGACAAGCTGTCGGGAGAGGTGACCTGTGCCCTGACCAGAGGATAATGGGGCACAGGACTGTGTCCTAACAGTTGTTTCCTTGGGCCAATGATTTTGTTTCAAGTTGGTCCACAGGCAGGAAGTTGCCTTGATAGACAATGGTTCTGCCATCTCTAACCTCTGCACGCATTTCCTCGGCACCTTTGTTTTCTAATTACACATTCCTTTCTCTGCAGTTCTCGGAGAGCTCATAGGAAAGGCAGCAGTGGCAAGGCAGAGCATGTCATAGGTGGACAGAAGCCACAGAGCCACTTGTCCAGACCACTGCTGTGTCCTTCACTCAGGCTCTAGGAGTTAGACCTCGTGGGTGGGTTGTTCATAAGAGAAAATGGGTTCCTGAAGGAGGAGGGGAGAAAAAGGCTCCTCATGTCCTTCATGGGGGTGCAAACATCACTTTCACAAATACCAAGTAATGCCATTGTTTTAAGGAAAACAGACAGAGCGAGAGGTGATTTACCTGTGTGGCTTCCTTCTTACAGATCCTCTCTCTTTCTTCTTTCCTCTCTGCTTCCCACTGATTCAGATGTGTCTGACACAGGTAATGCCCTGCGACCCTTTGTAGGGGTTTGGACTGTCTCTAGACCCGCCTGGCTGTCTCTGCCCCCTGCCTTTCCCTTCCAGGTCAGGCAGTGCATGGGAGGGGGATTCAGAGTAGGGGTCAGAAGGCAGTCTGCATCACAAACCATGCTGGGGTCCATTCCTTCTGGGCTATCACATGGGATAGCCTCCTTTCTCCTGGGTTAGTTCACCGCCAGCCTAGCCTGGAAGGGGAGGGGAGAGACCAGACAGAGCTGGGCGTCCACTCTCAGCAGTGCTGGCTCTGGGTACACTCAGTCATGCTTTTGATGTCAAGACATGAATAGCTCGCAGGAAGAGAGCCTTCCTTTGACCTAGAACTCTTACACTGATGCCATTCCAATCTGACCGTGCCTTTTGCAGGATTACATTTGCAAAACCCTTTCTGTGTTTCTCACCCTATCTTTACTTACATTCCTTAATAATTCTGCATCCTGTTTCCATACCCCTACTCTTTCTGTCCATTAGTGCAGCCCGGGATCTCTTGGTTCAGAACTTAGTAACTCAGGACTGCACCGAGAAGTGAAGGCTGGAACTTTTACAAGTTAAGGTCCCCAATCCCCACTATGGAGAGCAAATGTTTTAAGGTAGACTAGAGGGTTCGACTACATCTCCACTGACAGGAAACCTCACCAGGGTGACCTTTAAGCTTAGCCGAAGGAAGCACAAGGGTGTCAGATGCCTGCCATTCATGCCCCCTGGCAGCCTTTCCCTTTATGTGATCCAATCCGTGTGCAAGGCACACCCTCCAAGACAACAATGTTTTCTAGAGCAGTGGTTCTCAACCTTCCCAATGCTGTGACCCTTTAGTACACTTCTCATGTGTGGTCACCCCCAACCACACAATTATTTTTTGCTGCTACTTCATAACTGTAATTTTGCTTCTGTAACAAATCTTAATATAAATATCTGTGGTTTCAGATGGCTTTAGGCGACCCCTTTGAAAGGGTCGTTTGACGCCCAAAGTGCTCACTCCCTGTGGGTTGAAAACTGCTTCCTGGATCATGTACTTAATGCTCAGCTATCAGGTGCAAAGCAGTCTCATGCCTTTTAATCGAGTGCCGATGGCGCCCTTCCTACCCCCAGTCATCTGAGATGTGACCGTCAAGTCATTTCCCAGTATATGTATTTTCTCGGTGTGTTTTCATCATGTAATTGTGTCAACACAGATCTGGGGATCTTCCGGAGGGCTGTTATGGTGTTCTACATGGACTGTGTCCAGCAGTGCAGCAGACCACTGTATATGGTACGTGCATGCTCCTGTGTTCCTTGGCCGGCTCCCAGAAAGCGGAGGAGCAGGGGGAGGGCCAGGCTTGGGGCAGTGACTCAAACCTCCAGAAAGCCAAAGAACCAGATGGCCTGAGGTGGCTGTGCTCCAGTCAGTGGGGAAAGAATCACATTGCTATTCTTTTGAAAAGGCAAGCTACTGTGGTCCTGCTTTTATAAAAAAATATTTGCTAATCTATAAAGAAGATGAAGGAAATATATAAATATATAAACACACAATACACACCAAACTTTTTAAGTGGTATATATGTTTTAGTTTTATTTTCCTTTTTGAGAGCTTCACACATGAGCACTTCAGCCACATTACTTCTGCCTCTGCCCCTCCTCTCCCAAATTTATGACCTCTTCAAATATTACTATTCCATACATGTGTAAATATATACATGTAAATATATACACATGCATGTATATGAATATATGTATATACACATGCAGCCTACTGAATCTGTTTCGTGCTGCCAATATGTACATGAGTCCAGGGCTGATCACTTGGGATTGGAAACCTGTAAGGGAGCTCCTCCCTGGAGGAAACTGGTTCTCCTTCTTCCAGGAGCCACTGACCACATGTAGCTCTTCATGTAGGGGTGAGAGTATTTGGAATTTACCCTGTCCATGTTGGCATGTCAACTGGAATATACCAAACTTTTAAATAGTGATAATGACTGTGGGGAGAATCGAGGTACGATGCCTTTATGAGTAATCCAAAGAGGTGACCTCGTGCAAATGAAATGTCACACTACTAATAGCTTTACCAGGGCAGCAGGTGTGAACCGGCATGGCTCCAAGATGTTCCTTCTGGCCGCTTCCATTAGGGGATCAGTTTGCTCACTGTTGCTGTGACAGAACACGTAGACCAAAAGCCACTTGTGGAGGGAAGGGTGAATTTGGTTTATACTCCTCATCAAAGTCAGTTAGGACCAGAAACAGACTCTGGAGAAATGCTGCTTGGTGGCTTGCTCCGCATGGCTTGCTCAACCTGCCTTATACAGCCCGGGACCACCTGCCTAGGGATGACAGCACCCACAGTGGGCTGGATCCGTCCACATCAATTATTAATCAGGAAAATACCTCACATATTTGCATTTATGGAGGCATTGTTCTCAGTCGAGGTTCCCTCCTCCCGGATGGCACAAACTTGTAGCAGGTTGACGAGAAACTGCCCAGCACAACTGGTACTTCCCAGTTTTCCGCCTCCGTATGTTTTGACAGCAGGAACATTGGTAAACCGTGGTTATGCTTTGGTGGTTGGAAATATTCCTTTAAATTTTTCTCCTATAGCTCTCATATTATCCATTTCTATACCAAGCCTAAGAGACTGGGGCCAAAGTCCTGCCTTAGTTTCCAGGCCATTGACCTTGGGAAGTAACCAATATTCTCTGAGCATTAAGACTTGGCCTCTGGCCAGGCAGTGGTGGCGCACACCTTTAATCCCAGCACTCGGGAGGCAGAGGCAGGCAGATCTCTGTGAGTTCAAGACCAGCCTGATCTACAAGAGCGAGTTCCAGGACAGGCTCCAAAGCTACAGAGAAACCCTGTCTCGAAAAAACAAAAAACAAAACAAAACAAAAAAAAAAAAGACTTGGCCTCTGTATGGTTCTGTGCTCAAATCTGATGCTGTCTTCTGCCCTGGAACACAAGAATTCAACAAGAACCCTGTTAATAAATTTATTAAGAAGGTTTTCTACATCAAAAAATATGGAGACCCCTTAGCCTTCAAAACTCAGGCAGGAAAAACTGAGACACTTTTCATTTTTACCAATTCTCGGCTTCCCAAGTGACCCATCCGATATAAAAGCAGGGTTTTCTCAATGCTAGAACTATAAAGCCTGTTAGAACCTACAAGGATCTGGGGAGTTGTGCATGCTGGGGCTAAAGACCAGGTGGGGCAATTAACATCTAAAGTGTAGAACAATTTTAGCTTCACAGCAAAACAGGGCAGAAGGCTCAAGATTCTCCACACGCTGAGGGCTCCTACACGTGCGTAACCGTCTCTACTACGAACATTCTCATCAGGCTGTTGCATGTAACAGCATCGGCCTCTCCATCCGTCTGTGGGCCACACACCGCTGACTCCTGCCTTGTCCTTTGTTTGGGTTTTGACAAACATTTAACGGCAGGTTCAAAGTGTGCACACCATCATGCAGACCAATCTGGCTTGCCCAACACTCCTTTGCGCTCTGCCTGTTTACCTCTCCTTCCTTTGCCACTGCCAACCTCTGGTCAGCTTCTAGAGGGTCGCCTCCTTGTTTTGCCTTTCTCAATGTGTGATGGGACTGGACTCGAGTCATGTGACGCCTGCTCCCAGACTTACCTCTTTCACTTAGTAACACACAGTCACACTTCCTTTATGTTGCTTCCGTGACATGACAGTTCTTTTCATTTTAGTTCTGAACACTGCTCCATAGTCTTACAGTACTACCAAGTATTGATCTATGAACCTACTGAAGGTTGTCTTGCTGCCTCCAGGTTCGTGTAATTACAAATAAAGTTGATATAACCTCATGGGGGGCAGGGTTTCTTGAACCTATGTTTTCAACTCATTTGGACGCATACCCTGGAGAGAAATTGATGGAAGAGGTAAACAGGTAGTTAGTCTTGGGGTTAAAAACAGAACACAATGCCAGCTGGTCCCCCACAGTAGCAGAGCCTGTTTGTATTCCGACACATCTGTTCCTGGGACAAACTGTTCTGATGGTCCCATATGCTCACCAACATTTCCAATCAGGGTTTTAGATTTTCACTATTCCAGTAAGTAAGTAATCTTTTGTCTGGTTTTGTTTTTCAACAGGGTCTTCCTGTGTAGCCCAAGCTGGCCTGGTACTTGCTATGTGAACAAGGTTGGGTGAAGCTCAGAGATTCTCTGGCCTCTGCCTCACAAGTAACCAAATTAAAGAACTTTTTTAAAAAAAAGACATTTCTTTTATATCGGATGGATCACTTGGGAAGCCGAGAATTGGTAAAAATGAGAGACAGTGGCCACGCACATGCAAATATAATTAAATACACCTAGAAGCCTGAAGTAGTCGCAAAGGGGCAGAAAAAGATGGAGAATAGGTTTCACTCAGAGGAACTGTAATCATGTGGACAGTTCCCCTGCATCTCCCGAACCCCCATTCCTTAACTTCAGGGTTAAGATTGTGGCTTAGGAGTGAAAATTAGCTCCTACATTTAGTTCTGACTGTGCAGCCCAGGCCACGGGGACATGACAGCAGAATCCCCACCACTGAGTGATGAGTACATGTCCTGCCGAGAAGTGGGTCCAGACGCTCAGTCCCACTAACCTATGGGAACAGCCACACCCTGCTTTGCTGGCCATACTTTCTTTCACGGAGCTGCTCTACATCCTTTTGTGGTCAGGTCTCGCTGTTCAGCCTGACGCAGTATTAGTGTGAACCCCACAAAATAACTGTTTTCCCGTGGGTGACGCTTTCACCGCAGTGAGTAGCTAACAAAGCAGCCTCTATTCTAACACTGTCTTCTCTTTTTCAGGACAGGATGGTGCTGCTCATTGTGGGGAATCTGGTTAACTGGTCCTTGTAAGTAGAATTGCAGGAAATGATGTTCTTGTCATTGTTGATATCTGCAATGCTCGGCTTAGAGTTCTTGGACTGTCAGTTTTACAAGAAAATCTGAAATTAAGGAGACTGTAGACCTGTTTGTCCCAGAGACTTGATTTAAAAAAGTATTAGGTGGTCCTTCCACCTGCAAAAAAAAAATGAAACAACAATAAACAAACAGAAAATCAAAACAACAACAACAAAAAAACCCACTAGGAGTCTGGAAAGATGGATGAGTTGGTAAAGGCACCTGCTGTCAAGTCTGGCAACATGAATTCCATCCTCAGAATCCACACGGTGGAAGTCGAGAACCAACTCCATTAGCTGTCTTCTGACCTACACACACACACACACACACACACGTGCGCGCATGCACGCGCGCACACACACACACATATACACACACACACCTTAATATGCTCATAGATACAAATAAGTAAATAAGTAAAATATTTTAATTAAATCAATGCACTAGGAAGCTCTTGTATACTGGTGGGGGCTTCTTCGAGAACATTGATCCATTGCTAGAATTTGCCCAACAAGACAAATAACTATGTGGACAAATTGATTGGATGGATGGGTGGATGGATGGATAAATGACTGAGAGAAAGAAAGGAAGGAAGGAAAAAAAGGGGGAGGAAAAAGGTATTTTGCCCATGAGTCCAAAAAATATAATTTAAAATCATCTTGTAGAATTTTGCATAATGACTATTGAGGAGACATTAGTTTTTATAAAATACTTTTTCCTTCATTTGTGGTGTGTGTGTGCACATGTGTATGCGTGCGTGCATGTATATGTGTGAGAGAGACTTTGCTATTTCTTTCTCTCTCGCTTTCTGTTCCGGCCATGTCATTCTCCTGCAGTTTGTCCCTTTTCATCCTCTTGCCCTGTTTCCCAGGTGAACATAAAGCAGAGGTGCAGCAGATGCGCATTCTCTGCTAGCTGAGACTGTCTTATGTAGCCTCCTCACTTCCAACACGTGAGATGCTTCATTGGTGTTGCAAAAATAAGTAACTTCAGCTGTTTTTACTTCCAGCTCTCAGTAATATGTTTCTGTGGCTCTGTGACTTTTGACCCCTCCCCCATTCCCGATATACATAAGGACACAATCCACTCACAAGACAGGATCAGTGGCCTCCTTTTCCTCACACAGCTCTGTAGGATGTCAGGTCCAATAAGGTATGAGGTTTGATGTTCCATAATCATAATCCCATGTTTCCCTGGCAGGGGGGCTATCTTTCTCTGCTGTTTCATATAGATATAGAGTAAATGAATATGAATGTTATTTGAAAAGAATAGCTCTCAGATAGTAGCCCAGGCTGCCTCTTGTCCCCACCTTACTGCTGGGATTATAGATGTGTGTACAGTGTCTGGCTCACCTTTATCCTTCTGTTCGTTTGGTGCTGTGGATAAAACTTAGGGTCTCTTGCATGCTAAGCAAGTGCTTTTCCATAGAGCTACACACCAGCCCAAGTCCATGCTTTCCTACTTATTAGAATGTTGTTTCTCTTAATCAGATCATTTATGCAAACATGTGTTCAAGTGGACGCAATCTGTGGACAATCTTTAGTATTTACAAATCCCATACTTGTGAATGTCAGCATCTATTTACTGATCATTATTTATTTATGTCTTACCCCTAAAGGAATAATTCCCACATGTCCCCGAAGAAGAAAACCTTTAGGGTGTGTGTGTGTGTGTGTGTGTGTGTGAGAGAGAGAGAGAGACAGAGACAGAGACAGAGACAGAGAGACAGACAGAGAGCACAAAGAGCACAGAGAGCAAGAGCAGAACAGCACACATATCAAATTGCTAACTGATGAACCTGAGGAAAGGCCACCCAAGGGTTTGTAGTGCACCAAGGATTTCAGAATCCGGAAGGATGGCATTTCATGAATAATCTGGAGCACAGCCAGTTGGACTCTAAAATTCATGGCCATTAATAACAGCACTTGAAATACTCAGGAATACAATTTGAGAGACAGGCAGAGTCTTCTGAAAATTTAATTGCCTTATTAGGACACATAAAAGAAAATTTAACCAACTGCAGAGAGATGTCAGGGCCTAGCGTGGAAGATAGATAGCTGTTCTCCAGTTAATGTGTGAATTTCAAATTAGAGCTTTTTTTTTTTTAATCACAAAATGGGTGAACAGTTCCCGAAAAGCAAGGTTAACATGAGGAAAGAGGGGCCGAGAACATAGTAACTATTCCAACATTATCCTATAGAACTTTCTGGAATTAGATAAATGCTCAGTACTGCACAGTCCTAAGAGGAACTACTAACATGTGGACATTGTGATGCTGAAATGCAGTCCATGTGTCTGAGGAACGGACTTTTCAATTTTTGTTTAGTTTTAACCGATTTAAATTTAGATAGCCATGTGTGAGGGCCACAGGAGCTGACATAGGCTAGCCTAATAAGGCAATCTAATATTAAAATATAAATAAAACAGAGTTGGCAAGCACTGATCCAAAATTAGAACTATAAACCAGTGAGTCAGATGAAGAGGATGGAAGCAGATGTGTTGGTACACGCGGTAACTCGGCTATGGGGATATAAGGCAGGAGGATCCCAAGTTCAAGGCTAGCCTGGACATCTAATAAAGATCCTTTCTCAGAGTAAAATACAAATGGTTCAATCCTCCAGTACAGTGAAAGCAGACAGAACAGAGGCAAGAATAATCCTGATGAAACTCTATGTCGATATAGATTTCATTATGTTTAAGATTAACACGTGATGATTATATATATGCACAAATGTAGTTTAGTGTGATATCTCAGAACCTGTGCTCCGAATTCACAGATCAACTCCACCTTCCTTTTGTCTATCCCTCCACTCCCCAACTTCCAGTCTTCACTAGTCTTCATTTATGTTTGATTTCCATTTCCCTGGTATCCAGTGACCTCAATGACTCTGTCGTATATTTGTTGGCCATGTGTATGTATATATTCTTTTAAAAGAACCTAGTCAGAGTGTCTGCTCTGTGTGTGTGTGAGTGTGTGTGTGTGTGTGTGTGTGCGCGCGCGCGCGCGCGCGCGCATGCGCATACAGTAGGGAGCTCCTTGCAGAAGTCAGAGGCATTGGCTGTCTTTCTCTATTGTACCCCTCATATTTCTCAGTATTTCAACTGGACAGCCTGGCCAATGAGGTGCCAGGGTCTACCTGTCTCTTCTAGGGTTATTGGAGTGTTCTGCCATGCTGGGGACTAGAACTCAGGTCCTCCTGTTTGGGCAGCAAGCACTTTACCCTCTGAGCCATCTCCCCTTCCCACATCTGCCCATTTTTAAGTTGTATTTTTTGTTTTTTTTTAATTCTTTCTATTTTGGATGTTGTTTGGTTTGCTTTTCCGTTGATGTGATAAACATCATAACAAAAACCAGGGAAAGGTTGATGTCAGCTCACTGCTGGGGTCCACCGTGAAGGGAAGCAGGGGAGGGTTGATGTCAGCTCACTGCTGTGGTCTATCGTGAAGGGAAGCAGGGGAGTTGATATCAGCTCACTGCTGTGGTCCACCGTGAAGGGAAGTCCCAGAAGGAGCTGATGGCAGGAACCCGGAGGCAGGAACAAAGCAGCTCTGTGGAGGAGCAATGCTCACTGGCTTACTCAGTCTGCTTTCTTACACACCTAGGACACCACCCACAGTGGACTGGGCCCTCCCACATCAATGACTAATCAAGAAGGTGCCCTACAGACTTGACCACTGCCCAACCTGACAAGGACATTTTCTCACTTGAGGTTCCTCTTCCTAGATGACCCTAGAATGACAAAAAAAAATTAACTAGGACAAATATTAACCCAAGATTAGCTAATCCAGGATTGTTAATAGCTATTTTCTTGTTTTCTGATGCTTGTCTCTTTCCTCTGTGAACTCTTTGCTATGTAAAAGCATTTTAGTTTGGTAAAATCCCACTTGTCAATTTTTACTTTTTGTTTCCTAGAGCCGCAATATAGTTGTTTTATTTTGTGTTATACTGTTTGTTTGTTTTTATTTGTCTGTTTGTGACAGGGTTTTTCTATCTAGACCTGGCTTGTTTGGTCCTCACTTTGTAGCCCAGGATTGCCTCAAGCTCCTGGAAATCTTCCTGGCTCAGCTCCTGGAGTGCTGAGAGTACAGGTGTGTACCACCCAGCCACCACACTGTAGGTTTTAAATGTATATTTATTTTAAAAAAACTTTAAATAAGGAGATTAAAAAAGCTACAGCTGGGTGTTGCATGCACCTTTAATCCTAGCACTCGGGAGGCAGAGGCTAGCGTGGTCTACAGAGCAAGTTCCAAGACAGCCAGGGATATGCAGAGAAACCTGTCTCAGCGAGGAAGTGTCAGCAATATTTTGTTATACTGAATAGAAATTTTAGACAGACAAGGTTCACCCTCAAAGTAAATTTAAGTGCTCAATTAAACACGGACATCTGGCATTAACTTGGTAATGTTGTCAAGCCAGTTACTGGCAGCAATCTGTTCTGACGAACCAATGGACTTAAATGAAAACAAAAGCAGCATTCTGGTGCATTCCCTTATTCATGGCAGTGCTGTTTGTAATCGTCAAATGTTGAAGAATTCTGGGAAAACCATTGCACCCAGAGAGGAACGATAACTGCGTTCACTCACAAGACCACTGTGAAGGCACTAAGGAGGAATGTTCTGGCAAAGATCGATCAATTGAAAGTTATTTATATCACTTATTAAGTTGTGTAATTTGTCACCCAAAAACATTTCCATTACCAGAGGACTACATGTACATGAAAGATGGTACGGCCTGGTGATATGGCCATGTTGGCCTGTGTAAGGACATTCTATGGTGTTCACACAATGCCAAACTCACCCACAGCACCTGTCTCAGACTGCATCCCTGTCATCACAGAATGCATTAGTGTATCTTAAAGTGCAGTTTGAACTAGTAAACTCCCACAGTGGTTAACGCTCCACTCATGAGCCGCCAACACCCTATGCCACCCCTACAGTGCCTTCTTTGGACTGTTCTACCGGCCCAGGGACTTTGCATCCTACATGCTGGGCATCTTCATCTTCAACCTGCTGCTGTACCTGGCTTTCTACATCATCATGAAGGTGAGCACAAGGGAGGAGCTGGCAGCGCGGGGAGCCTACCCCTGCCGACAGCTGGGGCTGCAGCCTCAGTGGTTTGCATGTCTCCGCAGCTCCGCAGCTCCGAGAAGATCCTCCCGCTACCACTGTTCTGCATCACGGCCACTGCGGTGGTGTGGGCTGCGGCCCTGTACTTTTTCTTTCAGAACCTCAGCAGCTGGGAGGTAAGAGGCCCCTTCTTTGATCTGAGCAGTTCTCACCCCCTCCTGCCTTTTGGACCTTTCTCCCTCTTCTGCCTCCGTTGCCTCTCATCTTTCCCCCATCATTTAGATTCGCAGCTTTCTTTAAGAGAGAAAAGGTGTGTGCTCAGCATGGCCAGGGTAATGCTACGTGAGAACTTGATGCCCTGGAGATACCGCACATGTGGGTCTCTGGTGGTCTGTTCCCAGAGGTGTTTAATGCTCAATTAGCATATTGTCACCATCTTTCCCAGCACAGTCATCGTCCATC
>JAQHUG010000033.1:7238023-7249533 GCA_028555095.1 Dicrostonyx torquatus | reverse complement strand
TCTACTTTTCAATGTCTGTACACACAGAAGAGTGACAAAATTATTTACCCTAAGTTGCACAGTGCCCTGGGACAGAATTGGTTATTGCATTCAAATGCTCAGAATTTCCCCAGGAACCACTTAAGACATTCACCCAAATTTGTGGAATTGCTTTTTCTCACGGTAGACTCTCTTCCTTCCCTTCCTCCAGGCTCACTGTGTATTTTATAAAGATTGGGTTCCCAGAGAAGCTCAAGAAGCCACCCAGCCAGCATGCTCCTAATCTAGGGTTCCTGGGATCTGCTTGTGCCCTTCCCAGAATCCATTAGTAGTTATGCTAATGTAAGATAACCATCCTGGGCATCCTTTAGTGTTTTTTTTTTTAATTTCCTAATTTAAAAAATTAGGTGCCTGTCATCCTCAGAGGCCAACCATGCAATCACAAGAGTGGAGCAGGGCTTCCCTCTAGTGGCCAGAGTGGAAAGTACACCCAATCTCTGTAACTTGGACTTTTCTGATTGGGAGACATGAGTGGGGCTAGTGATTTCATGGGGGGAGGGAATTAGAGAGAAGTAGGAATGGTCCGTTTCTTATACAGAAACCCTCAATCCTTCATTTCCCATGGATTATATGTCACCTTCTAAGGAATGACTACCCAGGCCACCTTACTCAAATCCTTTACCACCCTCCACCCCAAGCTCCAATACTTACTCCCTGGTTAAGTTTTAACTCTCACACATACGTCTGCATTCTACCGCATGTGCTTTTTTCCTGTTTAAGAACCTTTCCTGAATGTGAGCTCTAGGGCAGAGGATGGATACCGTTTTCATCCTCAACTGTGTCTCTAGTATTATCAAGAATAGCACATGAGAACCCTCCTCACGAGTATTTCAAGAAATTTACACATGAGCTGTAATTTAGTAATAATAAGCCCCAGCTAAAAGCAAGGCCTTGTGGATCACTGCCAAAAATATGCGAACAAGGGGGGCGTGCCATTTCCAGTCTGTGGACGGCAGGAAGCGGGAACTTGCTGTGGCCAGGACTTATTCCCTTCCCATCTCCTACCCTCTCACTTCAGGTGTTGCTGACCCTGGATGATGACCTGGATGTGGTTCGCAGAGACCAGATCCCTGTCTTCTGAGCCTCCAGCATCACGGGGGAGAAGGCCCAATTCACTTTGGTGCTGTTTCGTGGAAAATATGACCACAGCAGCATGGCCACTGCCAGACACTCCATCGGTCGTGTCTGCATTCACATAGGAAGGGTAGAACTTGGGGTGAGCTGCACCCCGAGAAGAATGGGAGAATGGAAGGCCTGCTGTGTGCAGAGGCAAAGTCAGGAGGCTCAGGAATCTCTGTCTGCAATTTAGAGTTGAGTCTGAACACAAACTGCATCAGGCCCCTCCCATCCTCACTGAGACTGGCGGGAAAGCTAGCCACTTGTACCTCCCATCTAGAATCTTCGGTGTGGCCATGCCACCCCTGTAAGACACCTACTTCTCTAGAAGCTTAAAGCACCATCTCGCTTCCCCCGGAGCCTCTGAGGCTCCTCAGATAAGGTGCAGAAATGGGACCAAATCCCCACCCAACTGAGACAGACCATCTGGTAACTCAAGTATTCAGAAGGAAGCTGAACAATCCCTCAGGTTCCTGGCACTACTGGAAATGCTCAGGATGGGACTTAGCCACGGGCACTTCCGAACGGATGGACATTGCTGGCCCCAAGGTCTGGGGATCACCTATTTCCAAGTGTCTTCATCTTACCACTGGAGGGTGACCCAGCACTCTGATGCCACCTTCTCAGAAGGGCCCTCTTTCTCCGTAGACTTCTCCCAGTTCCAAGATGGATAAGAAAGGGAGGAAACTACAGCAGAAGAAGTGAGAGCAGTGACAGACTGTGCTAAGTGCCTGAGCATCGGGCAGGCAGCTCTCCTCAGTTTAAGGACTCTGGATCCTGGAGCAAATTCAACAAAGCAACAGGGCTTGGTGGTCCTCTCACACACAGCTCAACCTGTGCCTGTTTGCCCTTTTCAGGGAAATAAGTGTTCCCAGCAATGTTACCCTGGAGCCCCCCACCCTTGAACCGCTCGCCTGTCACTTATATAGACGTCACTCAGGATGGACACCTCTCACCTGTCACTTATGTAGACGTCACTCAGGATGGACACATGTTCCTCCCCCACTTGGGTTGCAGAGATCAGAGCTGATCCGGTCACCGAATACTGCATCTCTCTAAGATGTAGAATGGCTCAGCGTTCTAGTTCCCTTCTCTCACACCGTGTGGCAAGCCCCGTGAGAAGCCCCATTGGACCAGGCTTCCTGGTTGCCTGGAGTATGGTGTTATCAGAAAACAGGCCTATGAGTGTGTGCACAGCAGCGTATTTGCTTGTGAAGCTGAAGTCTCTCCTTACCCGTGTCTTCTTGACCACTTATTAAGGAAACGGATCAGGCATTCCTCTTTTTTAAAGGTTATTACTCTTATATCTTAACTATCTAATACTGTTCAAACATGTACTTTGAAAGTTCAAATGGCAAGGTTTTCTTGATTTTAAAAAGGCAAAGATAATTTCCATGAATAATTTTGTGTGTTTTGTCTTTCCCAAATGGTCTCATGTTTGCAATTGGTTTTCTATTACTCTTCATTACTTCACAACTTGCTGGTTTCTGTGGGTCCTATGAAGACTGCCAGTTAGATGGCTGTCCTAGTCAAACATCTTTACAGAAGCAAGAAAGTTGCAAACAAGTGAGATATTGTGCCTAAAGCCCTTAATCCCAGCACAGGCAGAGGCAGGTGGCCATGTGACTCAAGGCCAACCTGGTCTACAAAGTTGAGTTCCAGGCCAGCTAGTGCTACAGTGAGACCCTTTCTCAAAACAAACAAAAGAAAGCAAGTTCAAATCTGATTGCTTATGGTGGATTGTGGATTCTTTCAAAGCAGTCCTCCCGGTGTTAAATCCTAAATAAACCGGTAAGGAAAGCCCATCCAAACAGCCCTGTAGCCTGGGTGAATAAATACAAAGCTACACTATCTCTTTTATAAGCTGGCTTCAGGGGCAGAGAGTCAATGAAAACAGGGCAGTGGATAGGGCCCTACGGAAGGGGAAGAGGGAGGGCGACTGGGCCGCTGTGTTCTTGTGTTCTGTTGTGTCTTGTTGTACTATAATGTCCTATGTCCTGGCCGTTTATGTTCTTTGCAGCAGGACCAAAAAGCCCCAGACCAAGCCTGCTTTTGAAAATAGAATTTCCACCAGGCGGTGGTGGCGCGTACCTTTAATCCCAGCACTTGGGAGGCAGAGGCAGGCGGATCTCTGTGAATTGGAGGCCAGCCTGCTCTTGGAAGTTAGTTGTGCTTCATCTGGGATGCCAGTGTGAGTGCTGGGGTAGAGGAGGGCCACTGGAGATGTCAGGAGCCTCCGGACAGCACTGGGATCTAAAACAACACTTATGCTAACTCTCTGCCACATTCATGTGCTTTGCTCCTTAAAAGCAAAGGCCAGGCTAACTCTGAGGGCCAAGTGAAGCTGGCAGGTAACAGAGTGAAGGGCAGAGGCTCTTGGCTGAGAACACTCACAAGTAAAGAGAGCTTCTCAGTTGGAGGGAAACCGAGATGCAACAGCCAGGGAAGCAAGACTGCGTCGGTAAAATACAAGCTCTTCAGGCCTCTGACAAACACAGAGGAGGCAGCCGCACCTGTTCACGCAGGATGCCTGGGAGATTCGCCTGGTTTTATTTTAGCAGCAAGAGAAGCCAATGGAAAACTGGAGTCTATCTGGGGAAGGGACTTTCCATGACTCAAGGCAATCCCTGAGCCAGCAACTGGTGCTGAAAGCTATTGCAGCTGCTTCCCCGGTATCTCCGGTCGCCCTGCAGAATGTTATGTGGGGTTGCAAAATGCATGTGTCAACGAATCAAATAATGCCCAGATGCTTCTTGTTCTGAGTGGCAGGCACTCTGTCAGAAACTGTGGGGAAAAGCAGGAATGATCTTGCAAGAGACACCTTCATGGAAGCAGCGGTCAAGTGTGAGCGAGATCACAGAGGCAGACCTTTAGTCTGCCTGTGTCGGCCTGCTAGCTGGGTGACCGACCAGGGTTAAGCTGCTGAAACTGTGACTGTCTTTGTAGCAACTCCGCAGTGTTACCCAAAGCTCACAAAGCTCACAAAGCGGTAAGGGCCCAGGAATGATGTCAGCACGAGGCTGATCCTCAGGGCCCGCCTCCTAACACCCACAGGCTATGGGACAATGGCACAACCTTCAGCTGTCCTGGTTCTCTCCTTTCAGATCCTCCCTGGCAGCCACCATTCCTGTTTCCTGCCCTCATTTGCAGGGGGCCCTAGGAAGCCTCTTGACCTTCAGAGGCAAAGTCCAGATTATCACCTCTCTAATCCCTAGGCTCCTCCTTGCCATCAACCGCTGCACTTTTCTCTTAATTCCAATTAAAAAATTTTAATGCTTTCAAAGTTGGGACCTAGTGGAGAGTCTGGTTATAAAGAATATCAATCAGCCTTTATTACTGCCATCTGGGCTCTGGGTCTCAGAGGAAGGAAAGCTTCCAGTTTTGTCCTTTGGAGTTGTTGTTACCACTGGAGTCTAGTGAATGTCAGGTGTGGTGTCCCTCACACTCCTTCTCCATCACCCAGGGCTCCCACTAGCGAGCAAGCTGCCTGTGGGGAGGGAGCCTCAACCTCTCAGGTACCCAAACAGGTCCTAGAAGAAAGGACAAGGGTCAAGTGGCTGCCATGACTTAGCTTCTGAAAGGAAGAAAGAGCCCCACGATGACTCCTGCGATGACTCCACCCCGCAGGGAGAGCAGACGTTTTCACTTCATTTGCTTCCATTGTTTGGAGGAAACAAGACATCCACCAGGGCTAAGCATTAATGTCCCCTTGCTATGAAGTCACCATTGTCAATGAGGCTAAGTGCTTATTTGAATCTTGGTCACTAACACATAGGAATCTGGGCAAACTTAACAAGCATCCCAGGGAAACTGGTTTGGCTGGGATTCTTCTATCAAATGAGTCCTCCTTGCTGGAATTTTCAGGACACACTCACATACCTGTGTAGTCTTCTTGACATGAAGGCTTTGTGTTTGATCCAGAAGACAAAGAGGACAAGGTGATGGTTAATGTCCTCACCTTGACAGGCTCTAGAATAGCTGAGGAGGCAGGCCTCTGGGCACACCTCCACGGGATTATCTACATTAGGTTAGACTCTGGGCATGCTTGTAAGGGGTTATCTTGGTTGGATTAATGAGATAGGAAAGCCTACCTTAATAGTGGACAGCGCTAGTCCCTGAGCTGGGTACCAGGCTGAGTTGCATAAAACAGGGAAGTGATCTGAGCACACAGCGTTCCTTATGCTCCACTTCCTGGCTACAGATGCAATGTGACCAGCTGCCTTGAGCTCCTGTGGCCATGACCTCCCCATCAAGATGGACTGCCCTCAAACTGTGAGCTAAAACACATCCTTCAGGTTTTAAACTGTGTTTATCAAATGTTTTGATACAAAGATAAGAAAAATAATTAAGATACCTGTTCTTTGGTTTGCCCAACCTGAGAGGATTGGTGCTCTGTCTGGTTTCAAGAATACCATCATAGGGGCTGGAGAGATGGCTCAGAGGTTAAGAGCACTGACTACTCTTCCAGAGGTCCTGAGTTCAATTCCTAGCAACCCACATGGTGGCTCACAACCATCTGTAATGAGATCTGGCGCCCTCTTATTTATTAAGTACTGTGTACTTAATAAATAAATCTTTAAAAAAAAGAATACCATCATTTCCCCCTGATGACTTAATTATTTTTTATTTTTTATTGATTTTTTAAAAAATATATAATTTGTTTTTTTTATTTTTCCATTCAAAAATTTACACTTCCTCCCCTTCTCCCATTCCCCTCCCGCTCCCCCACTAATCTTCCTCCCTCCCCCTCCATCCTTAAGAGAGGGCAGGGTACCTTGCCCTATGGGAAGTTCAAGGCCCTCCCCCCCTCTATCCTGGCCTAGGAAGGTGTGCATCCAAATAGATGAGGGTCCCAAAAAGCCAATACATGCAGAAGGACAGGTCCCAGTGCCATTATCTATGGCTTCTCAGTCTGCCCCCATTGGCAGCCACATTCAGAGATTCCAGTTTGGTCATATGCTCATTCAGTCCCGGTCCAGCTGGATTTGGTGAGCTCCCATTAGATCAGGAACACTGTCTCAGTGGGTGGACCAACCCCTCGCGGTCCTGACTTCCTTGCTCATCTTCTCCCTCCTTCTGCTTTTCAACTGGATTTCTTTTTTTGTTTGTTTGTTTGTTTGTTTTCGAGACAGGGTTTCTCTGTAGCTTTGGAGCCTGTCCTGGAACTAGCTCTTGTAGACCAGGCAGGTCTCGAACTCACAGAGATCCGCCTGCCTCTGCCTCCCGAGTGCTGGTCAACTGGATTTCAATTGGGAGCTCAGTCCATTGCTCTGATGTGTGTCTCTGTCTCTATCTCCATCCATCCGACGAAATTTCTATGGTGATATTCAAGATATTCATCGGTGTGACTATGGGACAAGGCCAGTTCAGGCACCCTCTCCTCTCCTGCCCAAGGACCTAGCTGGGGACATCCTCATGGACACCAGGGATCCCCTCTAGGGCCAAGTCTCTTGCCAACCCTAAAATGGCTCTTATATCTGCTTATATCTTATATCTTCCCTGCTCTTATATCTGCCCTTCCTCCATCTCTACCCTCCCACTCCCCCAAACTCTTCCCAGTCCTTCCCTTCTCCCTTCTCATTCCCCCTCTCCCCTTCCCCTAGTCCCACCCCCACCCCTATCTCCACCCCAGTGCTCCCAACTTTTGCCCAGTGATCTTGCTTGCTTCCAATTTCCAGGAGGATCTATATATGTTTTTCTTTGGGTTCACCTTGCTATTTGGCTTCTCTAGATTTGTGAACTATAGGCTTAATGTCCTTTGTTTATGGCTAGAGTCCACTAATGAGTGAGGACATACCATATTCTTTTTTTTGGGGGGGGGGGTCTGGGTTATCTCACTCAGGATAGTGTTTTCTATTTCCATCCAATTGCATGCAAAATTCAAGACATCATTGTTTTTTTACCGTTGAGTAGTACTCTAATGTGTATATATTCCACACTTTCTTGATCCATTCTTCCATTGAGGGGCATCTAGGTTGTTTCCTGGCTCTGGCTATTACAAATAATGCTGTTATGAACATAGTTGAACAAATGCTTTTGTAGTATGGTTGTAGTATGTAGTATGTAGTGGGCATATTCCCAAGAGTGGTATTGCTGGATCCTAAGGTAGGTTGATTCCCAGTTTCCTGAGAAACAATGCTCAGCGCCAGGCTGGACAGGTGACTCAGCTGTCAAGAGCACCTGCTGCTCTTCCAGAGGGACTGGCCCAGTTCCCAGTTGTGTTGAATGCATTGGTGAAAGCATAGGCATACACAAAATATGTCAGGGTGCATTAAGGAAAGGAAATTAAAAAACATTTCCCCACTGGGCAATGGTGGCGCATGCCTTTAATCCCAGTGCTTGGGAGGCAGAGGTAGGCAGATCTCCGTGAGCTTGAGGCCAGCCTGGTCTACAAAGTGAGTTCCAGGACAGCAGAATTGTTGCACGGAGAAACCCTGTCTCAAAAAACAAAACAAAACAAAATCTCAGTGGCGGCTCTTCCAGAGGACCTGAATTCAATTTCTAGTATCCACATGGCAGCTCACTCCAGTTCTTTAACCCCAGTTCCAAGGAATCTGACACCGTCACACAGACAAATGTGTAGATGAAATATTTTGTAAAAAAGTATTTCCCTTTGATGGAATTTAACTAAAAGTAGGACCCGTATTTGATGCAGTTGTTCTGTATCTCCCTGTTGTATGTATGAGTCTGAATTTGTGCCTCCCTGAAGGCCGTCTTGTGAATTTGTCCCTGTGTCTGTGTGTGTCCTTACCAAAGGGCTTTTGCACTCTATTTATTGGAGCACAGAAAGCATCACATGGGGAAGAAATGGGGGGGAGTACCTTACAGAAATCTTTAACAGGGTTTTAAAAGGGGTTAAGTCACTCATCTGCAATAGACCCAGACTAAGAAACAAAGGCTCTCAAGCAATACCTGAATACTGTCTTTAACATTTATAGTGGATATTCAATCTATTTGCTTTCAATCTATTTGCAATTTCCAACATTTATTACTCTAACACACACATGCACATGTGGTACTCTGGATCAGGGACATGGAGGAGAACATCATTTAAGGTTAGAGTGATGTATTAGCCTAAGTTGTAAAAGCTGATGACATGGGGAACTCAAGGAAGCAAGGTTGTTTGTAACACTTTTCTCACAAAGGCAGGCTGAGCACACCGTAAGATAGCAGTTTTAAGTATGAAGTGACCCACAAGATGTACTAGTGACTCTGAGGTCTGGAAAAAGTTAGAACTCTAAGTTAGTCTCTTAGAACATAAGTGATGTTTTAATAATAGCATTATTGCCACACCCAACACCCATTTGGGCATCTTATATCCATCTGTAATCCTAGATCCAGGGAGATCTGATACCCTCTTCACGTTTCTGTGGGTGGTTGCCTCCAGCACCACGTGGCATGCCCCTACCCACTCCCGCACCTACACATTCAACCCAGAAATTCCTCAGGTCTCCTATATCCTTTGACTTCTGTGACGACCCTGTGACCCAAGGCTCATCCTCTTCATTGGCTATGAACAATGGCTAACCACATCGGCCTTGAAGAGCTAAAGGAAGTGTCCAGCACCATTTCTTAGTATATCACATGAGGGGAAAAAAGAAATCTGGTGGTCAGTTCCACATATCCCACTCTGGGCCACTTTAAGCTAAATCTTGACATCCCTTGTGGATAAAATTCGCTATCCTTAGCAGGGCGGTGGTGGCGCACGCCTTTAATCTCAGTACTCGGAAGGCAGAGGCAGGTGGATCTCTGTGAGTTTGAGACCAGCCTGGTCTACAAGAGCTAGTTCCAGGGCAGGCTCCAAAGCTACAGAGAAACCCTGTCTCGAAAAACCAAAAAAAAAAAAAGATTGTCTAAAGTGATTCAAAGTATCTTATTTTCAGATAATGAAATGCTGTCACCAAAGAAAGATTCTGATTTGCATTTGTGGGTTTTATTATACTGCTTGTACAAACTTCCACAGGGCACCTGGCTCCAGGCAGGCCTCTTCCATGGAGAGGGTGGCTTCAAGCCTATGTTTGTTCTGCTTCTAAAACATGGGACAACTGTGGAGGGATCTACTTTTTAGGGCATGCACTACCCTTTATCTTCTTCCTCCCACTCCTCTATTCGCTTCACTCAATAGTTGGAAAATATTTGGACTGGGCAGTGGGAAGAGCCAGGACATAGCAATGGGTAAAAAACATACAGACTTTTCTACCCTGTGTTCTATAATCCAAAAGAGAAGACGGATTAGAATGAATTATTACAATGTGTTCATTATAAGCAAGCAACAGTGAAAGAATATAGTGGCCTAGCATGTCTTGGTCACTGTTCTATTGCTGTAAGGAGACAACATGACCAAGGCAATTTTTATAAGAGAAAGCATGTAATTGGGAGCTCACTTACAGTCTCAGAGGTTTAGTCCAAAACATCATGGCAGGGAGTATGGCAGCATACAGGCAGATGCTGGTGCAGTATCTAAGAGCTACATCCTGATCCACAGACAGAAACAGAGACAGAAACACTCTGGGCCTGACATGGGTTTTGAAGCCTCAAAGTCCACCTCTAGTGACACAGTTCCTCCAATAAGACCACAACTCCTTATCCTTCTAATCCTTTCAAATAGTGCCATTCCCTGATGACCAAGCATTCAAATATCTGAGTTTATGGGAACAACTGTTAATCAAACCATGATGGCATCCATACAGGAGAGAAAATAAATCCAAATAACTCTCAATAATTTCTCAATCTAGGATGTAAAGTCCTTATTGCTGACACAACTTAGCATCTCCCTATAACTCCATCCCAAGAAGAACTATTTGGCCGGCTAGCTCTCCATCAAAGGCCTCTTTGGGGGGGGTGTTTGCTTTCTCCTCACCCAGTTCTATCACAAATGATGGAAATGGTGCCTTGTATTTAGCATCAAAGAGAAGAGGGTATGCAGGCATGGTGGTGTACATCTTTAATTCTAGCACATAGCAGGCAGAGGCACACAGATCTCTATGATTTTGAGGCTTGCCTTGTCTACACATCAAGTTCCAAGCTAACCAGGGTTACATGTTGAGCGAAACCCTGTGGTGGGGAGAGAGAGAGGTTAAAAAATGGAAATTTAAAGACATAAGCTTCACACTAAATGGCTCCAAATATGCCTGAGAATTCCCGGTTGGCTTTTGAGTGTTGGGTTAATGTAAAAAGAATGCGGATGGAATGCTATGGGAGGAAGATAAGAAATGCCATACTGGAGGACAAACTGAAGCCCAGCTGAAGGCAGGTTCAAACAGCCATGGTTCTCTTGCTTTTTCTTTTTTCCCCCAAGGAAGGCTCTTACTATGTAGCCCAGGGTGGTCTATAGAGCTGCTGGTCTTCAACTCATGGTCCTTCTGGCTGTTCCCTAGTGCCGAGATTACAGGTATAACATCCTGAAGTACTGTTTTCTGATGGCCTACAAGGGAGGTAAGATTTCAACCTCAGACATTTCTTAAAGCTTATAATGTGGAAATTGGCTTTCAACAAGAAGGTATGTCAGGACTACCTAAAGGAACAGAATGGATAGAACACACACACGTATACACTCTTTCTCTCTCACTCAAGACAGAAAGGCCACATATCTAGTAGTTGTTCAGTCCATGAGACTGGATGTCTCTGCAGTCCAAACCCGGTGCTGGAGTCCTGGAGCATCCCTAGAGGCCTGCTGGTCTCCAGCCTACACTGGAATCCCAAAATGTAGGTTCTAACACCAGTGAAGGAACGCTTCAGGGACAGCATAGATGACCTTGCCAGTGAGAGTGAGGGCAAGCAGGCAGAAAGCAAAGTCTCCCTTCTTCCATCTCCTTTGATGTGGGCTGCCACCAGAAGGTGTAGCTTAGAATTAATTGGGTCTTCTGACCCAATTAGCTAGCATGGCTAACTCCTTGGGTTTATAGTTTTTCCATATGTGGCCAAGTTGACAACCAAGATTAGCTGTCACAGTAAGCAAGCAGAGACAGGACATGGAGGGAAACACAATTTCAGGGTGACAAAAACAAAGAGGTAACATACAAGGGAAGAAAACTGTGTCACTTCCCAGGCAGCAGTGAACAGGAGTGTTGAGAGCCTGCAGAATGTTGTTTAGTGAGAACACTGTATATATGTTAGGGAAGAGCGGCTGGACCAAAGGAAGAAGAGCAAACTATTGATGCAGAGGGTTTTACCTGTTTGTTAGTATATTTAAAAACAAAAAAGATTTATTTATTTATTATGTATACAGTGTTCTGCCTGCCACCATAAGAGGGCACTAGCTCTCATTCTAGATGGTTGTGAGCCAGCATGTGGTTGCTGGAAATTGAACCCAGGTCCTCTGGAAGAACAGTCAGTGCTCTTTACCTCTGAGCCAT
>JAQHUG010000033.1:7198825-7235244 GCA_028555095.1 Dicrostonyx torquatus | reverse complement strand
GACTCTGAGATGACTATGTCAGTCCAATGGACAAGAGAGTGTCTCTAAGTCCAGCACATGGTGGAGCCATCTTTGCATTGGTGCCTCAGTTCTGCCCTCACCTCCGATAATCTGATAAAGTTGTGGTCTCATCTCGGCAAAACTTAGGCAGAGAAAATAACTGCTTTGGAAAAATCATCTTTCTTTCTTTTTCTTTCCTTCCTTCTTTTTCATTTTTTTTCTTTTTATTTTCTTTTTCCTTTTGAGACAGCGTTTCTCTGTGCAGTTCTGGCTGTCCTGGAACTCACTCTGTAGACCAAGCTGCCTCTGCCTCCCAAGTGCTGGGATTGAAAGCATATGTGCCATCATTGTCCTGCCATATTTCTTCATTTGCAGCAAGATGACAAAATATTTCTAATTTGTTCAGAAATGATGCAAAACAAATCAACACAGATTGATTTAGAACAGATACATACTATCCAATCTTCTTGCACTAAGATGTCTGTTATATTTACACACACACACGTGTAGTGTGTATTAAATGTGAATCTGCATGGCCACTCTATAACATCAATTAAAAAAAAAACTAGATATAGCCTAACTGAATCATGGATTTCCAGAAAAGTCCCTGAAGCAAGAAGTTTTCTGCATCAGCCTGGATGCAGGCTCATCAAAATGTTTTCTCAGGCACTTGTCATGGTGACACACAGGGCAAGAGTAGGTGTGATGGCTGATCCTGTCACCTTGAAGACATCTGAAACCAGTAATAGACACTCCTTTGGTCAGTTCTACTAGTGTAGACCTTTCTTAAAATGATCAACTGAAGAAGACCCTACCCAGGGTGGAAGGCACTTCCTGGTGAAGGCCCAGCTACAAGGAATCCACCCTAATGCTGCCACACCTACTGCCATCTTCTGCTTCCCTGGAAGCCAGCCCCTTCTGCTTTCCAACATGAACTGAAGACCAGTGAGTGGCTCTCTAGGACTAGTCCAGGGCTTCCAGCACCTAAGACTGCTGAGGTATCCAGCCACTTGGACAGAGCAGCTTTTTAACAGCACATTGTGCAAGAGCCAAGCATGACTCATATAAGCTAAACAATTAATTCCCAATCACCCCATATATATCTATATATGCATGTATCCATTCAATCAATTCTGATCCTCAAAGAATCCTAATGCTCAAAGCATAAATGAGACCAACCCCTGAGTACCTGCTGCCCAATACAAGTGAACACATTACCTTTGAAGTACTTTTTCTTCATATGATGTCAAGCTGCTCTTTTCTAAGTATTATTTGTTCTGAATTGGGGATTGATTGTTTCTGCATCATTCTTACCCCATCTGAAAATACATTGATCTGTAGATAATCAAACCCAGGGTCTTGTGCCTCACACATAAGCCCTTATCACTGAGCTACGCTTCAGCCTTAAACTTCATATAATTTTAGCCAGATGTAATGGTACATACTTGTAATAGCAGCAGCTTGAAGGATAAGCAGGAGGCTAGTTGCTTCTGGGTCAGTGAGGGCTACGTATAAAACAAAAGCAAAACAATATAAAGCTTATGTAAGTTTATACAAAACAACAACTTTATATAGTTTTATATAAATGTTTATACTGTACAACTCACTGCTTCCCCCTCATAAATTATGCTTGGTAAGCTTTTAACTCGGTTGATACAGTTAAAGTAAAATATCCAACTTTCAGGTTTTTGGGTTTTTTTTTGGCTGCTTCTGTCTCCCAAGTGCTGGGATTAAAGGTCCCCCAACTTTCTTTAGATTTAATTTTTAATTATGTGAGTCTAAGTGGGTATGAGCATGGGTGCAGATGCCTGAAGAGGCCAGAGGAGGGCGTTAGATCCCTCAAAGCAGGAGTTACAGGTGGTTAAGATCCTCTGTAACAGTATGTGCTCTTCTCAGCTAAGACACCTGTCTAGCCTAGTATCAGCTTTCATCTCAAATTCCTATGCTTTAGTTTCTCCCGCTACTCAGCTGAGTGTTCTGACTTAATCATCACTGAATACTCTTCCATGTGTGAAATCCTAATACTTTTTATAAGGAATGTACAGGTGTGCAGTTTGCTCTAATAGTTTAGCCCCGATCTACTTGAGGTGTAATGCTTAGGAACACATGCCCACCGGAAATGTGCTATGATCTTTTCAGATAGATGGAAAAACTTAATTATACTACTTCAGATGTGAGACAAGGTGATCTGCAATGAAATGGGGAATGACCAGGAAAAAATTGAGAATTTACAATGCAAAAATTGCAAAGTTTATTTTCTTAAATAAAATACTATATCCATATCCATACAAATAATTATTACAGCCATTAAAATGTTACATTTAACAATAAAAATTTCAAAACTTTAAACAAGAGCATGTTTTGTAATATTCACATCCTAATACAATGCATTTGTAAAAAGATGTCAAAATAAACAGGACCTATTCTTATTTACAACTGTAGGACAATCCTGATCCTATTATACATATCTGCTCTGTATTCCATTACAAAACAAATTAGTTTCCATTAGAATTATAAACCAAGTGATTTACAGTTATAGGACACAGTGCACAGAAGACTGCTGGCTGGGTCACAGGTACACAGATTACACTACTGAAGCACTAAAACTTGTGTTTTCCTGGTGCTTGCCTACAGTAAGCATCACAACCAGTGTATCTATAAATAATCCGTGAAAGTAATCATGTTCTCCTCAATTTTCAACCTTTTTAAAAAACCAAAATGAACACACACACACACACACATGCACACGCACACGCGCAAACACACACCACCTGCTGAAAGTGGAAGATCTTTCCTGCACAGTAACAAAACTGCAGCATCTGGTCCCTTCTTAGAAGTTCAACAGCCTGAAAATTTACCACTATCATCAAAGCCCTGTGCCCAGTGACCTTACAGATGGAAATGACTTGAAGACTTCGGGAGCAGGGGGGAAGAGAGGTCTCAGAAAGAGTGAAGACAAAATTAAGCAGGTCAACTTTAATTTCCTATTACATACTGCACGGACAGCTGTACACACACCTGGGCTAAAAGGTTAAAGATTTTTTGTTTGTTTGTTTAAAAATGTGCTACAAGAGAGGTTTTGTCTGTGTCTCATGAACTTTAATGACAGGTTGTGCATTCATCCAGAACAGCTTGCAGATCATGGCTGGCATTCTCAGCCTAAGCTGAGTTATGTTTATGATGCACGTGTGACCCCCTCCCCACAAAAACAATTACCAGGTAGAGTTTATGCCAACGTGGAAATGAGGATGTGGAAGGACGGCCTGCCTCACAAGCTCGGGTACAGGTTCAGCTACACAACTTGCTAGCTACTTTGTCAACGATGGCTCAGAGGCGGTAAGGCAAGAGTGAGAAGCATCGGCCGTACTGGTCATCTAGAAGGTGTTTGGTCGAACAGCATGTGCTTTGCTGAAGCACAGGGCCGGCTGGGTGGTATGTTCTGGGATCTGGTCTCAGGAATCAGAGGCGCAGTTTCAGGAAAGGGGCAGTGCCAGAGCAGAGGTGTGGGGTCAGAACTAGAAACTCTGAGCCCAAGGTCCTCAATGTTTTCCCAGCCCACATGGACTGTCTTCATCTGAGCCCTGTAAGCCCCATGGGAGCTACTAAGAACAGCTTAGATTTTTACTATAGTAGAATTCAGCACAGCACAAACAGAATATTGAGTATAGTCAAGCAAAAAAACAAGCAAGCAAACAAAACAAACCAACAAACAAAACCCTTAGTTTTTGGTAGAACTTTGGGAAAAGAAAACAAAATGCTGACATTCAGCCTGAAAGGCATCTCTAGAAAAAATTAATTTGCACATTGCAAAACAACCACTCAGAGATTAAGTCCATACTAGTTTTTCTGGTCATTGGCTAATGGTTGCCCTCCAGATGTAACAGCCAAAGGCACACTTCTTCTAGTCAATCAGTACCTAGATGACAGACTTGGAATGCCTTTCAGGCATTAAGGTACAGGCTCAAAGCTATTCTATTTTGGTTCCTCCTCTAACCTTTTCTCCCACCACAGGGGAGAAGTTTACCAACTTTAAACTAATGGCATTTGGAGGAATTGTTGCTGTTTAAGAAAGAGGCATAGGGGTTGCCAATAGGTAAAACCTGGGACCCACTACTACACACTGGTCTAATAAGAGAGGGTGGGCCCAATCACATTCCAACATGGAGGCATAACTGTCTCGTGGACAAAGCCAGGCTGCCTGCCATCTGCTTGATGTGGAACAGCTAAAGGAGAGCAAGAGCCTACACACCTGTGTGAAGGAAGGACAAAACCAAAAGCACAGTACAATCTCATTTTAATGTTTCCATTAAAATGTATGTCTACACTTTTTTTTTTTTGAGTATAAGTTTTAGCCTCTCCATGAGATGGCTAACATTAGAAGGCAAGAGCAAGGCAAAAGAAGTTTCCTTAAAATGCTAAAAGGCTGATGTAACAAGCTAACCTCCATTGCAGTTCAGCATAATCCTGATCAGTCTCTGGGGACTCCCAAAGCCAGAGTTTAGACCCCCCAGCCTTCTGACATCACACTGCCACCACTGTGGATCCTGCCCTCCACTCTGACAGGGAGCGGCTGCTGCCATCTCAGAGCTATGCTAGGGAAAACAGAAACAGAACTCCTGCAGAAATACAAGACTTATAAAAACCCAGTGTCTATCAAAAACAATAAAATGGATTTATTTCATCTATAGCTGGCATATTTAACACATTCATTGAAGTACACAAAGAGAAATCTAAAACTCTTCACTTCATTGGAACTCTACTTGGGAATGCCCAAAGGAACAGAGCATGTTTAGCGATCCTGTATGATCAACAGTCGGAACAAGATGAGCTAATCAATGACTCACTTAGGAGGCAGACATGGGCTTGTGTACTTCCAGAAATCACAGTTATCTGTGGAAATGCTTTACAAAGCCATGTTAAAAGGTTAGGACAACATGAAACTTATAACCAAGTTTGACTGCATTTTCTGTCATTGCTTCAAAAAAGTTTTATCTTGATACTACCAGAAACCATTTAAGTTTCTTCCCCAAATCATTTAGCTTTAATTATTAACATGAATAAGAACCCAGACTTTTAAGCCAAGTGCAAACTCTTTCTCATCTGAATCCATGTATGAAATGATCTCTAACACACAAGTGCATCATGTATTTACTTAGAGCCACATGTGAGCAGGAACCCAATTATTTGCAGACTTTTACATCTCACAGAAGGCTGAGATTCAGACAACCTCACAATACTCTTCTCGGCATGAAAACCCTGACAACGCAATGCTATCTCAGGACAGAGCTGAGCTGCAGACAACCAAATAAAAATAACCCAAAGTATTAACAGGCTTAGGACTTAGTGCTGCAGTCACAAATGGAGCTTCTTTGCTGGGTGGTGGGGTGTACCTTGAGTCCAGCTACCTAGGAGGCTGAAAGTTCTGCTTAAGCCAATTCAGGGCCAGTCTGGACAACAGAGCATGATCCCTGTCTCAGAAACACAACACAAAACTGGAGTTTCTCCACAGCATGCAGCCTTGGTTCCAATAATGCAAGCCTGCCCTTCCTAACTCAAGAGCCACCATGATGTAAAGACGCACGTGTGAAAGGGAGGGGGAATAGCCATACACAACACTACCTTAATGAACTTAGCAAACTGGGCCTCCAAGTACAAAGACCACTCTGAATATTAATGCTTAAAGCAATTCATAAATGATTCTTTTTCCTCAGAAACCTTGCTATTGTGGTGCACATGAGTTAAGTAATGCAACTGTGAAGTTCTCTTCTCTCCCAGTGGGAGGAAACTATGTGGAGGAAACACAGGTTTGCTCTGTTCACCAGGAAGGGTAATTTTCAGGAACGAAACTGACAAGGCACTGATCAGACTAGTACAAAAAAGCCAAAGGAAAAAACCCAAACCCTCTGTGGTCCATGGGCTCGCTTCTACTAAGCCAACCGGCCCATCTCTGCATTTGTCCTTCTCTCTCCATTCATTTTTTACCAGAATGAAGCAACAGTTGAAAGCTAAGAGTTTAAATGGTTTTAAAAAAATGCAGTACATAAATTTTTTCTTAGTTTTAAGTTCTCAAGACTTAATATATGCTTTTAAATTCATTACTAATTCAGTGGTGTTAAAAAAACCATCTACAGCAGGACCCTTTTCCTCCTTGTCCAACCTTGATATTAGGGTTTCTGTATAGTTTTATTGTAACTTGTTATGCAGTATCTGGTTGATATCCCTGGGAAGCCCGTCCCCCCCCCCCTCTTTTTAAAAGGGAAATGGAGACGTGGATCTGGAGGATCAGAGAGGTGGAGGAGACAGGGATGGGGAAACTGCAGTTGGGATGTAATGTATGAGAGAATAGTAACATTAATAATAATCTTAAAAAAAAACTACAGCATGCTTTAGAGCAGGAGTTCTCAACCTGTGGGGCTCAAACAACCTTTCACAGGGGTTGCCTAAGACTCTCGGAAAACACAGATGATTCATAGCAGTAGCAAAGTTACAGTTATGAAGTAGCAATGAAAATAATTTTATGGTTGGGGGTCACCACAGCATGAGGAACACAGCATTAAGGGTTGCGTTAGGAAGGTTGAGAACCACTGCTGTAGAGCAAGCCTCAATTTCCCATTTGCAGATGGCAGTCCTACTGTCTTTTCCAATCTGTTCACTTTTAATTGAGACGAGACTATGCCTGTTTACCATGTACAATGTGATCTGCATCTCCAATAGCAAGGACAGGCTAGACTTGGGAACCCGCTTTCACATGGACTCACACTCATGAACTCAGATACACATAGAGAATGTCTTTTTGTGAAGCACCATTTCATACTTTCAAGAAAAATAATGAATTCATTTTCTTATAATTTTTATGAAGAACAATAATGTAATTTACAATGCAATATTTAATATAAATAATCAGTAAATGAAAATACTGAGACAGCTTAAACCCCTACTCAGAAGTATCTGAAAAGGCTCAAATGTGTCTTCTAAACACAGTATTCACTGAGCAGTTCTAATATTTAAATGATTGTAAATTAATTTATTTCAAGACCAAATAAATAGAATGAAGAGAGAATACTACATCAACTCAACTGATGAAGCACTACTCACTAATGACCCTAGGAAAAGCCACCATACAATGTCTGTTAGTCTTTGGCCTAATGCAAAACCCAAGTACTAAGTGAAAAACATTTCTGTATTTTGTCTTAGCTTTGTATTTTTAAGGCTCATTGTCTAAGGAAGACTTTTACTTTCCATGATCTTGGCACATTAAAGGATAATGTGGCTCTCTATTTTGAAGAACAAGACATGAAATTTAGGTAGTTCATTAAAATTATAATTAAGAAAGAAGTCTTTGTAACCAAGTTCAGGAGTCAAACACTTCATATATTTTTTTTTAATCTGCTTATTTTATGTATGGGAATTTAGCCCACTATCAATTTATCACTTGCCATGGCTGAGAATTGTTAGATGTTGACACCACTGAGTGATGAATCATGTTTTTTTCAAGTTGATTTTACTTTTGGACTTGCAACCCAACGATCTCAACTATCTATCTTACAACTTATCAACAACTGAGTTTAGAATCTCAGCTCCTTCCTACCATCCAGCATGTGCCAAGATCTCTTCAATTTCTTGTTGGTTAGTACTTAGGGAACAAAAGATTACAAGTCAAACTTGGAAAGGTAAATCATTTAGATGATCAAAGAAAGCACATCACTCAGAAATAAGAGGTGATTGTTTTGACAACCCTGGTGTATGCATCCTCTCTGACATGGCTCCCTTATAATCAGAAGCCAACTGAAAAATGGTTATCCAAAACAAAGACATATACCCACACAAACTCCCTCAATGCACACGTGTACACACAAGAACAGCTGTCAATCCAAACCTTCGCATTTAGTCTCTCTGGATTTAAACGGCTGAGCTGCAATCATGACCTAAGATATGGCTTATGTTGTGAGCAGGTCTGTTTGAGGACTGCTTGGAGGAGTCAGAAGCAGAGGAATTTGCTATGGTGAGCAAAGGTGACATCGCTGAGCCATCAGGAAGAGCCGTTGCTATTTCCGGAAACAATGATGTCATATTGAAATTGGATAGGTGAGAGTTAGCCATATGCATTGGCGGCATCTCAGGGAGAAGGGGAAAACTTGGCTGAGCGAAGCCAACAGGTCTGGGAGGAGATAAAATGGATCCAAAACGGTTGTTTAAACTTCCACTGTTTACTTTCTCTGTGCTAGGATTGGAGAACATTTGATTAGAAAAATAAGGGATTGAAATGTCATTGGACAGAGTAGGATGAGCAGGAGAATAGGGGGGGTAGAAGGAAGGTAGAGTGTTTTGGGGATCTACTGGGATGAGAGCTGGAGTTCGTGTGGCACTAGGCTGGGTAACCTGTGGAATGAAGGAAGTATTTGCATTTATTGGTGGATTCATGCCACCCTCAGGAATAAAAGGGAAACCAAAATTTTGTGACAGCGTATGCTGGTCAGGACCTGAATTATCGTTAGGGACTTGTGGACTCTCGGGCATGAAACGAACAATACCCCCTCTCTTTTCTGCGGCAGGTTGCTGACGTCCAAGAATCATGCTGCCGCCAGCAGGGAGAGGAAGATGAGGAAGACTTGGGTCAAAGACACTACTGTGCCTTTGATTTCCAGATCGATTCCTTTCAGGTTGGCGGATTTTGGAGCCACTGCTGTCTTGCAGGGGATGTCTTGACCTCTGGGCAACTGAAGAGTTAGCCTGACGTACAGGAGGCCCTTGGTCAGCATTTCCATGAGACACAGACGGGTGTGGCAAGGTTGGCCTTGCAACCCCATGCATGTTGGATGTGACCGGAGGAGGGTTCATGTGGCTCTTGGTCCCATGACTGTCAGTAATCCTCATGGAATTGGACTTCTGTACAGAAACATTGGGACTTGTGTTTCGACCTTGAATATCTCCTGAGGAAGAGGAACTTGAAAAAGGAATATTCAAAGTGCTGTTCCTGGTGTTAATTGCCCCTAAAGACATGTCACAACTCTCCCTATTCTGACTCTCACTCTCTCTTCTAATATGAACACTTTCCCGGGTTGGGGGACAATTATATTCAATTGTTGAAGATGGACCACATTGTGTATTCCTTGGATGTTCTGAGAGTGGCCTTTGGTTTCCAATGACCTGGTCACCAAGGTGAGGAGCAAGTAAACTCTGCATGAAACTCTGGTGACATGTGTTCTCACTGTCCCTTGGTGGGACAGCATTTCCTGCTGGGACGCTTTGAACTGGTGGATAAGATAACCTCTTTTGTCGGTCGATTGGTGGTGGGCCAGTGTTCTGACTAATTCGAAAAGCCTGTGACTGCATACTTCTCAGTGATGGCACAGGGTTACCTATTTCATTATTTCTTGAAGATTGTGCTTCAAAATTACTCTGGGGCTGTTGGCTGGCTCCAGCTGGTTTGAATGTCTGACAATCAGGAAGAGGGATGGCATGGTCCATGCGACCCTGCATATTATGAAGTGCCAAGCTTTTATTTCTGGGAACATCTATATAACTTCTCATTTCAAGCTGATCTGAAACCCTTGAACCCTGAATCGACATGCCCATTCTCTGTTCCGAAGTTGAAGATGACTTTCCAATGAGAGCCTCAGCAGAGTAACTGGACACTCGGTTTCTCTCTGGCCTGTGTGGAGCACAGGTCATGTCTGAAGACCTAGTCACAATACTGGGCTGAGACACCATTTGCTGCTCTAAGCCTCTTGGTGGCAAAAGCCTCTGCATTGGATTATGACCGGATACATGGTCAGAAGAAACTGTTGAACCCTGCTGTCTGCTTCCAACATCCTGTTGCTGGTGCAGAATCTCTTGACTGATATGGTTCTGGGCATGGTTATGGTGGCCCCGGCCAGTTGAAGAGTTTTCACAGCTCTTCTCTGGCTGGGAACTTGCAAAGTGTTGCTGCATCTGTTGTTGCATCTGTTGATGGTGAGGATGTGGCTGACTACTCTTGGGTCTCGACTGGTCAGTCCCATGGTGTTTTGGTTGTAAGGACAGCTGAGAGGCAGGAGTGCCCTGAACGAGATTTCTCTTCTTCTGCATCTGAACTTCCTGTTGTAGAGTTCTCTGCTGGTGCACAATATGGGGCTGGGAGTGGACAGCACTGTCTGCATGAGGCACATGATGCTGCAGCTGATATAAGTGATGCCTCTCTCTTAACTGCCCTGCTTGCTGCTGCTGCTGCTGCTGCTGCTTGATGTAGAGATGGTTGGTGTGAAGGTGAGACACCGCTTGAGCTGGTACATGCTGTTGTAGGGCCTGCAGATGTTGACTTGCCTGAGCTTGTTGCTGTTGCTCAGCAACTGGAGGCTGAGAACCACACTGAACTTCAGTCTGCCTCAATGCAGGTGCCACAAAGTTGTTCCCAGGAGGGAATAGCCGTGTAAGGCCGTCTCCATGAGCTGGGTTGCTAGCAGGAACAACTGAGTTTGAAGAGTTGGTGGGGATCTGACTCCCCAACATTTGAGTTTGATCAGGAATACTGTCTGGGGTCCGGCTCATCAGGGGCATACTTTCAAGCCTCAGAGGGGCTGGCTGACAGTGTTTTTGTCGTTTGGCTGAAGACAGTAGAAGATCATCTTGTACAGCACGCTTTGCAGAATCTTTCCGGCTCTCTTGACTCGGCTTCGAGCGGGGTTCTTGAGCCTGTGGATTTGGTACAGCACTAGTCATGCTATTCAGCTGTTCCTGGGGATAGTCTGTCATCAGAGGTGGTGCAGGAGGCTGGCTGCTATAAGAGCTGGATACAACAGGCATATTAACAGTTACAGGAATAGATGTTTGCTCAGAAGTCTGCGATAACCCCGTGCAGCTGACCAGAGGATGGCTGACATTGCTCTGATGGACAAGATTATTCACACTTAAACTGGTCAGACTTGGTGGCTGAGAGGCCGACGCCTGTAAGGAGGCATTTGATGATTTATTTCCCAGAGAACAGCTAGATTTTTCAAGAGGTCTATTGACTGTGACTTCCACTGAATCCTGAGAGTTAAATTCATTTGGTGTTGCATCTGCCTGTCCCGTGCAAGGCTTCTTACAGATTTGTGTTTTAAAAGGCTGTTCTCCCTCTAAAGAGGTTTCAGAAGACTTAGAAGAAACCTCCCTCGTCTCAGGCTGCGTGCCAACCCTTCCCTTCTCAATGTTCTCCTGGTCCAAAATAGCTCTTGCTGCCAGGGCTACAATATCAGTTTGCTCTGCAAAGGTACAGCTGTCACATGTGTTAGCTGTTGTACTGCTGGTCACGTCTTCGCGAGCTGTTTCGGGAAGCATGGATGCAACCGAGAAACTACGACTACTGCCAGAGCTGGTTGACATAGGAGAGTCAGCTTGCCTGCCGGTGAGCAAAGAACCATTAATAACCTCTTGATCTGGGAGACAGGAGTGGTGCTGTGGTGGATCTCTGTCATCATTTATCAGTAACAGTTCCTGCTTGGGATGCAAATCAACATTAGAATCACCCATCTTAGAATTATCTGGAGAAAAATCTGTATGATCCATCTGAACAGAAAGAGATGGTTTCTGAAGGTCTTTTTCTTTAGTAAGATCAGATAGCAGCATTGTTAGACCTTGCCCCTTTAAAGGCCCTGCTGCTTGCATGGTGTCCAATGCATCCTGCTGAACGGAGCAAGGTTCTGCCACAATTTCTACTTCAGAAATACAGTCAGCACTTGAAGTGCTTGTAGTGGATGACATACCAGAAACCTGAGAAACCAAAATCTGGGATTTGATAGGAGATGGACCCAACACATTGGTTGAAGTACAGGAGTTTGTAGCACTGGACAATGCTACAGTAGTTGGTGGTGTGCCCTGAGATGTCTCTTGCAAGATGGGAGAATCTTTGGATTTTGCTGGGGCCACTGCAAACTGTTCATTTGTTTCCGATTCTTGGGAGGATGAGCTATAGTCCCCTGCTGACTTAGGTTTGGACACAGACTCAGGGATTACTGATTCAGAACTCAGAATGTCCAAAGAATGTGAAGCAGAAATACTAACACTCTTTGTCTGGGACACAGCAACAGATGGGAGGCCAACAGGGAGGCTGTTCAGCAGTCCGTCACTACATGATGGCTCTGCTGAGCTGTCTGTTCTGGGACCATCTAGATTGCCCATATCTCTGACTGAATTCAGGGGACATGCTGGCTTGTTAGCTGCTAAGTGTTTCTTGGCACCGGGCTTCTTGTTCGGTCTTTTTGATTTCATGGTAGAGGACGAACAAGTGACGGTGTTTACTGAGGAAGCTGTTGCAAGACTGTGCGTATTGGGTAGTGTGGCTGAATTATCTGTTGTCATGGTAGGTGCTACAGTGGTTAGTGACACACAGTTAGCTGGACTGGGCTGACTGTTTGCAGAAGTCTGAGGATTAGCAGACTGGCTAATGGACAATTGTACACAGCTTTGCCCAGCCATCTGCGATATGCTTTGATTGAGGCTGGCCAAAGCCCCAAATGTGTTTAGGGCAACATTGGTATTTGGATCTTCGCTGGTGGTAGGTTGAATAATTTGCATAGGGCTTTGATTTGTAGTTCCTGATGAAGACAGGACAGGCTGCAAAGCAAAGAGCTGCCCATTTAAAGAAATGGTTTGAGGCTGCTGTTGGTTTGCCATGGTAACAGAAAAAGTTTGGGTTGAATTAGATGTGGATAAAGATGAAGGTCTTGGTAATATATGGACAAGATGCTTTCCTCCAAAAGTCTGTGGGACTGGCACATTTTGCACTGAATTATGAGACCCTATTATAGCACTGGCACCATTAACAGGAAGTCGAACAGGACCAGGATGGGGAGCAGAGAGGAGTGGCAATGGGTTCTGATTGGCAGCCTGTATGATGACAATCTGCTGACCTACTGTTTGGTTGGGAACCTCTGCCCTCATCATTGCTGGGCAAGGGGTTGTGCTGGGTGGCTGAAGAATGATAACGTTTTGGTTACCGGGAGCTGCAGTGACGGCTGACCCAACTGGCTGAGCCATCTGAATCACTTGCATTGCTGAATTCAAGGGAAGGATATTTTTTGGAAGCTGAGATTTAACTTGTGGCTGGGCAATTGGTGGCTGCATAGGTAACGGTGGACACGAAGGCAAAGTGACCACTACCTGCTCAATTGGAGGCCCATCTGCGGGAAGGGAATTATTTAAAGTGATGGCTGTAGCCACTTGGTTATGGAGGCTTGGGGTAGGGTTGGTATCAGACTCATTTAATACTGGAGTCACAGCAGAAGACGGTGTCTGGCTTAAAGGCTGAATAGTATTTCCAGCCATTTGCAAAGTAGTCCATGTTGTCTGTGTGTTTCCAGCCGAAGAGATTCGGGTAAGGCTATTGATGTTTTTCAAATCTGAAGCACTAACACTTGAAGAAGGCAAAGAACAAGAAAGAGTCCAACCACTGTCCAAAGGATTTGCAGAAAGACTGCTCACTGGGAGGGTGGTCTTCACTACTCTGGTGGGAGCTGATGCCACCACTGTCGTTGTATTTGTTGAGTCTGCTGCCTTGCTAATGCTCACCAGAGAAGAATCACCTGTACACCTGGGAGGGCCAGGGCTTACTGTGGTGGTAACGGACACAACAATGGTGTTCTGCAAATCTCCACTCAACTCCTGCACACTCGGGCCAGATCTGGTTCCTTGATGCACTTTAGAGGCAGTTGCTGAGCTGTTGGAGGAGGTGGTTGTGACACACACAACTGACTGTTTTGATGATTTAGGGCTCTCTTGCCCATTGCTATTTTCTGAAGCATTTTGATCATTTAGGCATGTGTACAAGGAACGATGTTGGTGAGGGTCAGGGCCAACTGAAACAGTGATCAGTGAGCCACCAGTGGCACCAAGCACACTTGATTGGCTTTCAGAAGTAGAAAGTTCAAGAATATTTTGAGCAGAAATGGCAGCGGGAAGACAAAGGGGAACAGGCTGGTTGGCAGCCAGCGCAGACACTGTAGTCTGATGCCACGGTTTGTTTTCAGAAGGGTAAACTCCAGAAATAGACACAGGAGTCACAAGCTTGCAGGACCTCTGCACTGGCACCACATTGGCGGTCTGCTTTTGCAAGCTGTGACCAACATTAAAGGTTATTCCCTGAACAGCTGTCCCTTGGCTGTTTCCCCCAGGCTGGCTCCCATTGGAATAAACAATGATGTTTTTCTGGACCTGGTCACTCGGAATAACAACCGAAACCTTTGAGTTTTTCAGATTTCCTTTCCAGTGGATTGTGGGGTCATCATATAAACATATGTCATTTGCTTTCAATAATTCAATATATCGGCCATTTTCTTTTTGGATTTCTTCCAGTTGTTTTCGTAGCTTTTTAATTTCTTCAGCTAAAATATTAGAAATGAAGACATCAGATTACTGGTGAATGTCAGTGATTATAACAACTTAAGCAAAAATATATGTGCTAAGCCACTAATTCCAATTCTAGCCTTCAAAGGCCTTAGCAGAGCCATGAGCTCTCTGCTGCTATGAGGTTTTCTTCTAAGAATGATACCCCAAGCCTTCTTTATATTCCTTTCAAACTATATACCTTTAAAGGCCAACCACTAAAAATCTCCTAAAGTGTACAAGTCTCAACATTCCCAATCCAAAATTTCTCAGTAGCATAGCTAACAGATGAAACAGGAACACAGGCTGATTCCTGGGAACATGCTTTTGATAAGCTGAAAGCTCTTTACTCAGGCCTCTATCTAAGTTCAGGGTTACCACAACTGACAGGCCTCTTAAACTGAATACAGAATGCAAAGGTTCCATCTGAGCTGAACAGGCTGCAGCTTGATGTAGTAGCCCAAGTGTGGCCAGAATGTAAGAGATAGATATCCTCACAGCTACCCATGGATGACACTTGTTTTATTATCAAGGCTGATGGGTATAATTCTTAATTCTGCTAATGTCCCATCTGACTAACAAAACCAGCTTAGAGCCATGTTAGACACTACCATCCCTTTTGGCAAATAGCTTTGGAATGGGAATTTTCAGAGTTGGATCTTGTGTGCTGTAGGGGTCCACAGGTGTGAGTACTATTATTCCACCTTGACTAAATGTGAGAGAGTTTGACTTATTTTTACTCCTTCAAAGTTGTTGACAACAGGTGTGGCTACAAACAAGAGATCTTGACCTAGGGTGTGGTTACTTGGTGTTTTGAACATTATGATGGCCAATAGAGGTAGATCTGTTCCATCCTGACCAAAGGTCAGAGAATTCAAGCCTATTCCTGCTCCTTCATTTTTATTTTATTTTATTTTTTTGTTTTTTGAGACAGGGTTTCTCTGTAGCTTTTGGAGCCTGTCCTGGAACTAGCTCTTGTAGACCAGGCTGGTCTCGCCACTGCCCGGCCTGCTCCTTCATTTTTTTTTTTTTTTTGGTTTTTTGAGACAGGGTTTCTCTGCGGCTTTGGAGCCTGTCCTGAAACTAGCTCTTGTAGATCAGGCTGGTCTCGAACTGCTCCTTCATTTTTAATAGGAGGTTTGACATAGGGAGTAGCTGCCTACAGGATACTTGGCCTAGGGTGTATTCATTGCATATCGTGCTCAAAACATCAGAATGCTTAACTCAGGAAATAGCGGCTTGATGTCTCAAGTACTGAAGCAAAGTAATTGTTCTGGTTGTACTTTGTGTCCTGTTAAAACAGTCTTTTTCCTTCTTCCCCTCCCCCTTTTTGTATTGGGGTATATAAAGTATGAAAAATAAATGCAGGTGGATTCAGTATTCACTGAGCTGCCATCCCAGTGCTACCCTGTGTCTCTGTATTTCTTTTGTATCTCTGTCTATTCTGTCTAACATTTCTAATCCACATGTCCCTCCCCTGGAACAAACCCGTTGTGGCTGGACCATGACAGATGTCACCTCAACATGTGGCTTATGACAGTGTGCTTAATTATCTTAATTTTGTTTCTCCTCTTGTTTACAGTTAATCCATTCTCAGATAGTCCTGCAGCAATTCTAACTTCATATAGCTCAAAGTCAGCAAGAACAGAAACTTTAAATTCTTCTAACCACTGCAGCCCAAACAAAGTAGCCAGACTAACTAGATGTCTAACTCCTAAATGCCTTTAGGGGCTCACCTCTTGAGGAGATAATGCGAAGCAGGTAGATAGATATTAGCAGATTTGGAGGTCACTGGGATGAGCCTCTCCCTCATAATCAACAGCTTATTTATATATTTACTTTGGGTTTTCAATACAAGGTTTCTCCATGGATAGCCTTGGCTGTCCAGAAACTTGTCTGGACAGACCAGGCTGGCCTTGAACTCACAGAAATTTACCTGCCTCTGCCTCCTGAGTGCTAGGATTAAAGGAATTCACCACCATCACCCAGATAACCAATAATTTTTAAACCAGAACTGCAGGACTCTGATTACTGGTCAAAGAAATGGGAAGATCTCCAGTGCCAGGTAAAGAAGTGACATTCTGAAGTGAGTGGAAGGTCACTACTAAATTATAATATTACATATAATCATGTTATATATAATATATTACTCTCTCTCTCTGTGCACACTGACCTTCACCAGGCATGTTAAAACACCCCCCCCAATAAACTCCTAAGTAGGTTTGTTGCATGTTCCATATTTCCTTCTTGGTGCGGGAGATGTGTCTGTATTCTGTCAATCATGTTTTAAATAAATGCTGATTGGCCAGGCAGGAAGTATAGGCGGGAAAACCAGACAGGAAGTAGGTGTGGCGCAAGGAGAACAGGAGAAATTGGGAAGCAGGAAGCTTCCTTGGGATTCCTGCGCAGATCTCCAACAAGGCAACATGTAGCAGCCCAGCTGAGAGAAGGTACTGGCTATGTGGCTGACAATGGGTTAATATAAGTTATGGGAGCTGGTAGGAAGACCGAGCTAATGGGCCAATCAGTGTATAACCTAATATAGACTCTCTGTGTGACTTTCTTTGGGGCTCGCCAGCTGTGGGGTACTGGGCAGGACAGAAACCCCAGCGAGCAGGCCCCTCATGTTACACCTTCTCACTCGTGCCAGGTAATTTCAGGTGGTCTACTAGGTTCTTTTCAGAACCATAGTAAGTGGCCACTCTACAGTCTTCCACCCTGAGGGGTTATACTGGCCTGCAGTGTGTCTCCTTTCAGCTTCTCTCCAATGTGGGAAAAATTCAAACCCACAGCAAGAAAGTTACAATTAAAAATCAAACATTGTTAAATGATCTGGAAGTTCAATATATACTTTATATTAATGTAAACAATTATGAAATGTATATTTTGGTTCTCTAAGTCAATACATTGTTAAAACTTAGCCCAGATTGACCCTCTGATTTTGTTTATAGGTCACACTGGGCAGAACTCCTCTATGAATCAGAGCCTTGTGATAGTCTCCTAACTGCAAGACCCAAGTAGACAAAGGAGATTGAACACTATTAGTTTCATGACTTAGGCAAATATGAAACACACAGAAGTAATCAAAACTGAAGTTATGTATTTCTACAAGATGAAATTAACCAACCACAGAGGAGGAAGGAGTTTGGTTACAATGATCTCATTTGCAATGCTATTGTCTTGCGTTCCTTGAAGGCTGGTCTATTCTGATTTGAGGGTTAGGGGAGCTTTTCATGTCCTCAAGTGCATGTTACTGCAACACAAACTTCTAAGCATCGTCTAACAAACAAGAGACAGCAAGATTCTACACAACTCTACCTTGTTCACTGTTCCCTCCGTTAAGCAGGAGTTCATCATTTTGTCGCTTCAATTCTGTTATATACTTAAAGGCTTGGTCCAAGATCATGTTCTTGCTCTGCAAAAGAATTTAAACCATTTAAACATTTCATCAAAAGTTAAAATATTTGGATTTAAAGGTTTAAAAAAGATTTAAATAAAGAACACTTTGAGAAGTATAGGTATTAGCTCTTCTTTGAAGTTCTGGTAGAATTCTTCACTGAAATCATCTGACCCTGAACACTTCTCCATTGCTGGTGGGAATGCAAACTTGTACAACCACTCTGGAAATCAGTATGGTAGTTTCTCAGAAAACTGGAAATCAACCTACCTCAGGACCCAGCAATACACTCTTGGACATATTCCCAAAAGATGCTCAATCATACTACAAGGACATTTGTTGATCGATGTTCATAGCAGCTTTATTTGTAATAGCCAGAACCTAGAAACAACCTAGGTGCCTCTCAACCGAAGAATGGGTAAGGAAAATGAGGCACATTTACACATTAGAGTACTACTCTACAAATGACATATTGAAATTTGCATGCAAATGGATGAAAATGGAAAAAAAATCCTGAGTGAAGTAACACAGACCCAGAATGATAAACATGGCATGTCCTCACTCATAAGTGGATACTAGCTGTAAAGCAAAGGATATTGTGCCTATCACGATCCTAGAGAAGCTAAATAACAAGGTGAACCCTAAGAAAAACATACATAGATCCACCTGGAAAGCAGAAATAGAAAAGATCATCTGACAAAATTGGGAGCATGGGGGTGGGAGTAGAAGGGAGGGCAGAAGGAGAAGAGGAGGGAAGAAGGGGGGGAAGAACTTGAAGGAATAGAATAGTCGAGATGGAAGACAGACAAAGATGAGAGCAAGGAAAGAGATATTTTTATTGAGGTAGACATTATGGGGCTAGCAAGAAACCTGGCACTAGAGAAATTCCCAGGAATACACAAGATGACCCCAGTTAAGACCCTAAGCAAAAGAGAGGGTGCATAAACTGGTCTTGCCCAGTAGTCAAATTGATGAATATCTTAAATATTACTACAGATCCTTCATCCAGCAACTGATGGAAACAGAGGCAGAGACCTGCAGCGGAGCATTGGGCTGAGCTTCCAAAGTCCAGCTGAAGAATGGGAGGAGTGAGAACATGAGCAAAGTGGTCAAGACCATGGGTACACCCACTGAAACAGTTTTCATGAGCCAACTCCAGCCGAACAAGGAAGGAAACAGCATAGGTCCAAAACCAGTCCCTCTGAATGTGGGTGGCAGTTGTATGGCTGGAGCAGACTGTGGGGCCACTGGCAGTGGCACTAGGATCTATCCCTACTGCTTGTACTGGCTTTTTGGGAACCTATTCTCTTTGCATGTATACCTTGCTCAGCTTAGATATAGTAGGGATGACCTTCAACATTCCCAAAGCAATGTGCCTTACCCCTTTGAGGAGTGGATAGGGGGTGGAGTGGGGAGGTAGAAGGGGGAAGTGGGAGGAGGGGAGGGTGTTGGTATGTAAAATGAAAAAAAGATAGTTTGCTTTCTTTTTAAAAAAATTGGTTTATTGGATTTAAAAAAAAAGCTTTAAAAAGTGTAAGTGGAAGACCTGTATCCCAGGAGAACAGAACAGGAAGTGTACTCGGACCTTCACATGTGTATCCACACGCACACACACAAATACACCCACATACACATGTATGCCTGCAAACACAATACAAATAAAGTCAAAATGCTTGGTTCCTAAAGAATGATACCTAAAGTTGTCCTTTGGCCTCCACACGCATGCACACACGCACGCACACACAAAATTAGGTGAAAAGATTTTGCAGGATACACAGGAAGCAATAGAAAGGAAAATCAAAGAGGATAAGCAAGGATCTTCGTGACGGTAGTATGTGGAAGGTTTGTGTTCTTCTGTCAAATTTATATGTACCACTTATAATCTGTAATGTGATGGTATTTGGCGCTGAACTCTGAAAGGGCTCTACCTTCATGAATGGGATTAGCGCCCTCACAAGGAGAAAGAGATGGTGAGATGGCTCAGCAGCTAAGAACACTGACTGCTCTTGCAGATTAGAACCCTTATATGAAGAGACAGGCTGGAAAGATGGCTTCTAGCAGAAGATTTGGGTTTTGCTGGAGGAGGTTGCTTGCTTTTTTACCCTGCAAACATGTGTTTCACAGCAGGGTCTGTTTCCCAGAACCCACATGGGGGCTGACAACTGTCTCTAATTCCAGTTCTGGTGCGGGAGAATTGTCTGTATTCTGTCAATCATGTTTTAAATAAATGCTGATTGGCCAGGCAGGAAGTATAGGCGGGAAAACCAGACAGGAAGTAGAGGTGGTGCAAGGAGAACAAAGGAAGCTCTTCCCACATTCCTGTGCAGACCACCAAGGAGGCAACATGTAAGCTGTCCGGCTGAGAAAAAGTACCCGCCATGTGGCTGATATAGATAAAAACAATGGGTTAATATGTTACAAGAGCTAGTAAGAAGGCTGAGATAATGGGCCAATCAGTTTATAACCTAATGTAGATTCTCTGTGTGATTTTCTTTGGGGCTTGCCGGCTGTGGGGTACCGGGTGGGACAGTAACCCTAACGAGCAGGCCCTCGTTACTGTTCCATTTTTACACAGTTCCATCGGCTTCAATAGTCTCTCTGGGTTCTTCACACACACACACAAATAATGATTAACTATTTTTTTTTTGGTTTTTCGAGACAGGGTTTCATTGTGGCTTTGGAGCCTGTGCTGGAACTAGCTCTTGTAGACCAGGCTGGTCTCGAACTCACAAAGATCCACCTACCTCTGCCTCCCGAGTGCTGGGATTAAAGGCATGCGCCACCACTGCCTGGCTGATTAACTATTTTTTTAAAAAAATCAGTTTTTTAAAGTGTGGCAGTCTTTCTTTTTTACCATGTGTGTACATAATTAGGACTAGATTTTTTTATTGTTAAAGATTTTATTTTTTTAAATTTTGTTTCTGTCTTTATGTGGGTTTATGCACATGAATGCCCAAGGAGGCCAGAGTTGTTGGCACTTGTGAGATGCCTGACAAGGGTGCTGGGAATCAAACTGAGGTTCCATGCAAGAGTAGATCCTACTTTTACCTGCTGAGCCATCTCTACAGCCCAAGGACTGGAATCTTCATTTTGAACTCCTCAGCCTTCATAACAGTGAGGTTAAGTGTTTTTGTAAAGTCACTGAATCTGTTATACTTTGTTACTCAAACAGGAGCCTGTAATAAGACACTCTGTTTTTTGAAATGGAACCTTTGGGAAGGCCTCTCTGGAAAGGAGAAAGCATATTGCTGAGGTTCTCTGGAGGAAGAAGAGCCAAGTCATGGGTGTTGGGGATCTCCAGCTCAGGGCCCCATTCCAAACCTGCCGTCAGCACACAGGCAGCAGCTCCCTGGAGCTGCCCTCTCCAGACCTTTCCCAAAGAAAGCCTACCAGGGTCAGTTCCTCCCCAGGGGCTGCCCAAGGCCACACATACAGGGTATTTAAGACCTGGTTGCCAAACCCACCAAGATTTTTTCCTCCCACCTTTCTGAGGGTCACCCCAGAGTTGCTTTGCTCTGTTCATTAAACTTGGACTTATTAATTTGGCTTGGTTGGCTTATTGCATTGGTGGAGACTACCCAATAACCAGGGATCTACACTTATCAATGGGGTTAAAAAGCAAAGGCACTTAGGCATGGTTGACCTTGATTTATTTGTATTTTAATAAATAAAGTTTGCCTTAAGATCAGAATGCAAAGCTAAGCCACTAGAGGCCAGGGAATGTCGGCACACACCTTTAATTCCACAACTCAGGAGACAGAGATGGATGGCTCTCTGTGAGTTCAAGGCTACCCTGAACTACACAAAATCAATCCAGAAACAGATCCAGGTGGTAGTGGCTCATACCTTTAATCCCAGTGTTTGAGAATCACACACCTTTAATCCCAGCAGTAGGGAGGTAGAGACAGGAGCGATATGGCTGGGCAGAAAAAGGAATATAAAGGGGAAGAGACAGGAACACACTGGAGTATGGAGTCTGAGGTTTGGTGGAGATACTACAGTGCAGTCTAGGCAGTCTGAGGGTGGTGCAGGAGGTCCTTCTGACTGTGTTGCTTTCATTGGTTGAATAAAGAAACTGCCTTGGCCTTTTGACAGGGCAGAACTTAGATAGGCGGAGTAGACCGAACTGAATGCTGGGAAGAAGGGCAGTGTGGCAGACGCCATGAAGCTGCTGCCTGAGACTGACACTAGTTAGAATCTTTCTTGATAAGCCATGACCTCGTGGTGATACACAGATTGGTAGAAATGGGTTAGATGAGGATGTGAGAGTTGGTCAAGAAGAGGCTAGATATAATGGGCCAGGCAGTGTTTTAATTAATATAATTTCTGTGTGGTTATTTTGGGAGTTAAGCTAGCCAGGCGGTGGGGATGCGGCCCACTAGCCTCTTTCTATACTGAGGATCACCCCTTTGGTCTGAACATTGGTAGGTGTAAAAGGTCTCTCTAGTGGTGTACAGCTCTGCTTCTCTGATCTTTCAGCTTTAGCCCCTGTATTTGTCTCTGGGTTTTTATTTTTCATGCTAGACTTATGTGTGAAGATAGGAATGGTAGATGAAGCATATTGTAAAGACTGAAGAAGGGGTCACAGAAGGTCTTCAAGACTGTGTCAAAGGTCAGATTTCAGATTATTCTCTACAACCTCAAGTGTCCTAAAGAATGGGCTGAGAAAGGGATATTGCTTGACTGTGTCTTGGTGCCATGCTCTTACTATATCCCATTTCTACACTTTTTAAAGGCTAAATTTTTACATTAAAGCACATTTTTATTCTTAAATTTTTTGATGATTTACTTTATATTTCCAATTATGTATATGTGTGTGTGTGTTTATGTGGGAGAAAACGCTGTGTGCAGGTGCCTACAGAGTTCAGAAGAAGAGGATACCGGATCCCTTGGAGATGGAGTCGCAGGTGGTTGTGAGCTACCTGACATGGTGCTGGGAACAGAACTTGAGTCTTCTCTGAGAACAATATATGACATCTCATTAATGCCACAGTCATAATAAACTTTAAGACTGAAAACAATACGGTGGTTGGAAGATGGTTCATCACCAGCATGGGGCACAGTAGATCCTGTCTGAAATCTTAGCACTGGGAGACAGAGACAGACATATCTCTGGAAATCATTGGTTAGTCAGTTTAGGTGAGTCATTGAACTCCGGGTTCAGCGTGAGAGCAAATCTCAAAAAAGTAAGGTGGAAAGCAATCTAGGAAGACAGCTAACATTGACCTATGGCTTCTACATGCAAGTGCATGCATACATACACACAAACACATAGACACACCTATCACATAAAAATACATATACAGAGAATAAAAACGTGCATATGGCAAAAATGTAAAAAAAATCCTCTATGCTCTTGCTCTCCAGATCCTATCACAGAAACAACCATTATGAAGTATGCATATCCTTCCAGAAATAATCTATGCTGTTATGTTCTTTGAAAGCCCAGCGAGGGCTGCTGGGGAGGTGGCTCAGTGGATAGCAGAGCTCTCTGAACAAGCATGACGACCTGCGTTTGGATCCCCAGCATTCATGTGTGTGTGCCTGCAACCCCATTGCTGAGGGTGGGGAGCAGAGACTACAAGATTGCTGGGGTTTGCTGGCTGCCAGCCTTGACAAAAACAAAACAAACAAGATCCAGTGAGACAGGAGAGATCTCTCAGTGAGAGATCCTGTCTCAAAGAAATAAGGTAGAGCACAAAGGAGGACACCCAAGGACCTCCTCTGGTCGGGCACCTGTGTATGTGTACACATCTCCACCTCCACCGTCTTCACACACACACACACACACACACACACACACACACACACACACACACAGAAGGATGCTATGAACATTGTGCTATACATTTTACTAAAGATGTACCTTACAGGCATTTTCACATCACATTTGGGGACTAGCTGACTCTTTCTAAGGACTGTATTCCTTTTATTTGTCAGTTCATTACAAAGAAACATTTAAGCTATCCACTGCCTACTTCTGATTTCTTTCTTTTGACTAAGTATGTGGTCTTGAGTTCTAACTTCTACTCCAGTGCATAGTATTGATATTTCCCATACTTTATTGTTCTCTCATGTATCCATCACTGTGATTTACAGGCTTCATTTAATAACTTCAGTTCTAGGTTCCTCCAATTGATTCACTATAGAGACCCAATATGCACACCTAGGAAACTCTCAGAAGAAAACCAGGCTGCTTTTTAAAAGACAAATCAAAACAAAACAAAACTCAACCAAACAAGAACAACAACAAAATCCCCACATATTTATTAAAGTTTAATCCACCCAGCAGGGATAAAAAGAAATTGAAGTGTCATGGAAGGCAGTGTGGAAGAACAAGCTGATCCAGCCTTAAATTCCCACAATGTCAAAATGGAAAAGCATCCACCATCATCCTACTGGAGGAGGGTGAGGTACAAGGCTCCGTTGAGGGGCTCCATGAGAGGCTTATTGAGCAGGGTGCCAGCACCTCCCCATACCCACATCCTGAACCAGTGGTTGGCTTCTCTTCCTGCTCTGATCATACAAAGTATGTTTATTTTCTGTGAAATTTGAACTAGAAAATTTCAACCTCAGGGACAGTTGGAACACAGCTAGCCAAGATAAAGATCCTAAGTCAACATGGGGAAAAGCAAAATACTGTGTATAGCTCTAGATTCTCTAGCCCTGTCTGGACATTTCCTAGAAGGCCAGTCTCCTAATGTTAGGAACAAATCTCTAATGCTCCCAGGCTGAGACTTAGAATGGTTGAATTTTAGTCCATTTGAGTGGGTGTGACCTGGTGTTGTGTCCATCTCTCAAGTCAGATAGGCCTCCACGACTTCAACAGAGAAAAAAAGAGATGCCCTTGTGCAATCGCTTTGTGAGCCAGCTCGAGGCTCCTTTTCTATGCCAGAGACAGGCAACCAGGCACCAAGGCAAGCTTTCCCTGACTGAAGGCTGGGTCCAGCACCTGGAGACAAATCACCACCTCACCTACCCCAGTGACTAGAGGAGTCTGGCTCAGGGTTGTACCCAGAAAGTCAGACTAGATCCATAATGAAAGAATTATGAGCGGGCACAGGTTTGGGTGCTGGTCACTGAATAAGCACCACACCCGAATAGACCTATACACCAGTCTCTTCCATGAGGGTAAACTTTTCTCCTGCAATAAAAAAGGGGGGCATGATGCTGGGAGGAGGTGGGAAAGGGAGTGGAACTGGGAGGAATTGGGAAGGAGTTGAGGGTAAATATGATCAAAATAGATTGTATGATGAATGAAATTCTCAAAGAATTAATAAAAATGCCACATCTTTAAAAGATGGAGAATGATAAAAGAAGACATCCCTTGTCCTCCTCTGTCCATCACATCAGGTGTGGTCAACACACACACATACACACAAGCACACATGTGCACAATCTCAAAAGTTTAAAAAGTATACAGAAAACTAAGAAATGAAAAACTAAGTATCAAAGGGAAGAGTTGAGAACAGCTGTCTATGGAAGCTGTGTTAAGGCTAGAAGCAGAAAGAACATTTGATTTTTTAAATACTATTTACTATGCACACATATTTATTTACATATATTATTTAATTAAAATTAGTTTAAAAACTACTACAAGTTCTCAGATTCCAACCACAAAGGAATACTATATAGTCATGAAGGAGAGGTGATCATATGAGAAAGTTATCTACAACTAAGAGTCCAAAAAGGACTCTGAGTGGAAATGATGAAGTCAGGTTCCAAAGCAGAACTGACACTCACTGATAAAGCCATATCCAGACAGATTTACAATATTTTATTAGTGATCATAACTTGGAAGTGGGATGTCAGTTTTCGTTTAGTTTTTCATGATTACATATTATCTGAATCATTTGTTTTGTATTCAATGAGTTTTAGCCTCATTATTTTAAGAAATAAAAATTACCTTCATTAGAAAAAGGTATGCATTAAGTTGAGATTTACAATTAATAATTGGATTTAATAAGTCATGAAGAAACCAGATGTGAAGGAACCTGAGGCAAGAGAATATTGAGTTCTGGGCTAGATAGCAATACCTGTGCTCAAAAAAGGGGATGAGACATATGTGGAGAGCATGAGGAATCAATCAAAAAAATCCCTAAAAGACTCTAGGTAAGAATTTTAAAAGCATAAAGAACATTAATGATCAGAAAGCAATGCTAGAAAACATAGCAGATCATATCAATCTAATCATTGGCTACCTTAGATTAATTGGAAAAGGAACAACAGTCTAGCAACCGCATGGTACATTTGGACCATGTAGAAAACTGTACTAGGAGATTATTAGGAACACAAGAAAAATTAAAGTATACAGATAAATGAAATGAATGAAAAATAAGGCTATCAACTTAAAACCTCCCCTGGCCCTTGATAAATGACAAAGAACAACAATAATCATTCTAGAAACTAAAATAATTGAGAGCACTTTCTACTAACAAGTAGAGAAAAGAAATACAGTGGATACCTATTTCAGAGGATGAGGGGCACCTACCTGTTTCAAAGCAGGGGAACACGGGATCAGTTCTCCTATTCTGTTTATCCCAGCATTGATTTTCTTCTTTCTGTGCCTCTCCACTAGAAACAGGAAAAACACATTATCAAGCCTTATACTACTTTGTCAAAGTATCTAATTTCTCAGGGCAAAGGAATTGTCAGGAAAGAATTATACAGGAGAGGCTGGGGGTCTGCAGCTCAGTGGCAGAGCACCTGTCTAGCCTGGACACGGAAAAAGAAATTGAACCTGGGGCCAAAAATCATTATTTACCAAAAACAAGAAAGGTTGTATATAAGCTTTCTAAGAATAAAATATTTTAAATCAAAATGATAAACATTGTAAAGAAAACCATAAATAATAACAACATTAAATTATAAAAAGGAATTATTATTATTAGGACATCTTTCCATTATAATTAAATAACTAGTAGAGATTTACTGATAACAAATTTATTTTCGCCGGGCAGTGGTGGCGCACACCTTTAATCCCAGCACTCGGGAGGCAGGGCAGGTGGATCTCTGTGAGTTCAAGACCAGCCTGGTCTACAAGAGCTAGTTCCAGGACTGACTCCAAAGCTGCAGAGAAACCCTGTCTTGAAAAAGCAAAAAAAAAAAAAAACAAATTTATTTTCAAATTCACATTTATCCTGTTTTATATATTATTTATTTATTTTAGAGAACAATTAATAAAAACTCATAGAAAGAAACTGGGGTTCAACCTGAAGATCTGAAAAGCAAAACAGCCAGCTACTGGCTCTTACTTCAACCTCAGTCCGAAATGATGATCCTGCCTCCAGAAATCTCAGAATGAGACTGTGTCTGAGAGCTGTCTCCTCCTGTTTTATGAGCCTCTCTAGGGCTGGGAGTAAATGCGTGCAACACTGGGATTAAAGGCATGTACTGCCTGGTTTCTATGGAAAACTAGTAGTGTGGCTACTGGTCTGTAAGGTCTGTGTTACCATTCCCTGGTCTGTAAGGCTGACCAGTGGGGCTGTTTTACTCTCTGATCTTCAGGCAAGCTTTATTTATTAAAATACAACTGAAATGTCACTACATGTGTGTGTATGTGCATGTGCATGCATGTGCACATGTGTGTATACAGCACATACATGAGGGTCAGATGATGACTTGCTGGAGCCAGTTCTCTTCCCATCATGTCTGCTCCAGTTATCAAACTCAGGTTACTCTGCTCAGTGGCAAGCCACTTCACCTGCTGAGCTATATCACAACAGCCAATAACCAAATTGAAAGAAACCACTAGTATATTACCAAAAAGCTGTCTTTTTTGGGCAAATGAAACCTTTCTTTAAATATTAAGATCCTTAAAACACCTAGTGTAGGATGACTAGGCCCTTTTGGAATAGAAGCAGCTGTTGGTTGTGTCTTAAAATAGATAAGAAAAGGTATTGGCTTGGTTTTCTATACTTTCTGGGATACCCACTCTGGCCAGGTACAATCTTTCTTTTTTTATCTAAGAAACAGAGTACAAGCTAGCTATAACATCAACTTAACATAGCCTAAGATCACCTTTAAAAAAATAATTTTAATGAAGAATTATCTAGACCAGGTTGTCTTGTGGTCTTATCTGTGAGGGGCTGTTTTAACTGCAAATTGATGTAGTAAAACCTAGTTCACTGTGGGTAACTCCATTCCCCAGAATGATAGAAGAGAATGTCCTGAATAGTATAAGAAAGGAGAACAGTAGTTAAAAGCAAACAAGAATGTATTTATTGCTTCTTTGCTCTTAATCTTGAATGTAATGTGACTAACTGCTTGAGTTTCCCTTGGTGACGGACAGTAACTTAGAACTTTAAGTCAAATAAATTTGTTCCTCTTCTATGTTGCTTTTGGTCAGGATATTTCATCGTGGCAACAGAAATGAAACGAGGACACAGGGCTACTGAAAACTTGTCAATTAACTGCCAAAATGTTCCAGACTGACATACTAAACTCTACATAAGAGTACATGAGAATTCATATAAATAATTTCTATAAGATGCTGAAAGAGCTGGAGAGATGGTCTCAGCAGTTGGGAGCATGTATTGCTCTTCCAGAGGACCAGATCCAGTTTCTAGCACCCACATTAGATGGTACACAATCACCTATAACTCTAGCTCCTAGGGGATCCAAACCTCTGGGGGCGCGCACGTGTGCGTGCGCGCGCGCACACACACACACACACACACACACACACACACACAGTCTTGGCAATCTCTTAAAGTCTTCCTTTCTAATAACTGATTGGTAGGCTTTTAAGTGTGGTTTACTTTATTAATTTGCTAACAATAGTACTCATTGTTATGTAAGAGTGGATTTCAAGGTGATAAATTCATCCCACCAATGTTCAGTGCAGCTTTCTGGATAAACTCTCACCAGGAATCCTTTATGTATAGCTATAGTTACAGATACAAATTAACAGAAAGCAATTTTTATATTTTTTTCTGAGTGCAGAATGCAGTCCCTTATTAAAAATAAAATGTTACAGAATGTGTCAAAGTGAAAATGGATACACAATGAACATTTTACACTTCCCTGAGGGTAGCCTGTACTTCTAACACTTGAGGTAAGATCACATTAATTTTATACATTTGTTTCTATAATAGAAATCTATACAATTTAGGATTGTCCACATGTAGCTGGCATAGTAGCACAAGCCTGTAATGTCAGCACTGAGAAGACAGAGGCAGGTGGATCTCTGTGGGTTCAAAGTCAGCCTGGTCTACAGAGCCACTCTTATCTCACAAGGAAGACTGCCACATGCAAAGAGCCCATGGAGCTGCCCCTCTATAACCTTCTCCCAATGTCTTGAGTGAAAGCCTTCCAACATTGGCCCCCCAAATAGTCTAATATCATAACCAATCCAAAGTAGGCTGCAAATCAGGTGTTACAGTCAGCTCTGTGAGGCTCTGGGAATATTTTGTAAATAAAGACAATAAAGGTGCCCTTTCTAAAATATAACAAATAATTTTATGTTCACAGCATAAAAATGTATAATCAACTACGGCATAATTAATTCCAGCAGAGTTCCAGTTGCAGTACGTACCTGCATTGTGTGTCTCCCGGTTCTTCTTTCTGAAACAGAAGCACACAGACAGGAACATGAAGATAATAAAAAAGAATATTTTCCTAACCTAAAAATAAATATTATGAAACTGTCTTTGTTGCAGCAATAAAGAACACCTGAAGAAAGGAAAATTAGTTCATAATATGGCATGAGAACCATAATGCAGATACTTTCAAATAAATCCAATAGATAGCATTTCCAGAAGCAAGAGTGATTCTCTCCTGATACCAGAAATCACATGCTAGAACAGAATCCATCACTGAAAGCCTTCACTATTTGAAAATGTTCCTTAACTGTGGCTGCACCCGAAGTGGCTGGGATTGCAAGCAGGAGCAAGTAGGAGACGGAACAACAGTGTGGTGTAGCTTTGTGAGTCCCAGCAAGGGAGATGTGGTGGCAGCAGCACCTACGGTGTCCCCTGCATCCGGTCATCTTTCTCATCTGTGTACTCACATTCTCCAACTCTTACCTTTCCTTAAAAACTTCTACTAAAGACACTGACTTCCCCATTTTGCATAATTACTCAACACATTAGCTTTCACTGATAGCTTTTCGCTAAGGGAAGAGAATACATTAGTTTCAACCTTACTGAAAAACAGCGGCCATACAATTCTAAGCAGACATTGCCTAAAATGCTAGAAACTCAGGACAGGAGCCATAAGAAAATGAAAGTAATGCTGCATATATTGTCATTAATGGATTATAATGTTACAAACTAAATACAATCTAGATGTTTCAGGATACCAGTAAAAATGTAACAAAGAGACGGGCGGTGGTGTCCCACGCCTTTAATCCCAGCACTCGGGAGGCAGAGGCAGGTGGATCTTTGTGAGTTCGAGACCAGCCTGGTCTACAAGAGCTAGTTCCAGGACAGGCTCCAAAGCCACAGAGAAACCCTGTTTCGAAACACCCCCCCCCAAAAAAAATGTAACAAAGATTTGATATAATTTTTAAAATTATATATTTTTTTACAATTCAACCTCAGTTTTCCTTTCCTCCTCTCCTCCCAGTCCCTCCCCCCATCTACCTCCCCTCTTCCCACCCCCATCTACTCCTGTGTCCTCCCATGGCTATCAACCAAACATGGCATATGATGTTGCAGTAAGATTAGGCACATCCCCTCATACCAAAGCTGGGCAAGACAACCCAGTATGAGGAATAGGGTTCCAAAAGCTGGCAGAGTCAGAGACAGCTCCCACTCCCACCATTAGGAGTCCCACAGGAAGACCAAGGTATACAACTGTCACACACATGCAGAGGGCTTAGGTCAGTCTGATGCAGCCTCCCTGGCTGTCGGTTCAGTCTTGGTGAGCCACTATGGTTGGTGTTCGACTACTGATGACCATCCTTACTTGTCAGACTGATGAGAAAACAAGGACAGCTAAATTTTAGCCATGCATCTCCATTAGTAAATCTATTTTACTGTCCATCCACACATATTTTGGAGATTAATCATTTTCTAGGCCTCTAAATAAAGGTTCACTAAGGGTTGTTTAGCAAACTGGCAGTTAATTCTGTTTCTCCCCTGCCTACATGGTATTATTTGGGGCTGTGGATACACACCTATGTTGTTTTTTTGTTGGCGTCTCATGCTCTGTCATTTCTGGCATGGTGGCAGTAAATAGGAACCTACAAAGAGATAAAGAGACAGATACACCAAGACATTTAGTCATTCTAGAGTTTGGAGAAACCAAATGGCAATTTTGATTTCAATACCAAAAAGCTAAACAAGCAAACAAAAACAAAAAACACCAGGTGTCATAGATTAAAAGGGTTTAAGAAAATAGGATACATGCTTGACATCCCAGTACTAGGAAGGATGAGGCAGGAGGATCATGAGTTTAGGACCAGCCTGAGCTGCATGGCAAGTGTCAGATTGTTGGGGACTGTGGACCCTCAGACCCTGAATTTTCTATGACCCCTTGCCTGCCAGAGTAAACAGCTTGTTTTCCTGTTCTTGCAGTTGCTCTGAGCACGAGACCCTCATGAGTTCCTGAAGGCAGGGGAGTAGTTTCTGGTGGGCTTGCAGCTGAAAAATCCCAAAAGCTAGGGCATGGCCAAATAAGCTGCCCTGGAACACAATAAAGGAGACATTCTTGTTTCAAGAGTGACCCGTGTCTGTGTGCGTGTGTGTTTCAATCTCCAGGCCCTTGCCTGACTTACGAGCTGTCCTGTAGGACACATAGTAACATGGAAGCCACTACATCAGACTAGCCCTGGCTTCACAGTAAGATCTCCCTGGTAAAGCTGGTGAAGTGCTTGGCCAGCATGAACTGTAAGAACACATTGCCAGATCACTCTCCAGAAACAACAAAAGACAAACACTATTATAAGCAGCAGATGCAAATCATGGTGGTTATAAAACATGGCTTTTTTAGCTTCCAAGTGCCAGCAGTCTCATGTTATCAACAGAGACTCACTACAATGTGAGCATGAAAGCTCTATCGATATTTAAAATATGAAGACAAGGCCTCACTATATAGTCCAGGGATGGTCTCAAAACTTATAATCTTCCTGTTTCCACCTCCTGATTGTTGGACATTTACACCACTACCCGGGTGTAATGTACAAATGAAGGGAAAGAGCCTGGAGGCGGAGATATTAACACATGAAGTGCAGCATGCAACGTCAGCAATGCTACTGTGATTTCTTTCAGTTGTCTCTGGTTTTTTCAGAGTTTGATTATGTAAATGTTAATGCTTAACTCTCAGGAACTGGCAACCAGCCTTCCAGGAGAGGCTGTCAAGCTAAGGGGACTGCTGAACTACAGGGGAGGAGGTACGAATGTGACTCCTCTTTTTCTTCTGGGAAGGGAAAGAAAGTACTAAGTATAGAGGTGAACTCTGAGGGCAGGAGTTTAAAACCTGACTGTGCCACTTCCTAGCTTTTGGCTGTAGGCCAATTGTTTGCCCCTTTGGAGCCTCAGGTGTTTTAGCTGCATAATTGGGTTGTTTTGAGAAGGGAATGAAGTAAGACAAAACACCTTGGAGCCTGGAAGCAATAAGACTGCGGGAAATGTTAGCTCTGGATATTTACAAGATATTTTAGAACAAGCACCAGCCCTCCACAGGAGGGAAGGTAGGCAAGGGACTGACAAGAAGTACTGACTGATGTGACCTGGGGGAATGTGTAATGGAAACTCCTCTCCAGGGCTGGTACGGTGCCTCTGGGTAAAAGTGCTACCAAGCCTAAAGACCTGAGTTCCATCCCAAGACCCACACTGTAGAAAGAGGAACTGACTCCTGCAAGTTGCTTTCTGACCTCCACTCATGTGTCATAGATGCGCACGTGCGCACACACACACACACACACACACACACACCACAAAAAAAGAAGCATTATCTTTTTTTTTTTTTTTTCAAAAACAACTCACTTCAGCAGCCTGCTTCTGTTCTACCTTCTCCTTACAGACAACCACATAATAGCGGTGTGGGGCAGTCAGCACATAAGTACCCTAACAACCCGCTTCCTTTCTCACCCAAGGGCTCGCAGAGTTTCTTCACTTTGGATTCCTAGCATCCAACTCCTCCTCTTTCTGGTTCAAATCTACCATCTTCTGCCAAAAGACGGCCTCTATAGGTTATGTTCTCTTCTTACTATAAGAAAGAAAGAACAATGAATTTTTATAGGCACCAGTTAGTCATGAGGTAAAGCTGGCAACTAATGGCATGCAGGCATGTTTGAGAGGGACACCGGGTGATCCTGACAGCTCCCCACCAATGGAGAACATGTGAATGGAATTCCTCTCAAAAGCCTTTTTTCAATGGATAACCCATGTTCTACCCTAAAAACAGTGGGTCTTACAGATAGGGAGGCCATGTGGATATGTTCTCTTCTATTCTGTTTGCTCATGGTCTCTTGGACCCTCATTACCCATGGATCTCTGAAGACCTCCATGTTATGTCTAATATTAAGACTAGCCCTCAATTCTACAATTAACTTTCCAGTTCCTATTTCCCTTATGTAAAATTTATTTCTTCTCTACATGTGCACGTATAGGCGTGTGGTATGTGTGGGAGCACATGTGAGTGTGCAAATGTGTATGCATGAGGACATCCCGATGTCCAGTTGTCTTGATTGCCCTCTACTTTATTCTTTTTGAGGCAATGACTCTCAGCTGAACTCAGAGCTTGCTCTTAACATGGCTAGTCTCCTTAGGCAGTTTGTTCTGGGGATCTTGTCTCTACCTCCAGAGGCCAGAATTAGAGGTGAGCCATTACCTGGTATTTGTGGGGTTTGGGGATCCGAACTCTGGTCCTCTTAGCTCCCACAGCAAGTGCACTAAGTACGAAGCCATCTCCCCGTCCTGCCCAGACACAGAAGAAGCAGGATGTGACTTGCCCCACTGAAAAAGGTACCGAGCCATGTGGCTAACATATATAAGAATAATGGGTTAATATAAGTTATAAGAGTTGATAAGAAGCCTGAGCTAATGGGCCAGTTTATAACTTATGTAGACCTCTGTGTGATTTTCTTTGGGATTTACCAGCTATGGGAACTGGGCAGGACAGAAACCCCAACAAGCAGGGCCTCATGTTACAGGGTACCAGTGCTTTCTATCTGTGAGTTTCATGTCTTTGAGTCTATAGGTGAGAGACAACATGTGGGATTTATTATGTTTCTGAGCCTAGGTTTACCTTACTTAAAATGTTTTACAGTTCCATTCATTTCCAGGACATTTCATAACTTCATTTTTCTTTACAACTGAGTAAAATTCGTGTGTGTGTGTATGTGTATTACAGTAACCGTTTGTCTGTTCATGGACATCTAGGCTGATTCTATTTCCTTACTATTGTGAAGATAGCAACAATAAACATGGATGGGCAAGTGTATCTATAATAATAGTAATCTTTTGGGTTTATGCCCAGGAATAGTATATACCAAGAATGGGTCATACATATATAGAAATTCATTTAGTTTTTCTCATATGTTAGTGTGTGTGCATATTCATGCACCCATGTGTGTGCAGTGTGTACACATGAGTGTGTTGGTGCACCCACCTGTGGAGGCCACAGAAGGATACCGGGTGATTTCCTCTGTCGCTTTCCATTTGATTGCTCCCTTTCATAGCTTTCTATTTTGTCTTCTCGCTCTAAGACTTTGAACTGTATTAAATAAGAGTGAAGAAAGTGGACACTCTTTTTCTGTTTCTGATTTTAATGAAAATGCTATTCAAGGAAGGGTGTTATTGTAGCCACTATGGAAATCAATGTGGAGGCGTCTCAAAAGATTTCAAATTAGAGCCAGGGAAGTGACTCGGTGGGCAGAGTGCCTGCTGTGTAAGCATAAGCAGTTAAGCTGATTCTCAGCACCCACATAAAGAAGCTGGGAGAGAAGCACATGCCTGGACTCCCAGTCTGGACGGAAGGAGACAGCTAGATCCCATAGGCTCAAGGATCAAAGTCCAAGTTAAACAACAAGCTCCAGGTTCAGTGAAAGACTTTATACAAAAAAAAATTAAAATAAGAGTTGGGCATGGTGGTACACACCTTTAATCCTAGCACTCCAGATGCAGAGGCAGGTGGATGCCTACAAAGTGAGTTCCAAGACAGTGAGGGCTGTTACAGAGAAACCTTGGTCGGAAAAACAAAACAAAACAAAATTAAAATACGGTCAAGGGTAATGGAGGAAGATACTCATGGTCAACTTCTGGTCTTCATATGTGCATGCACAGGTAAGTGTACATGTCCACACATGCACATACACACATACATACATACATCAGACAACATATGTACACATGCACACAAAAAGATCTAAAACGGATATAGATTAGAAAGGAAGAAGTTAAATTATTCCTATTTGTAGATGACATGATTCTATACTTAAAAGCCCCATGGAGCTTACACACACACACACCATCTGGATCTGACAAATAACTTCAGAAAAGCAGCAGAATACAAAATCTTTGGTATGGTGGCACATGGATGTAATCACAGCACTGAGGAGGTTGAGGCAGGAGCAACATGAATTCCAGGTCAGCTGGAGTTACACAGTGAGCGCCTGTCAGAGTCTGAAGCGAGAAGCCAGAGGCTGATGCTAGTGTTTTCCTCCCTCGCTCTTGTTTGTGAGACAGACACTGCCTGACTAGCAGGGCCCAGGGTACTCCTGTCCTTCCTCCTCAGCATTGGCATTACAGGTATGAGCCCCATGCCTAGCTTTTACATGGGTGTTGGTGATGCGAACTCAGGTCCTCAAGTATGCAAGGCAAGCACTTTACTGATGCAGCTATCTCCCCACCCTCCACAATTTACATTTCTGATGTTAAAAAAACAACAATAAAGGACTACATTACCATAACTCATCATCTACTTACCAATTAACCTACTACTGAAGACATGGCTTTTCTTCGCTTCTTGGCACTACTGTTAAATAACTCAGGGCTTTAGACCACTTGAGTCACACACACAACCCAAATGGCAAGTTTAATACAATATTTATATGACTAAATAAAAATACTCCTTAAAATAGTTAAAGCGCCATGAATTTTTAAAGATAAATGCTAAAATTTATATTAATAATCTATGAGTTATTATATCTGCGTGGAAAGAACAATTAATTACTGGGAAAGCAGTCAAGCTCAGTGGCTCATACATGGTGGTTCTCAGAACTCATGCATCTAATTGCATGATCTAGAAGGTAAAACTCAAACACAAATTCCAAACATTTTAAATACACCATTCAGTGAGGTTTGACAGATGGACACACTTCTATGACCCAATCCTCATCAAACTACAGGTATTATCACCAAAGTTCCTTCTTGGCTTTTCCTAGTCAACCCCTTCCCAGATTAAAAAGAAATTACTGTACTGTTTCCTCCTATGGATGTTATATAGATGTATTAGCTGAAATTCTCTTGTAGCAAGCTTACACTCAGCTTAATGTAAAAGTATACACTGCTTCTTTTATTTACTAAGGATGAACCTAAACTATGTATGAATCTGTAACACTAGCTTTTTATCCATTTTTCTGTCGACGGACTGCCACTTTGTTCACTGAATGCCACAAGCACAAATTATAAACACTGTAAGGATAGACAGTCAGCTGAGCACTTTATGCTGGTTGATGGTATCTGGACAGTTTCCTAACTAGAAAATGATATATTAGTTGCACGGGGGATTTTTTTTT
>JAQHUG010000033.1:7114467-7185886 GCA_028555095.1 Dicrostonyx torquatus | reverse complement strand
AAATAAATAAATAAATAAATAAATAAATAAATGTGGGAAAAGGTTTTACACAGCTACTCAGGAAGCTGAGGGAGAAATATCATGGGCCCAGGAGTTCATAGTCAGTCTAGACATATAGGGAAACTTCACCAAAAAAAAACAACAGAAACTGGAGAAATGGCTAAGAAATAGTTCCCAGCACCCACATCTGGTGGCTCACAACTGCCTGTAACTCTAGCTCCACCCTCTTCTGGCCTCCATTAGCATTATTGTAATACACAAAGATACATATAACTAAAAAACAAAAACCAAAGAAACAAATGACTGGAGAAATGGGGAGATGGCTCAGTCACTTAAGTGCTTGCCATGCAAGCATGAGGACCTGAGTTCTGGTCTCTGGCACCCACATAAAACACAAAACACATTAACCCTCAGCACAAGAGAGATATCAACATGTGTATCTATCTCCAGGTTCGAAGAGAGCCCCTGTCTCAAAACAAACAAACAGTGAAACACAACCAAGAACAATACCCCAAGTCATCCTTGGGTCTTCAGATGCATATATACGTGTGCTCAGGAGTGTACATACAAAAAAAACATAGAAAAATAAAGCCACAACTCCCAAAATGGTTCTGAGCCATTACCACTGTATTCACTAATACAATTGCTATCATGTATCCTCGACTTTTTCTCCCCCAAGCCCCCATGAAAAGACAGGTGTGAGCTGCTCTGAGTCCCTGCACTGGATAATTTTCCATGTCCATAAATCTTTCACCTCTCTGTAATTCCCCAGAGCTAATTCTCAGGTCTCAGCTCTTCCCTCAGCAACAATTTATTGCTTCCTCCATATTCGAACTTTTGCTTTTAAAATGTAAAGATTTTCTTTACATTCAACAGGAAATCTGCTTTTTCTGTGTACCCTTCTACTTCATTTCACTCCACAGAACTTCCTCTCTCCTTCACTGGCAAATCCTTCCTGGCTCATGACTGTTTACTTTTGGATTGCTCAAGCCAATAGAAATACTCTCTTGGAGGCCAAGGACAAATTTCATCAAATCAAAGATCTTCCTGAAATTTCATCCTTTGTGTTGTCTTACTCTTTTCTCACTTAAGTGTTTTTGCTTCTTAGTAGGGATCCTTGCCTTTTTCTCATTTGAGTTCCCATGTTCAATACTCTCTTTTATGTTTATTTTCTTTCATAAAAGGTTCCTGGATTTTTTTCTGGCTAAAACCATTCTGTTGTATGATATACTATATAATCTATACTATAGGTATATATAGTATATATACAAAGCTTCCTTTCAACTTTCATCTTGCCCTACATCTGCAGGTAGGCAAAGCTCTAGTTAGAATATTCACAACAAATGAGAAGCCTATTTGGAACAGACTGCCTCACACTGTAAGATATTTACTTCATTCAAAGCATCCATTTTATCAATTAACCTGGTTCTAATCTCAAAACAAAAAAATAAATTCAGATCTCCTTACCAAGTGCTATCATCTTTATCCCATTTACTTTCCCTGTTCATCACATGTTAGTTTTTTTTTACACATCATCTTTTTACACATCTGGCTCTCAATCCTTCCTTCTAATTCACCAAACTCCATCATGTTCCTTATACTCCAGAATTTATTGCAGCATCAGCCCTCTATACACAGAGTTCCATGTCCATGAATCCAACAATTCTTGAACCAAAAGTACTGGAATAAACTTTTAGCTATACTGAATATATATATATATATATAAAACTCCATCATGTTCCTTATACTCCAGAATTTATTGCAGCATCAGCCCTCTATACACAGAGTTCCATGTCCATGAATCCAACAATTCTTGAACCAAAAGTACTGGAATAAACTTTTAGCTATACTGAATATATATATATATATATATATATATATATATATATATATATATATACACACACACACTGATTTTTACCCTTGTTATAATTTTCTAAAGTAAAAAATACAATACTGGCCTGTATGGTAATATTTGGGTCACTGAGGGAGGATCATAAAAAGTGTGAGGATAGTCCTAACATTGCAAGATCATGTCCACGAAATAAAACCTCAGGAGAAATCACAGTATCAATAGATATAGCCATGCACTGCATATTGATGGTTAGTTACTCACATCCACATATCAATAGTGGCCCCTAACACGGGAATGGAGCTGAAGATTTCTAGTACCTCTTATTTTACTATGTTTGCATGTTGATACATATAAGCACCACCATGTTATGATTGTCTATAATACTCATGACAATAATGTGGTAGATAGGTTTATAGCCTGGGAGAACAGAGCACAGCATGAGACTTACACATTTAACAGGCTATATACTATTGGTCTTGTAAGAGTACACCATACAATGTCCACATGAAATTATCTTCATACATTCCTCAGACTGCATCCCATCTTCATAATATATGACTTTTTACAGCATTTAGTTTATATAAAATGTTATAATCTACAAGCAATTTAAAGTATATAGGAGGATGTGCATAGGTTATGCAAACATGAAAACACTATGCCATTGTGCATGAGACTTTGAAGATTTATTTAATTTCTTTAATCACGTGTCTCTGTGGAGCAGGGTATGTACACCTGAGTGCAGTTGCTTCAGAAGACCAGAGGTGCCAGACTCCTAGAGATGGGGCTAAATATGGTTGTGATCCACTACACATGGGTGCTGGGAACCAAACTGGAGTCCACCGAAAGAACAGTGTATACTCTTAACCACTGAGCCAGCCATCTGTCTAGCTCCCTAAATGATACTTATATTTCTGTACCTGTGGAGGAACCCTAGAACAAATTCTACCTGAATACCAAAGCACAACTGACTCATGTAAACTCTGGGTCCTGGCTTTCAGTCTCACCTACCCACATCTATCGGGCACAGCACAGAGGAGCAAGGGTAAATAGCTGATGCAGACATTTACTCTCCATCCTAACCAACTCAGATTTGCTCTTCCTGTTCTCCTTATCAGTAAGCTCATGCTTTTCTCTCACTGAAATGGCCTTTTGATCTTTTGTGGCTTGTCCAACTCCTACCAATCCTTCGAAATCCAAGGTAAGTCTGTCATCCATGACAAAGTTTCCTGTATTTCTAGCTAACACCAGCCCCTTCCTGACTCTGGTCTTCACAAGTCTCACTACTTGGTCACCTCTTACACCATGTCTCTTTTCTCTTTTTGATAATTTACTCTCCCTACCCTGTTGGTGCTTTTCCATGAAAATATTTTCTTACTCAATTTTCTCCATTTGAAAGGCTTCGATGATTTCTTTTCTGGGTCTATCTCCTTTTCTCTGAGCACCAGGCTTCTTGAAAAACTAACTTACACTTGCTCCCCTCTCCTCTTATTTCTCATTTACTCTTCAGCTAGTGCTGACTTTCATTCCAAAAACTGCTTACAGCAAGCTCATCAAAGGATCAACAATGCCAAGCACAGCCCATCTGTAAAATACCTGCAGCTCAAGCTGTCTGGTGGCATATCCTGTGCCTCCTTTGAAGAGCTTCTCCACCCCACTCTAGAACTCAAGCAGGACTTCAAACATGGGCTGCCATCAGAAGTGTGGCACAGCACTACCATTTAAGACTCCCTGCATGAGAAGGAACACTGGCTGGGGCTGACTTAACCCTGTGAGCATTTCCTAACCTTCCCAATCCATAAATCTCTATTTTTTTTACATTAGTCCAAGCTAAATTCTGTTACTAATAATTAAAGAGAAATTAGTCCTGAATGTGGAGCAGAAATAGAAGTGTACCTCTCTTAGTCGCACCGTCTTTTATTCTTTTCTGTCCATTCTCTGTGTCTTCTGCTGTTTATGAAATTACAGCAGCTAATGTGAGAATTCTTTCACCAGGTGTCCAAAGATGGGAGGTAAAGCTGTCTAGAGCTCCAGTCAGCCACACAACAGGCAAAAGAGAATGATGAGTCTTTCCTAGATGATGATGGTGATGATGCTGATTATTAATAATGCTATGACTATTATAATGTCACAGGTTAATTTGGCAGCCATTATGTGATGTTCCCCAGGCCTCCCCAAATTTTCTTACAAGCTGAGCTCACTATTTACTATTTCAGTGTTTGCTTTAGCACCTATGGTATTGCACAAATGTAAGTACTCAATAAATACTTGAAGAACTGAATTGAAAACACAGGATTAGCACATTCATAGGGGCAACTTATCATGCCCTACTGATCTAATTAAAAGATCTGGCCTTCTGAAATAGCACAATTGTACCCACATGGAAAATTTAATGAGAAAAAGAAAAAATATCCAACTAAACAATTAACAGTTTTCCTATTAGCAAGAGTTTCACAAATATTTTATGGATAATAAGCTCAGAGAAAAATGCTCAAGGTGTATGTACATATGGAAGACTATACCTTTAAGGGGACTTTATGAAAAATCTGTAACTGAAGTTAAGACAATATCTAGTAGCAAAGTCAATTAATGTCAAATCAACCTTTTTTGTTTTGTTTTTCAAGACAGGGTTTCTTTGTGTGGCCTTGGCTGTTCCAGAACGAGCTCTGTAGACCAGGCTAGCCTCAAACTCAGAGATCTGCCTGGCACTATGTCCCAAATGCTAGGATTAAAGGCAATGCCCAGAATCAACTAAATTTTTGTTAAAGATGCGTGTATATACCCTTTGTATATAATATGGCAGTCAAATTTAACATATTTTTAAAAAATTGTGTGTGTGTGTGTGTGTGTGTGTGTGTGTCTGTAAATGGCAAATACATTCCTAGAGGACACAGTTCCTACGGTTGCAATGTTCTAGTTCTGCCATATTGCATCTAGGAGTTGTTCATGCCCTTGAACATAGAGGCCCTGAAAATTAGCAGTCAAATAAACACATACCTGTGGCAATCTGTTAATTCCTAACACAGAAATGAATGTAAGCAGACTGGGGACACGAAAAAGAAAATAATCAACCTGCTGAAAAAAATCGGGAAAATATAAGGGAAAAAAAAACCCTGAAAGCAGGACATGGTGGAACACAACCATAATCCCAGCACTTGGAGTCAGAGGCAGGTAGATCTCAAGAACTTGAGACCAGCCTGGTCTACATAGGGAGTTCTGGGATAGCCACGGCTACTTAAAAGACACTGCCTTAAAAAACAAAATGAAACAAAAACCAACCACAACAACAAACATGCATCCATACATGCTGGCAGTAACTGAACACCAGGAAAGACACCGCTAAGAGACAGCAGGAATGTCTCAAAACCATGGCTATAATGAGTCCAAGAGTGTCCTAAGCAACAAAAACAAAATGCCCCTTGCCATTGAATTGTAAAAGAAAGAAACAAGAATATATGTTAAATACACCCACACTATCAGTATAAAGGGAGTCTTGTAAATAACATGTAGTTTGAAAGTTCAAAGAGAGTTTATCACAAAAACAGGCCAAGATGTGGGAGCCATCTTTCCTAGATAAGTGTAGCTTATCATCAAAGACACCTCTCTTTACAGCGATGGAGACCATCTCTCTCTCTCATACACACACACACACACACACACACACATACACAAACACACACACACACAAAACAAAAAACAAAACTGGACACAATGCAAGCTCAAGCGGATACATCTACATCACAGCTCCTCATCTGGTTCAGGGAACACCATGGAAAAGGGGTAGGAAAGACTGTTAAGACCCAGAATACCAAGAAGTCTGCTGTGGTATGGTTTCTCCTGGAAATGGCTGCATAAGCAAGCTCAGAACAATGGCAACATCAGTGGGTATGCTAACGTGGAAGGGAGAAAAGTTCATCATGTTCCCATCCCTACAGGAAGAACTACAGGCTGCTGGGAGAAGGAGAATTAGCCTCATCCAGAGATGAAGCCCCCTTACTGGTTATTCAATGTAGAGTGGTCAGACTTAAAACTATCTAAACACCATCAACAAAAACACACTCAGAAGGTTGTATTTATACTGTGCGCGCGCGCGTGCGCGCACATACACACACACACACACACACACACACTTCTATTTCAGTTAATCTCTCTGAAGACACTTCATAAAATGTATAATTAAAAATTTTAAATTTTTGCTGTTAGCCAGGTGTTGGAATACACCTTTTAGTCCCAGCTCTGAGGAGGCAGAGGCAGGTAGATCTCAGAATTCAAGGCTGGTCTGGTCCATAGAGCCAGTTCCAGGACAGGCAGAGTCACACAGAGAAACCCTGTCTTGAAAAACAAAACAAAATTTGTTGTTGGCTTGGTGAAATGACCTGCTGTCAAGCTTGGCAATCTGAGTCCAGTCCCACACAGCAGAAAAGAGAAGAGAGTGACTCTCAAGTTATCCTCTGAGCCACATATATACATATACACAGACATACATAATACATACTGTGACAAAAACAAGCCTCTCTCGCACACAGATGTGGGCACATTCTTTCTCCCACCCCCCCTCCCTTCTTGTCTCTCACAATAAATGTAATGAAACACTAAAACTTCGCGAGTAATCCCAACACCTGGGAGATAAAGGCACAAGGATTGGTGCAAATTCAAGGTCAGTCTAGGAGCAAAAAGAGATCCTGTACCAACTATACCAACACACACATATGCTGAAGGTTTATGTGCATGTATATACCAAAGATTACATTATTTAAGAGGTCTGTCACATATATATGTGTCACTATATATTTTTGATAGGTAAGGGAATTAGAAGGAATCCATATCCTGAGAAACACCCATGTTAGCAACAGCAGCGATCTAAACTGCATTATCTGTAGGAGTTAGGGGGTCCAAAGGTTCACACGGAAGGCTTTAGGGCAACAGTTGAATACACAACTGAAGGTTTGCCATGGAAAGCACTGGAATACAAGCAGACCAGTCTGGACATTGTACCAAGCTTAAGGTATTTTCAGTCCTGGCTGCTGAGGAGAATTGCCTGGAGAGTGTTAAGAAGTATACCCACAGCCTACCTCCCTCCAGATCAAAGGTAATGGCTGCGAATTGGAACAGGGTGATTACAACAAACAGTCCAGTTTAGGAAGCCCTGAGCTTGACCACAGGAAGGAACCGTGTGAGATAACATTAAGGCCTGGGTTTAAAGGCAGTGGTTCTGAGCTTGCTACCTGCATAAGTTTCTCTTCCAACCTGAGTTAAATAGTGTTTTCTTAGTGTTTTGTGCACAACCAGCTCACTGTAAAATCTGTGACTTTTTTTTTAACTTCTGTGATGTTCTATAGAACACTAAACTACAAAATAACTATTCTAAGCGGCCTTTACCACATGGCAAGGAAATGCTTTTGTATCAGGAAATGTCCTAAGTTTCATCCATGCCCAAACTTCACAAAACTACCTTTAAGTACGCGGAGAATCTAAGTCATACTATTTGTACGCGGAGAATCTAAGTCATACTATTTAGACTAGGTGCCCAACCTTTTGACATTGTGACACAACCTTGTCATTTACACGGTCACCCTCGGGAGCCACATGATCAGATTTAAAAAAAAACCCAAAAAACAAAAAACCCCCCAAAACCTAAGGTATTGAAAAAGTTTATGTGTTGGGCCACATTCATGGTTATTCTGGGACACATGGGCCTTTTGGTGGGGCATGCTTGACACAGCTTTTGTTTACAACTCTTGGTTTCAGAAAGTGGAATGATTACAATGTATCTTACTTATTTTGCAACAAATACTTTCAGTGTACTTCCCAAACAAATGGAAACACCGTATCTACACAGCAAATCAAGAGTCCTGGGGGAAAGGAAAACCTCACTAGAGTGATTGTTGAGAGGGCAGAAACCCCAAAAAGCAAGGCAGGCTGGCCATGAGGAAAAGGTGCTGCAAAGTCCATTCACCATAGTTGCCTTAAGCAATCTGCCCACTGCTACCTATAAAAAGTTAGCCAGAACTGGCCTGCATGTTACTTTACTCTACTTAGTGGGTAAAATGTTACTCGAACATTCGTTAGGATTTGGCAGTTAGTTTTATGTGATCTCTTATCTGCAGACGAGGTCAATAAAGAAAAAAAAAAAACCAAAAAACCCATGAGTGAACGCAATAGTCAAAGTGTCCAACCTCAGCAAGGGCCCAGAAAACTCATGCTTGTTCAGGAAATGGGAAATCAGACGAGCTAGCCCTTCGCTTGGACCAAAAGCAAAAAGACGAGCTTCTAAAAAGAAAACGCCAACCTAACTCTCCTGCACAAGGGTGAAAGTTACAAAAGCAGGTAGCACGAGTTTGATGAGTGGGTCAGAAGGAAAGTCAGAAGACTAGGGAAGATATGGGAGAGATGGCAAAAGGTGAAGGAGGCCGGCAAAGGCCACCTGGTGAGGACCTGGCAGCCCAGTTCTTTATGGACCCAGGACAGCATGGGGCCTCTGTCCGCCGATGCGAACCGGAGCGGGGTGAGCTCCCGCGGGCCTGGCACCGAGGGTGCGGGCAGGCCAAGGTGAAGAAGGCGCTCGCCCCGGGCCAGGTGGGCACTCTGGGGTCCCCAGGAACCTGGGACACTCAGCTTAGCCCTCACCTCCCGCGGCTTGGAGGGGGTGGGTGGAGCTGAGCCCGGGGCCGCCCCCCGGAGCCGCCCCCGCAGCCGCGGCCCAGGCTGTCAGAGCCCCCTCCCGCGGCCACTCACCCGCCGGCGACGCGCTCCCGCCCGCAGTGGCGGCGACCCCCGCCTGGGTCATGATCCCAGGAGCGGAAGGCAGCGGTGTCTGGACGGTCAGGCGAGCCTGTGGGTCGGCAGCCTCCGCCTGCTTCTGCGGGGCTGGGGGAGCGCGGGCCCGGGCCCTCCTCTCCCCCCGCCCCCGCCGCCTCTCCTCGCGGCCACCGCCGCCGCAGCGAGCCCGAGCCCTCGAGGCCGGAGACCCGGCGGCAGCACGGCCTCAACTTTCCCAGCCCCCCTCCCCCCCGCCCCTCCCGCCCCTCCCGCGGCCGCCGCTCCGCACGCGCACAGCCTAGCCTGGACGCGCTGCGCGCCCGCCCCAGCCGGCCAGCCTGCCAATCCGGTGCTGGGGAGGCTGTTCTTCCAGCCAATCGGTAGCCGGAATTCCGCTGCGCTAAACTAGAGGGCGGGAGGAGGCGGAGGGAAAAGCTAGGAGGGAACAGGCCCCAGGCGGCCCAATGAACACGGCCGGGGGGCGGAGGTGTGCAAGTTGGGTTGAAAGAACAGGAAATATTCTTAAAGGTAGAGTGACGGGCAGAAAGGAAAGCCAGTAGGTGAATGAGAAAGAGATAGGCCTGGTTCCTTAAAGGGGAAGCTTTGAGAAGCTAGAAACGATGTTTGAAGAAACTTCCCTGCTTCTTGTTCTGTACTGTGCTTTTAGAATATGTCAGTGTGAGCTTACTGGAAAAAGTGAAGAAGAGGAGAGCACCAGAAGTTTTCGGAGATAGACAGCCTGTGGAGGATCAGAAGGCGGGAAACGGTGGTGGAGAATTCTGTCTGGACTTCCCTTTCAGTCCAAGATCTTTTCAGTCCCAAGGCTTCTGGAATTCGTATTGCAGACTCGCTAATGTCCTTTATTTGCCAGAAAGCATAAAGGCCATTTTCAGAAATGACCGGGAGTCCCAGCTAAGGGAGGGAATGTGTGGCTTTGGGAGATGGGGATTGCCTAAACGTAAGTTACTAGACACTTGTATCTAGGACCCGAGACCTCTTCAGAGCTCTTTTTTTTTTTTTTTTTACTAGTTTTCCTTCATTTCACAAGCCAGTCTGCCTGAGACAGGTGTCGGGTCCTCCACCTAGTGGTGGTGAAAGATTCATGAGCTCTTCACAACCAGCTACAGTCACATCTATGGCAAATACATAATGGAAGCAGACCTTGCTTTGTGAAAAAAGTAAATAGCAAATCCGTTTTACTTTTACTTCGCGTTTTGAAAATCTGTAATGAAATACACCTTTAATGTTGCTTCAAAAATGGTACTAAAAAGCAGTCTGAATTTTGTTTTTTCACTTCCTTGTGACGTCTGGGCCAGGACAGTGAGTTTTAATTAGCCTTTGAATGGGTTTGTCATTCCCAAGTTCAAGCAGCAGAGACCTTGTGACTCAGAGCCATAATAGTAATACTATTAACACATCCATGAAACTACAATGCTAATATATGATCTCCATCTTAGTAAAAATGTAAGGTTTTATGTGTGACAAATATCAAATCCAGGGTACACGTAACTTCCGGAACTACAATACATTCTTAGTTAAAATCAAATGTCTTGGCTTTTTGTTGAGATAGGATTATTCCACTGTGTAGACTAGGCTGCCTTTAAACTCACAGAGATCCAGCTGCCTCTGCATCTTGAATATGAGTGCTGGAATTAAAAGGGTGCACCACTACATCCAGATGCAAAAAGTTTTGAAAATAAGATTTAAGAATTTTTGAACTATTATTAATGCCATTCAGACATAATTTTAAAATAGAAATTCAGCATTTACTGATAAAGATCAGAATATCAACTTTTAATTTTAATCCTCATTAATCCTCAAGTCCAAATCCTAAACTGTTGAGTTGGTGAAGTGGCTCCTAGTAAAGGCACCACCTGCCAACAAGCCTGATGATCTGAGTTTAAGCTCCAGAATCTCCACATGGTGGAAGGAGAGAACAGATTCCAAGTTGTCCTCTAACCAGTTTCCATATATGGACTGTGCATGTGTGCACAAACACATATATAAGTAAAATGAAAAAGTTCAAATCTCAACTGAAGATTTTTTTGATTAAGTTTATTCAACACTATTTAGCATGTGAGATTGAGATGATACCACATACGTGGTATGTGCCGAGTGTCTAGATTGGTAATAACATGCAGTAGCCACGAGAAACTGGCATGTCTACAGGTCCAGTCCTTCAGACTGAACCTAGCTTTCACTCATTTACTTGAGGACCCTTTATGGTACAGAAAGATTTGCATGGTATATAATGGCTTGCTTGCTCCCTTAGATTCATATGGATTGAAGAACAAACTTCAGCAGCAGCTCTGATGCTCACAAGGGCCAGCCCCACCTACTACTTCCTTGCTCTGCCCAGAAATCATTAAAACAAATTTCTCTTTCCAGTGCTCCGCTCTTTGCCACTTGCACACATCCGGTTACCAGGACCACTGAGTCTTGACCTGCGGCCATGCATGTGTAATTGTAGTCCAATTGCTACACAGAATTGCATAGCTAGGTTTCATTGTATGGCTTTTGTCTGCAATCACTCATTAAACTTGCTTTTGTAACTTTTGCTTTCTGTCTTGTTTTAGGTCTATCTTTTGCCTTCTAAATACATGACTATTTTCATGTTTTTGAAATAAATACCCAAGCTTTTCCAAAGGCTGTAATTTTTAGTTTGCATTCCCAACAGCAGTATATGAGGGGTCCGGATAGTCCACACCATGACTGACACTGAGCTGTGGTCATTTCTTAGCTTTGGAGACAGTATCACTAGTTATTTCAGGACATCATTAAACTGGTGAACCTCCTACCTTAGCCTCCTTGGTGTTGGAATTACAGATGTGCACCACTTTTTCTAACAACTAGTGGTGCTGAGCATATTCCCATATCATTGTTTTTGGTGCAGGTTTTTTTTCAGACATTAGAGTTCATTTTAATATCTGGAAACATCTCAGATTTATGGAAGTCCTTTACATATTGGGCTAATGTTTTCAACAATTGTGCAGCTTGGGTTTTGCATTTTCTAAGAATTGCTTGTTTACTAACCGGTTTCATCCACATAACTATCCTGAAATTTAGCTGCTGTCATCATACTTATGAAGACAGGGTCTGAGAAAGCAACCATTGCCTCAATGTCCACACCTAGGTGGCCATACTAAAACAGCAAAGGTCACAATAGAGAGATGCCAACTCAATAGGCTTTCCCCCATCGCAGTCCATCTTGATTTATTATGAATCTGCCTAATTATGCCATTGCCATGTCTGTTCTCCAGAAATAAAGAGATGAGATCTGAATCATAGCCTGTTAAGTTCTTGATGTAATTGAAACAGAAGTCTTTTCATTTAGAAACCCGTTCTTAGAATGTCAAAAGCTTTATTGTTCTAGAAGCCCTTTGTGCTCTGAATTTGCTCATGAAATACCTGTTTGTCCAGGTTTTAAGTCTTATGTTGGTGTCTCTCTCTCTCTCTCACACACACACACACACACACACACACACACAAAAAAGGTATGGGTGTGAATTTCTAATTGAAAGCAAATCTACTACCCTGGTCCTTTCCTCAAAGTCTTGAGAGCATTGAAGTTTGTTACCTAATTGGTTGATTGTCATTATTTGATCATAAACAAAAGATGCACAGGGTTTTGTGGTTTATTTAAGACAGGGTTTGCGTAGCCTCCAGCTGGCCTGAAACTCAAGAGATCCACCTGACTCTGCCTCCCAAATGCTGGGATTAAAGGTGTGCACCACACCATCTGTTGGGTTTTGTCTTGTTTAAATGTTTTTAAAAGCACAGCAATGCCCTGTATTGGTACTTTCCTTTCATTCCAGTACTTGGGAAGTATGCAGGTGAATCTGAGTTCAAGGCCAGAAAATACTATCACTTAACTCCATCTTACAGATTATTTCTGGATCATGCCTATGGTGCCATACATTTTAAAAAAAAAACCCTTTAATGCCAGCAAAGGCAAACAGGTGTGTGAGTTCAAGACCATTCTGATCTACAAAATGAGTTCTGGAACAGCTAGGGCTAGAAGAGAAACCCTGACTTGAAAAACCAGAACTTTATACAAGGTCATATAGACTCTTGTCTTCTATATCCAAAGGACATTTTAACAATTCATTCTCTTAAAGTTATGTGCATTGCAGTGCAGGTATCAGATTATCTAGAACTGGATTTACAGTTGTGAGCTGCCATGTGGATGCCAGGAATTGAACCTGGGTCCTCTGGAAGAGCAGGCAGTGTCTAAACCACTGAGTCTTCCCTGCCACCTCTTATTTTTGAGGGACTATGTGCCCCTGGAGTTCTGCCACAACCTCTACACTGGCCCTTTCCTTCTTATGACTTGTTCTGTTACCCAGGTTGGTATTGCTCAGCTGTGAGTAGCTAGGACTAAAGGATTGAGCAACTTTTTGTTTTTGTATATTGTGAAGACATTTGGGCATTGATAAACACCATTTTCCCTATGCGATTGTTGAAAGGGATAGTCTTTCATGTGCCTTGACAAAGTGATCATACAAGTACATATATATTTATATACTCAGCTCTGTAGCACTGCCTGGTTTATGTTGACACTGACACCACTTTAACTTTACTCAATTTTGTAAGATGTGAACTTAAGTAGTGAAGTCTTCTAAAACCCAGCACCAGCATTTTAATCATTATCACTTGCAAATAAAAACTGTTTTTACTTCTTCCCAAACTGTGTGCTTAAAGCTTTTAATCATTAGTCTATGACATAGTATACAAGTGCTGAAAGCAGCTTTCACCTTCTTGCCAATCTTACATACTAAAAGCCTGACAAGATCTCATGAATGAGCAAAGTATCTGCAGACTTTCACAGCTTTTCAGGCTGTCTCTTTAATTCCTGTATCATTCAAAATTCCCATCATGATAGTTAATATAGTCAATGTTGCTCTCCGGGTGTACCTATGAGTTTCCTGAAATTTAAACCAGAGGGAAGACTTACCCAGAATGTGACAGTACCTATGGGGCAAGGTCCCTAGTTGCAGAGGGGGTGGGGGTAGACACAAAAACTAAGAAAGGGAAAGCAAGTCGAGCATCAGCATTCATCCCTCTTCTTCCTGACTGGAGGCTCTGTGTGCAGATGCCTCAGACCCCTGCAGCTATGCCTTCTCCATCATGATGCACTGTAGACTGTCATCTTTCCAATATTTTGAGGAAAATAAAAAGAAAAAAGAAAAAAACAAAACCCTTGTCTGTCAGGAGTAACTTAATACAGAAAACTGGTAATGGAATAGGGCTACTGTGAAAATACAACCACACAGTATTTAGGCTTTTTATTGTGTTTGCAGAATGTGAATTTTGGAGTTGAGGGCTAGAACTCCAGAATGCAGTAAGTAGAGTTTAACTGGGACTTCAGGTGACCATGGAGACCAAACTCATGATATTTCAGAGAAGGAACTGGTACTCTTTCCAGAATACTTTCAAAATCATTCATGATGTATTCTAATAGAGAATCCTGCTGCATTCTCATGCCCAGAGAACTTCATGAAGCAAAATTCAAAGCTACAGGCTATTTACTCAATAGTGGAACTTTCAAGATGAACAGAATTCAGGCTGCGGTACAGGTATTGCTCACTGCTCTTGCTGAAATGCATAGTGAGGGAACAGAAAGACATAAAAAATAGCAAGCTGAAAGTGGCAAACAGGGCAAAGTCAAAGCATCTATAATTGTTAACAGATTAGTGCCATTAAGAAAAAACCTCAGACCCTTCTCCTGGGCAAGAAGTGCTGTGTGCAAGAGCTCATTCAGCAAAGGGTCCATTTTATGAAACTGCAAATTCATCCTAAGGAAAAGACCTGGGAATGTCACTAGAGTTCCCAGCTCAAAACCAACTGTCTAAAAGTTTTCTCAGGGTCAGTACAGGGGCCAATACAACTGTGAGACAAGACCACCCATATCTTGAGTTGTCGGCAGAGCCTGGCATCAGCATCTAAGTGGAGCTATTTTATAATTTAGGAGATTTGTCATACAAGCTTATGGCACAGTTCCAGAAGGCCACTGAGGATAAGCAAAGTGTGGCAGGGTCAGATTCCTAAAAGGCCATTGCATGAAGCTAGAAAAGTCTAAAACCCAAGGATGTTGGAGATGCAAGGAAACGCAGAATATTTGCTAAAGAAAGCTGAAAAGTGAAAACAGACCAAGAGAAGAGGTTAGGTGTGCTCTAGTCAGACCTTCTTCATATATTAAGATAGAATATGATGAATTTCACAAATTCATTTTCAATTCCTGGAACAAATTCTACATCACATATCCTCTTCTATATATTGCTGATTAACTTCCTAGTGCTTTAAGGATTTTCATGCTTTTATTTATAACAACCTACAATTTTCTTGACCATACTCTTGGCATTATAAATGACTCCATAAAATAATTCGGGCAATTCTTCTAAGCTTTGAGTATGTAAAGCTGGTAATTATTTTTTATGAATTTGTGTGTGTCTGTGTTCATGTGTGTGGAGTCAGTTCTCTGTTTCCAGATCTGGGCTCCTCTGGGGATTGAACTTAAGTTGTAAGGCTGAGCATACCAAATGAGCCATCTTGTGACATTTCATTTTCACAAAATTTAAAAATAAGCCACAACCCAAATGACCCTTTTTTATTTGCACCATTTTCTTTAGGTACAGTTTATTTCCTTGATATGATTTTACTACCATATTAAGAGATGTGTGCTATACTTTCCTTCGTTTAACACTAGCCCCCACCCCGCTCCTCAAGATATGGACAAACTATTTTTGTATGAACATTCACCACAACATATTATACTTTAAGCAGTACCTATAACTGTACCCTAAAGTTTTTCTGTTCATTATATTCAAATTTCTTGCAATTTATTAAGAAATAAGTTACTTAGACTGCACTTAATTCCCAAGTATGTAGAAACTTAAAAAATGTGTTATCTGGGATCATGTAAAATTTTCTCAGGGAGAAAAAAAGCCAGAGGCTAGAAAAAGAAGAGATGGCAACAGTTAAGAGCATTTACTGTTCTTGGAGAGGATTCAGGTCCAGTTTCTAGCACCCACATCAAGCACCTATAATCTGTCAAAGTAATGTTAAAAGGCAGAGGCAGAATTAGCAATTTTGAGGGTACCCTGGGCATGCTATTTACAGATCAGTCTGTACCCTAACATTGCAAAGCACTCAGTTCAATACCTGGTACTGAAAAAGAAAAAGGAGTAATGCTTCTTACTAGTGCTAGACATCCCTAGGCCAGGGCCACACCCTCTTTTCAGTTTCAGTCACTGCCGGATCCCTTCTGGGTATACCCCATGACCAAAGTCAGTGTTACATTACAAAACCACCACCAACAAGTGGTGGTAATTCGGTAACCATGCTCTAAATTTGGCCCAGGCTACACATTAAAAGTCATGTGTACCTCTAAGACCTTATGGACACTACAGAAGGTGTTGGCTACTAGGTGGAGAGTAGAAAGTTATACTTGTAGGACTTAACAGTGTTAAAAAAAATTAAGTCATTCTTGGGGTCATCTATTGGTGGAAGTTATTTGTGATTGGACAGCAAAATAATTAAGATAGCTGGAAAGATAGTTCAGTAGTTAAGAGCATTACCATTTATTATAGAAAACCGAGTTTTGATCCCCAGTATCCGTATGGCAGATAAACAACCACCTGTAACTCGTTTCAGGATCTGGACCCTCCTTCTGACCTCATGCATGCTTGAGGAACACACATGCACACATACAAAAAAATTTTTAAATCATGCCTGCTAAAGATGGTGTTGTGAGATTAGGATTTCGCCTTCAAATGGGGTCTATGTAACCCGATTTGGGGTTAAGTTCAAACTCTTACTGCTTCAGCCTCTTCTCCTGATCCAAATGGTAAGATGCTGGAAGTCGTTAATTAGTCTGGTCCCTACTAAATAACAAAATCCCATCAGATTTGAGCTAGTCTGCTACTTTCAAAGTGTAGCTTGATTAAAGATAAAAATAGAATGAGCTACACCAGTCTAGAGAAACAAAACTAGGTTTGATACAATCATAACCACAAAACATAGCTTCAATGCCTAAATCCTGAAACTTTTTGACTTTTCAATTATCAGCCTTTTAAACCTTATTAAAGTGTGTTTATATTGGACACAATGTTAAAAAGTCATTGTAAAGAATATTTCTCTCCATATTGCTTTATAACATTAAAGCAAACTTTAATGATGAGAGAACTTTTGCTCACTTTTGCAAAGGAAACCTTCAGCCAGCCAAGCTGATAGAAATAGGATTAAGAATTCAAATCTAGCCTCAGCTACATAGCAAGTTCAAAGTGAAACCTTGTCTCACAACAGGTCCTTGTCTCCAAGGGCCCTTCACTGGTAAGATATTCTACTTACATCAGAACATTATAGGCCTAGAAAGACGGTGCAACCATTAAGAGTACTTGGAAGGCACCCACACGCACGAATCTTAGCACTCTGGAGGCAGAAGCAGGTGGATCCCTGTGAATTAAAGGCCAGTTTGGTCTACAAAGAGTTCCAGGATGGCTAGGGCTACACAGTGAAACCCTGGCTTTTTTTTAGAACTTACCTTTAGAGGCCATTGCCCTCACCTTACTTGACCATTACTGTAGTGCAAAGCTTAAAAGGCAAGTGTTTATTAATAAACTCATAGAAATCATTTAAGTGAGACACAAGTAGAACCCGATAGTTTTCCTTAGTATAGGAAATCCAAGACTGCTCAAATCTTTAGAAATAACCCCTGATGTTGCCAGTGTTTCTCAGAGGAGCTAAATAGATGGGATCCAACAAATCTGTTGCTTGAAACTGCTAAATTTTGGAGTGATGTGGTACCTAAGACACACAAAGATCATCCAATGTTTCTTGTGGAATAAGCCAAGTGCTAATTCCGAAATATTGTGACTAGAAATATAAAACATTTGTATAAACATGTTAATTACGTCAAGACAAATTTTTAAAGTGGATACTTGTTTGATTTAAAAAAAAAAAAATCGCTAGACTCACCCATATACCACCAAGATGAACAGGAAGAAGGGAAAGCAGGGCCTATAGCAAAGTTTCATAATCTTGAATGCGGGGGGGGGGCCCACAAATCCTGTAATACATACACTAGGGAAGAATGGTATGTATAGGAATGGGACAGACATGAAGCTGAGGTGTGGAGCAGTGGAACTGCCCCCAAATTCTTTTGTTTCTGATAATTTCCAGGCTGAAATGCCCTCTCAGAAGACAAGACTTGAAAAGGAGGGTCAGGGCCTCAGTTCGACAGCCCACCCCCCCCCCCCCCCCTTTAGCTGTTATCGGTCTGGGACTTCTATAGGTGGAGCTGGTCTGGCTACGTAGCCATCTGTTGGCCAGTGTTTTTATCAAGGTCTGAATTAGCATGCCCTGATTATACCTGGACTCTTTTCATGAGTTTAAATTAGGTCTTAAATATAAACAGTATGGGTCACAGTACATAACAACTTATAGGTGAAGACTGTAACACTCAGCACAAAGCGCTTCATGACATTTATAGACAGATCATTACCAGAACATCACATAAGTTTATTTCAGATGTAACAGTAACGGTAAAATTGACAAGTTTAATTCTTAACTGCACCAAGTAAACGTAGCCACTTAAGTATCCCTCCAAAAACTGAGGGAGGTTTTCTGTTCCACCACCACACACCATGCTTCCCAATAGTTCTCTTTTTGGAGGACTTTCAATTAATGAGTGACCTGCTTTGGAGACACTTAGAAACTCCTTTCCCCAGATGAAAATTAATCTTGACAAATTATATATTGCATAGATTTCTCTACAGTGTCTTTACTTTAGAACCTAAATTCAAATAGCATACAGAATAATTTTAACCTATTTACCCCAAAGTAAAAACAATCTGTCATGAAAAATGATGGAGATAGCCTTTAATCTTCCAGTTAACAGAATTACTATTTTACCTCAAAAATTATTTTTATCACATACTAAAAACAAAGAAAAAACCCCAAAAACAAACAAACAAAAAAACCCCACAAACTCAACACGGGGCATTACTTTAGTATTTCCTGACTCACAGGCATACGGACTAGTCCCAGTTTCTATTTCTTCGACATCTTCCCCTTATGTAAGTGGATGAAATTATGTAATGCAACTTGGATACATACATTGACCCTATACATACATTTAAAATTTAGGTTAAATCACTGACTAGAGTGGAAAAAGAAACAATAATAGGGAGCCTGCACACTCAATTCAAACTTTATTATTTGTTCCTCCTCTTTAAATAACATGTACTTAATTGTTGTGAGGCAGCTATTCGGTATTCAATAACCACATTTAGGGATACATTCATAGGACTACTCAGATAGTCCAAGTGAAATGGTTATAGAAATAGAGGCAGTGTCATCTCAGAAAACTCTTTTATATATCAAAATCTATTTTGCTATCTGGAAGTTTACAAAATGGTTGACTTCTTCAAACTAATTATGCTCTCTTCTCTTGGCAAGAGCAAGCTGAAGCTTATCCATGAAAGTAAAGGTGCTTAACACTAAACTTTTTTCTGAGCTTAGATTTGGACTGTCTAGAAAATTGATACCCAAGAAACAAGCATGGTACTTCTACAATTTCACTACCCTAACATCCATCCATCCATCCATCCATCCATCCATCCATCCATCCATCCATCCATCCATCCACCACAGCCCATCTGTGTTTTTCTTGGCACTCAAGACTGCTGAAGTCCACTTTATGTACTTTCACATTCTCAAATAAAAACTTAAAAGTGTTATAAAGTGTGCAAAAGCATCTTGTGAGATAATTTTACCATATAACCTAATTGGAATAAGACTTCCATACCACAATTGTCCTAAGAGGAAGTATTAAAGTTCCTATTAAAGTTAAATGAAAGGAAACATACACTCTATACTGTTCTAAAGTCTAATGAGAACATTTCTTGAGCCACTGATGACTACTGACAATCTAAGAAATGCCATGTATCTTTGAGATGAGGAAAAGTCTCCACATTACAATTCTCAACCCATCAGAGCCACTCCCAATGTGCCTGAAAATGATCTGGACTTAACCAAACCTGTCAGTTGGAGATCACAGTGATATTTGTATTAACACTTTATATTTCTATTGTTTCAGGAACAGAAGGAATTTGTCTTGATTCCTCTTATTCCAAATCTTTAAACTCAACATTATAGGCACAGAGTGTAAGCAAATCTGGGATGTTCTTCAACAGATAAACAATAGCATAACAATGTTATTTTCAAAAATACTGTCTAGAAATTCTTTCATATATTATCAAACACTCAATGGTCACACTTAACAATCTGTATTAGTTGACATTAAATACACTTAAAGTGTTACAAGTCCATCTAAACTTTTTATGTAATTTTGTATGTCCAAGAGGAAACACTTGCTTCAGGTTTATTTAGGGGTATTGGCTTATAACGACATAACTCCATTTATAAGGTTACACTATTATTGGGCTTACTGAAAAACAAGAGAAGAAAACCAATTATAACAATTTTCTTTAGATCAGTTAAAGGCCATATTTCTAGCTGGGATATTAAAACAGTTCATTTCACCAGCCCATACTCTACAAGTTAATGCCTCTAGTAACAAGATTAACAGCAAGAAGGAAGGAAAAACTAAAAAACCAAAACAAAACAAAGAACACCTGCTAACAAGCAACCCACTCATCAGCTAAATAGCAGTTTAACTGAAATACTTTGATCAAAGTCTAATACTACCTACACAAACTGCCCTACCAATCAGCAAATAGAGAGAAAAACTATTTTAAACCTAAATAAGCTTAGTATTTTCTCACAAGGATAACAATGGTCCAACTCCTGAGAGTGCTTGAAGGACGAAAGGTAGAGTGAAGGCAATGTCAGGGATTAGCATCCCACAGATAGTCTTTAAAACTCAAAGTACCACAAATACACTAAGCTTGTCTATGAATTAGAGAACAAGATATTGCTGCTGCTTCTTTTTGTCTTTTGAAATAAACAATATTGTAGGCTCTGCCCTTCAATGTGAAAGCAGGATGTTAAAAAAAAAAAAGCTAAAAATTGAAATCATCTGACACCCAATTTTGGGGACATCTTAACTATGAAAGTATACAGACCTATCTTCTCCTGCCTTCAACCTAACCACCTCACAAAAGAGAACTAAAACAATCCAAACATGATCATTTTAAAGAGTTCTTAAAAGTATTCAAAACCTTTAAGAGGAAAGAAAGAATAACAAGGGAGGAAAGCTGAAGAAAAGGGGGAGGGGAAATCAATGGGTCTTTCTTTTATTTGGCGACAAGCAAGTGCAAGAAAGTTCATTTGTAATTTGTTCAGTTGTCTGTCTTTTGTATCTCTGCATTCTGACCAGATGGGACTTTGAGGTTTTTCTGAAGCACATGAGCATCTGCAGGTTCTATCCTCTTATAGTAGTTCTTCTTTGTCTCAATAATCTCAAAGCCAAACTTCCTGTAGAAGTCAATCGCTGACTCATTGCTGATCTGGACATGCCTGAGATACAGGGTATATATACACAGATACATATATAAGACACTTTCATCAACTTTCAAGTTTTTAAACCAGAGATAGCTTCCAATTGGTCAGAGGTGGAATTTCACAGACATTTTGTACATTTTCTCTACAATGACCAATATTTAACAAAGGTTGGTCAATTAATATCAGTAAACCTGACAATTATTTTACACTTTTAGACTAATTCCCCCACTTACAATGACCAAGATTAGGAGGATCAGTGTTTATTCTTATACTTAACAAAGGCTAAACCATCACGAGGCTTCCGGAGGACTGGCATTCTGTTCCCAGCACTGCCATCAAGGAGTTCACAACCACCAGTAACTTCAGCTCCAGAGACTGTTGATGCCTCTAGCCTCCTTGGATATTTGTAATCAAGCACATGACCCTCCCCGCAAATATACACACTAAAAACAACAACAAAAATACACTCCAGTCTTAAGGGCCTAAATATATCTTCTTGAGCTTCTTTCATTACCCTTCAGAACATAATGTTCTGCAAGTTCTGAAAACAATTCATTGTTGTGGGTTGGGTTTTTTTTTGTTTGTTTTTTTTTTTGGAGACAGGGTAGAGACCTGGCTGCCTTGGAATTCACTATGTGTAGAGCAGGTTGGCCTCAAACCCAGGGGAATCCACCCGCCTCTGTCTCCTGAGCACAAGCAAGCTCTAGGATTAAAGACATGAGCCACCATGCCAAGTTGTCTTAGATCTTTATATTGTGGCCTTCTGAGACTCTTGGTTTCACCTTAGGTTCCTTACATATAATTAAAACCAAATTATAACATAAATAATTCATCACAATTTTCCACCCACAATTCACCAACCCGGAATTAAAAATAAAGTTGAGCTCAATAAAAAAATCAATTAAAACATAAACAATAAAAATAAAGTTGTCCTGAACGGAACATATATACCATTCTTCACCATTCCCTAACAATACAACATAATAAAAATTCCTATAACATTTTCTTTTGTCTAGGCATCCTTAAGTAAATTAGGCCAGTTTAAAGAATGTGGGAGAATAGAATACATCATCTGTAAATAGTATGCCACTTTATATGGATTTATGACACTTAAATGTACTTTGTCTTTTTCTAAAATTTTATTTATTTTCTAAATTTATTTATTTTCTAAATTTTATTGGTATGGGCATTTCTGTCTGCAAATATGCCTATGTTCCACTTATGTATCAGAGGAGGATACAGGATTCCCTGGAACTGGAGTTACAAATGTTTTGAGACACCATGTGGGTGCTAGTAATGGAAGTAGGGTTGTCTGGAAGAACAGCCAAAGCTCTTAACAGATGAACTCTAACTTTCCTTTCATATCTCTATTGCTATCAAGGGACAAGCATACCTTCATGGTGTTTTCAATCATATATACAATAAGTGAGTAGATTTCAAAGTTTCTTGATAGAGATTTAAACAGATAATTTATAGACACTTAGATGAACATTAGGTACTTACAGATAGATGTTGTCAAAAGTGCCATCTTTCTCACAGATGTTTAGGACATGATTTAGCATTTTAGTTCCTATCAATAAGACAAAAATAAATAAATAACTTCACAAGTCAACCTTGAAATCTGACATCTACTTTCCATCTTCCCCTCCCCCCGCTAGACAGGATTTCTGTGTAGCCCTGGCTGTCCTCAAACTCACAAAGATCCAACTGCCTCTGCCCACCCCACCCTCAAAAAGTGCTGGGATTAAAGGTGTGTGCCACCACCACCTAGCTCTATTTTCCATCTTTACTAAGAACTGACACAGAACTAAAGACAACTAGACATCCATACTTCCCCAAATTTGTTCTCAGTGTAAGTTGTATGTTTAAAACCACTCACTAGAGGACCTTCGCGCGCGCGTGTGTGTGTATGAAACAATTCCAGACTGATAAACAAATCAATTCTATGGGCTTCCAAATGAATACTAAGCAATAGCTTCCATTTTACTTTTCACAATCCACTTCCCAGTTTTCTTTCCTTTTTCTTTTTCAGTTTGTTTTCTGAAACAGGGCTTCTCAGTTTAGACCTGGCTGTCCTCACTCAATCACTCAAAGATCCAGATTAAAGACATACTTCACCAAACCTGGCTTCCCAGTTTTCTTAAAATAACATAACAAAATACCACATAATTTTACCTATTCCTAGTCTTCGGTAAGGTGCAAGGCATCCTAGTGTCATGATGTAAAGTCTCTTTTGATTCTGTGAATGATCCACCCTGCAGCACACCGCACCTACAGCTATATCATTGAAATATGCTGCCACAGAAAATACAAAGATGTAAATTATAACATTTTATTTAATAAGCTCCTTTTAAAAACAAAGAGTTATTACAGGTATCAGATTTTAACCAACTACTCTTATGAGAATAACAATGACCTCAAGACTGACATTGTATGAGGAAAGTTAAGCTTTCTCTGTAATAGTTGAATTGTGATAAGCACACAGGCTCATAGTAAATAACAGAAAACATTTTGGCGTCAGGGAGATGGCTCAGCAGAGAAAGGTGCCTGCCCCAAGCCTGGAAACCTAAAGTTCAACTGTTGGAACTTACAATGTAGAAGGCTAGAACTCACTCATTGAAGTTGTTCTCTTATGTCCATACGTGGTCACACAGTGTGCCTGCACATGTACACACTCACACTTTTTGTAAAGAATATTAAGTATTTACTTTTAAAAGTCAAATATTCAACACTGGTCTTTCTCAAAAAGCTGTAACATTTCAACTTCTTTTGCTTATAAAATTAAGGAGCCTGTATTAGTTGCTCTAGTATTAACAAACATAGTTTGAGAATTCAAATTTTAAAAAAGAGAAAAGACATACCAAGTTTTGCTAGCTCGCCAACCTCTAGCACATCCTTGTAGAATTTATCATTATAGCTGACTGGAAAGATGACCTGGTTCAATCTCTTCAACTGTTTAATATTGTGTGGTGTCACATCCCCCAATTCGATCCGGCTACTGGAACAAACCAAAATGTACTCAATAAAAGATAATTAACTTTATTCATTAAGACATATTAAAAGGGTGCCAGTCATTTTTGCATGACTGACAAAAGCAACCCTTTCTTATATTTTTAAAACACTACCACTTATAAGCAAATTTTGTTGAATGTTCAACCAAAATTCTAAGAGCTTTTCTACAAATACATACATTTATGGACAAATAAAGTACACACTAACCAATAAGGCCAGAATATTATCCTTTAATAAATGCTAAAATTATTCTTCTAGCTTATAGTTTAAAAATGCAGATATACCTATTATTGATCAAACAGACTGATAATAATTAATATTAACAATGGGATAGCAAATGGTACTAAAGATGAGAATATAAATTGGTACACTATTTCTTGAGACAATCCAGCACTAAGCACTGAGAAACTTGCCCATCTCCTTTGCTTACATAAGAAGGAAATAAGTCAATGTGAAAAATTATTCGCATTTATCTGTTGAGAACAGTGATCCAGTAACAATATCAGTGGTAAGTGATATTAAGAATTCATATTCCAGCACATCTCACTGTTTCAGCAAGAGAATTTCAGAAAACAGAACAAGTACTTAGGAACTTCAAGAAAATAAGGAATTAAAAGATTGAGCTCAAGATTCACTGGTAATGAAACTGTTCTGCCTTGAAAAGTAGCACACAATATCAACTTCTAATATCTCAGAAAACTTTTACTACATACTAAAAATAAATCTAAGGCAAACCCTGCTGGAAATCCACACAACAGTTCATTCCTAGTACTACCAGCACTACCAGCAGACATTTGAAGACTTTTCTTGTGCTGGAGATCAAGCCCAGGGCCTCCTTCACGCGAGGTAAGCACTCTTTCAGGAACTACAATCACAGCCCCATTTACCCTTTTTTCTGTTTAAGATTAGTTTTTATTTATGTTTATTAATATTTAACCTGCATGAGTGTATGTATATTTGGGCCTCCTCACCATAGAGGTGTCAAATCACTGGAACCGCCATGTGGGTGCTCTTAACTGCTAAGAACCTGTTCACAGTGGATGGCATAAACAATAAAAAGTACTAAGACAAAACAAACATTAAGGCCAGGTGGTGGTGTCATGCATCTTTAGTAGCAGCACTCGGGGGCAAGGGGCAGGGAGATCTCTGAGTTCGAGGCCAGTCTGGTCTGCAGAGTGCAATTCAGGATAGTCAGGACTGTTTCACAGAGAAACCCTGTCTCAAAAAAATCCAAATAAAATAAAATAAAAATTAAGAGAACCAAGAGGTTTGGGGAAAAAAAATGTAGTTTCTACTTGGCAGCAGCTGGAGACCACAGAGCATTATAGCAAACAGCAGTGAAATGCAATGTATGCGTGTATAGATATATTGTTATTTGGAGTATGAACACTGTTAAAAGAAACAGCTAAGCAAGCAATGATGAGCATAAAATATTTACCCATATATGGGGATGGTTAAATAAAAAACTTGATCTGTTTTAGTAGAAAATACGGTATAACAGATCATTTTATAAAGAAAAGAACACCCCTACTTTATGTGCAGCAATCCACCCTCAGTAAATATAGACAAAAATATTTGAAAGGATTACTTTCAAATGTTTAGTAAAAATTGTGGACAAGTTTAATTTATGAAATGTTGAACAAAAATAGCAGCTGAAAATTGTAACAGGACCAAGGAAAAAAAATTCGTAAAACCAAGGCCTCATCTCAAGTTAGAATCTTTTAAGGTACTTTACAATGTAACGTCAAATTCAGATAATATTTTGCTCACTAATATAAAGAAATGTAATGCTCTAGCTAAGCAAGCTGGAACCAGAACATATAGTATTAAGTATTCTTTTACTAATTTGTAAGAGTTGTAAAAAGCTTAAGATTCACTTTAGCCATTTTATTTTCTGTCAATTCTGTTAATGCATATTCTCCATATTTAAAAAACAAACAAAAAACAAAACAAAAACAAAAATCACCAATCATGTCTTCTCTAAGTGGTCACAGAGCTCCAAGTTTTCCCTTAAGGTTGAAATTTACTTAAAACTTTGTTGTTTTGCAGTGCTAAACATTGAACAAGAAGAAGAATAAAAAACAACTTCCCTCTATCTTTAAAGAGCAGCTGGATATGTCTGTCTATACGTGGCTGTTATCCTGGCTACTTGGGAAGCTAAAGCAGAGGGATGGATCACTTAAGTCCAGGACCAAGGGATCAGCCTGAGCAACACAGGGATCATATCTCTTGATATATAACAAGTTATATATATAACAGCACATACTCAAGTCCTATTTTAATAGGATACCTTGAATGTTGTTCCAGTCAGACTTAATGTAATTGTTAACTTTTAAGTCAAATTCAAGTCTACCAGCTTAAAAGTTTTTGTTTGTACTATTAGTTATTCTTCCAGTTATTAAGGACATGAATTTTTTCTTGGCTTTTTATCCTTAAAATTAACCTTTTGTTTGTTTTGTTTTTTCACAACAGGGTTTCTGTGCTGTGGGACAATGGTCTGTATCCTGTCAATTATATTTTAAATAAACACTGATTGGCCAGTAACCAGGTAGGAAGTATAGGTGGGACAACCAGACAGGAAGTAAAGGCAGGCCAATGAGAACAGGAGAATTCTGGGAAAAAGAAAGTTCCTTCTGCAGTCGTGACCCAGGCACAGAAGAAGTAAGATGTGACTGCCTCGCTGAATAAGGTACTATACGGAACCATGTGGCTAACACAAACAAGAATGAGCTAACATAAGTTATAAGAGTTAATAAGAAGCCTGAGCTAATGGGCCAATCGGTTTATAACTAATGTATAACTTCTGCTTGATTTTTTTTTTTTGGACTTAATGATTGCGGGAACCAGGCAGGACAGAAACCCTGATATTTCTGTGAAAGCTCTAGCTGCCCTGGAACTGTCTTTTAGATCAGGCTAGCCTGTTCTACTCACTGAGCAACACTCACATAGATCCACCTGCCTCTGCTTCCCAAGTGCTAGGATTAAAAATGTGTGCCACCACTGCCCAGATAACCACATGGCCACCATTACATGAAATGAGATATCAACTATCACAATAACTTCCTACACAGCTCTTTGTGTTCAACTCTACCATACTCAGGCAAACAACAATCTCTTTTCTGTTCACAGGTTTGCCCCTTCAATGTCACATCAATTGAATCACAAAACACAAAACACTTATTTCACTTCATTTTTTGGACAGGCTCTCACTATGTAACCCTGACTTTTCTGGAACTCTCTATATTGCCATGGCTGTCCCTTAACTCAGAGATCAACCTGTCTTCACCTTCAGTGCAAACACACGCACAACAGGTCAAGCTAGTTTGCTTTTCATACATCCAAAGTCCTATGTGACTTATCATGCTGTTTTATCAGTACAAAATTCATCCCAACCTTGCTTAGTATTTAGTAGTAGTGCCTCACAGAAATACCATGGTTGAAGCCTGAATGCAAACACAGAGCTATATACTTATCTCTTGAAGGGCTTTGGATGGCTTACTGGGTTTTAAAGATTTTGAAAAAAGTAACTATAAACATTTGGTGCATGCTTTTGTGGCCATATATGCCTTAATCTTTTTTTACTAAATACCTAGGAATGAGAATGGTGAATTTTAAGGCTAACTGTGTCAGAATTCCAGTTGTTCTGTATTCTCATGAAACAGTCAGTGTCACTTTTAAAACTAAGGTTGTTCTAAGTATGTTATTTATGTTCAATGGTATCCTTGCTATGGTGATGAACCATTTCATTTCTTCCTCTACACAACCTCAAGGTATAACTTATGTATCACAAAATACACCTTTTAAAAATACAGATTTTGGGCTAGAGAAATAGTTTAGAGCACTTGTTGCTCTTGTAGAGGACCTGGGTTTTGATTCCCAGAATCCAAATGGCTCACAACCAACCATAATTCCAGTTCCAGGGAACCAAATGCCCTTTTCAAATCTCCGTACCAGGTACACACATCATGCGCAGACAAAAGTAAGCAAAAGCACACTTATAAATTTTTTTTAAAAAAATTAGTAATAAAAAACAGAGTTCAATGTTATTTTTGGTTACATGAAAAGATACCTAACTTTAACATAAATTCACCTTTGGAACAGTCAGTACCATCACATCCAAAGGTGTTTATACAATCTTTTTTTCTAGCCCCCACCATCAATGAATCTATTTTCTCTTTCTATGAGTATTTGCCTTTTCTGGATAAAAGACCATGAATTCAATGGCTTAAAGCAAAAGTACTATGTGTTCATTTATAGTTCGGGTGGGTAGAAATCGAAGAATACTTTCAATAGCTCACAACCTCTCAGCTCTAGGAAAGAATCCTTCCTTATCTATTTTAGCTTGTGACAGCTGTAGGCATTTCTTGGCTTGGAACAATTTAACTTTATAATCTTTCCTCCATCACAGGTCTGCATCTGTCCTCTCATATGCACATTAGTCACATGACTTAGGATAAACCCTAATCCAAATGACCTCTTAATTTCATTCCCAAGCTTCTATTTCTAAATAAGGCTACATGCTGAAATTCTATGTAGGCACGGATATTTGATGGATACTATTTAAATTATTATACCTACCAAAACTTTGATTTTAGGTTCAGCGAGAAGGATTTTTAGACATCTGAACCTAAGACATATTAATTGTGTTACTTTTTAATCAGGAAGTCTAAAGTCACTGTTAAACTGGTAATATAAAATTAATGCTAGGTTGTCTCTCACCAGTAATGTATTAAGGGGTTCAATTTTCTATAGCCTTGATAGTAATTTTTACTGATTTAGGATTGATCCTACTTATTAGAACAAAATGATGGCTCATCTGCACTGTTTTTACTGCTTGAAATACCAACCAAAAGGAAGCAATGCTATTGAGATCAGGTATGCCTTGTGCTAAGTGACTCCATATTGTGTGAAACAGGTTTTTCAGGCTGAGGAGTTGCCTTGAGGAGTTACATTTTGAGAGAAAAAAGAATGACTATAGGCCCTGAAAACTACACTACCTGTAAGGAATTACCTACCCAGTACAAACTGGGAGCAAAAAGGGAGTCTCCCTATGTATTTATTGAGGTATATTGAGATTGTATGGAAATATGAATATTAACTATGGACATCAGAGAAAAGGGTATAATTTCTTGCCCTAAGCCCCATAAAGTAATGGACACCCAACACTGTGATGACACAGCCCCAGTGACCTATACCTTACATATCAGCACACAAGTGTGTAAGTAAGTGTGTGTGGGGGGGTGCAGAGAACAGGCAGGACTCCAGACTGTCCCTGGAGCTTTGGTTTGGTCCCCCCCCACCTACTCAACCACCTTCCTGTGTCCACCTTTCCTTGTTTGCTGTGTCAAGACTCTGCTCAGCCTTCCATCTTGAAGCTAAACTTGCAAAATGGACCCCAGCAGTAAGTTCCTGGTTTAGTTTGCTATTATCTCCCTTCTGAAACCTGAATTTTGCTGTAGCCTCTCTAACTTGTGCTCATTATGCAAACCATATCTATACATATAGATATATAGGCCTATTTGCTGTAGTCCAGATAATATAAGCCAACATCAACAATTTGGTTGGGAATTAAAGAACCTACATTGGTCAAAGTGTCACACATCTTTAATCCCAGCACTTGCAAGGCAAAGGCAAGGGGATCTCTGTGAGGTCCAGGCCATCCTGGTCTCTATGGCAATTCCAGAGCAGCCACAGGGCTATACAAAAAGATCATCTCAAAAGCAAACAAACCTCTTGCATTCCCTTTAGTCAGACTACCCGGCAAACTGCTGCCATTGAAATCACGGAACCTTGTGAACTTAATGTTACTCAATGAATTCTGACATTGTAGAAAGACAGAAGTGTGTTCACCAATTAACTACTATAGCACTTTCCTAACAAAAACCTTCAAATTTTAATTTTCAACCTCCAACTCTATCAAGTATTCCAATTGTTAAGTCTGTTTTTGGTGTGTCTCTGTACAACAAATACTACGTGTACATATTACTATGTCTGTCTTCCCCGTTCCCAACCCCCTTAAAGACAGGGTTTCATGCAGCTCAAACTGGCCCAGAACTTTTTGTAACTTTTTTTTTTGTAGTTTTTTTGTAGTTTTTTTTGTAACTGAGCATGACCACAAACTCCCAGATCCTCTTCCCAAGTGCACCAAAAAAGACCTGGCTAGGCATTACTTTTATACTTAATCTTTTCTACCTAACTCCAATTGGTTGCTGGGTTTGGGCTTTTCATCTAGATTTTAAAGTAAGATCTCTCAATCTTATAACTACTGACATTTTGTATTGAATACACCTTGGGGATTGGGGCTTGCACATCTTAGGATGTTTAAATGGATCAATCCCTTTAGCTTCTACCCACTAGGTGTTATCTCTTTTCTCTATCTTTATGAATAGCCTCACCTTTATTCCTGTCAAGTCTCGTTATTTGAAACTGGGCCTTATGTAGTCCAACCTAGCCTTGAATTTCCAATCCTCCTACCTCTATCTCCCTGGTGATGATTGCAGGTATGTACCAACATGCCATGCTCATACTAAGTCTTTAAAACTCACCTTATTTAGGCTGGAGAGATGGCTCAACAGTTAAGAGCACTGGCTGCTCTTCCAGAGGTCCTGGTCAATTCCCAGCAACATATAGTGGCTCACAAAAACAACGTATTTTACTCACAGCATACTTCAAATTTAGAGTCTAACATTCCCAGAAAATATTTTATATATATATTAATATTTAGTAAAATTTACAGATCTATATATCTAGTTTATGTCAAATATGCTTTAAAATGCTGCAAAACTAACATTTAAAATTTAATTTAAACTATGGCTCAGCAGTTAAGAACACTGGCTACTCTTATAACTTCAGTCTCAGGGGACCAACATCCTCTTCTAGCTTCCATAAACCAGACACATTCATGGAGCAGACATAAAAGCAGGCAAAACACCCATACAGATAAAAGTATTAAAAAAATTTAAAAATTAATTTAAACTCAACTTAAAAATTTAGCCATACAGAAATATACCAACTTCTCAATGATTAACTGTGGCTATCCACTATTGCATCAGATAAGACTAACACTTTTAGTAAGTTAGACACTGTGCTTTAGCTAGTTGAAAGAAAATCAAAAGGAAGGCAAAGTAACAGCACTACTGTGTTACAATTCTGTAGCTTAAACTACAATTTTAGAATTGAAAAGCGTTCTATAGCTTAGTAGAAGTATTCTATTCGCTACTGAAGACTAGGTTTAAAACAAAAAGGAAAAAATTATTTGAATACCTGAAACACATGCCTCTTCAAATGCCATGAAATTGAAAGCTATAGTTAACACCTGGAGGACAAAAATCAAGATTTCTACAGGATAACACAGCAAGGTAAAATTAAATATTAATTAGTTTGGTCTGGCAAGAACACTACTGACTTTGGAAAATAACACTTCATAAAATAAGTTTTTTATCTGACAAGAGATTTTATCTGACAACAGTTAGGATATAATAATTTAAAGCTTGTCTACAAGTTGTAATAACAAGAACACAATTTATGTAAATTATTATGCTAAAACAGAAAAATCATGTAAGCACTTAGCCTCCAGGATGATCCTTTTTAAAAAACCTTTTTCTTCCTTTCTTTCCTTTTCTTTTTTTTTTGGGGGGGGGGGGCTGTCTCTGTGTAGCTTTGGAGCCTGTCCTGGAACTTGATCTGTAAACCAGGCAAGCCTCGAATTCAAAGATTTGCCTGAAAAATTCCTAAATGTATAAAGTTTTCAAGACAGTGCCTCATGTATCCCAAGCTGGCTAGCATTAAACTTACTATGTAACCTTGAACTTCTGATACTTTCATCTCTGCCTTTCAGTGTTGGGAAGACAGTGTGTACTACCATATCCAGCTCATGCAGTGCTGGCATTTCATGCTTGCTACCAACTGAACCCAATCACCAAACTCATAGAAACCACTATTTATTCTTTTGGTATCAGCTTTAGTAAAGTTGTCTACAACTTTGGGAAAGAAGATATCACTATAGCAATACCACACCCAGCACACTAATATGCATACCTCTATAGGTAGAAGGTATACTTAAAACACACACACACACACACACACACACACACGATTATACTTCAGACACTATTTCTAAACTCTCAACATAGCAAAGGAGACATTACACAGAATTTGTTAAAATTAAGTATCTCAATCAAAATCATAAATTACTCGTTTTACACAAAAAGCAAATTATAAACTACATGTTTCTAATCAGATTCTACAATCAGTTTTATAGGTACACAAGATTCATTCTGTAACCAGGTTCAGTAGCAAACAGCTACTCAAGAGGAGACAGATGGATCTGAAGGTTAGGAGCCAACTAGCCTGATTCCATAGTGAGATGAGAGGGACACAGACACAAAAAGGTCACAAAACTTTACAGTTCAGTTTTTTAAAAAACATATTTCCTACGTAATCAACACCTAGATAAAGCTACAGAAAACTTTCTGGGCCTGTCCCCAGTCCATATACTATTGGAAATAACCATTACAATGTATATGTCAACACAGTTTCATTTCTAACTGCAGAATCCTCTGTTTCAATCCCATCCAAGTACTAACCAGGCCCGACCCTGTTAGCTTCTGAGAGCAGATGAGATCTGGCGCATTCAGGGTGGTATGGCCGTAGACTCTGTTCCACTCTGTAACAAACATCTAATCAAGTTTCAATTCGAAACCACACTGCTTTGTATTTAATATTATTCCTACCTACCACTTCATTTTTACTTTGGTCACTTTAGTATTCATATCTTGTTTAAAGGCATTTTACTAAAACTAATTCACACCTCCTTTAGTTTTATTTTTCAATTGCACTGATAAGTGGTTGCACTGCCACTCCATTGCTGTTGACAGCATATTTCTTGCCTTAATATCATCTTCCCTAGGGAGAAATAACACATAAAAGTAACCAGCTTACCAACCACAAATTCAAGCCATAATGCCCTTAGTTCATAAAAACAAGAAATCTCAGTTGAAATAGCCAATAGCCTAATATACACTTCTCACACTTCAGATATACATATAAAAACATATAGCAGTTATCAATTGCAAATTTGTCTACTATGGAGATAAGGAAAATACATTATATTTATAACAGGATATTCTACTGCTATTGATAATAAAAATACTAACAGTAAAACAATAAAAATATTTAAAATAGTAAGCTTAAAAAGTTTCGACACCCAAAATTTAAATCATAGGTTAAATCGGAGTAGAGGGTTTTGGTTTCCCACTTCAGAGTCAACTAGTTAACTGTGTTCGGTGAGCTCAATTAAAAAAAAAAAAAAAAAAGGAAAACTTGGCAAATAAAAATCTCAAACAAAAACTACAAAATAGGACCACTGCTTTTCACAGGTCTTTCCAATGACTGAACACAGTGCAGTTGTACAAATTTTGGATCTCAAGGACATTAACATCTCAAACAAACAAGAACTGTTCTACACCATGATTTCATTTCTTTAGTATCTTAAAAGGTACAAAGAGGAAAATTTAAAGTCCCGTGTTTGCTGGAACTTAGTTGTGGAAAATTAAAGAACTATACCTGCAAAAACATCTTCAAACTGTTTAGTCCTGAACACAAGTCTAAGCTCCCAATTCTAAGAAATAAAAACCTTAAGGAGTCTTAATTTTGAGCATGCTTACTGGCCTAAACTATAGTTTTCTCTAAATTTGCCCAGTTCCTCATTTGTAGGCATCTGCCTCCATACTGTTACATGTAAATATCTGTTTAAATAAACAGAACCAGCGAGTGCTGGTGGCTCAAGATTGCAATACTAGCTACTCAAAAGGCTGAGGCCAAGAACATTGTTGCCAAGTTCAAGGCTGGCCTGAGCAACTTAGTGAGACACTATCTCAAAATAAAGTGCTGGGGGTTATGGATCAGTGGCAGAGTGCTTTCCTTCAGTTCCCAGAACTTCATTAAGTAAAAGAGAGCTACTTTAATAGTATACTTAATAACGAGTTCAAACAGACTGACAAGAACCCCACTATGTGGCTCCATTTCTACTGTCAAATTAGGTATCAGAAAGATTACATCCTATACCTAGAGAAACTGAACTAGATCCAAAATTTTTAATCTAAATGCCCAGAATAATTTTTAGACTCATTACCTTCATTGCTATTACTATAAGAGAACATGACAAATATGTATTGAGTATCAATGAGTAAGAAAAAGAAGAGACAGCATCAAAGTTATACGCTACTAGGTAAATAAAACTTCCTAAAGATAGCTGAATCATATTTTTAAAAATCAGCCAAAGGTCCCGGGTCGTGACAAGTGGCGCAAACATTCCAACACATGCAAAAAAATTCAACACTGTGTAACCAATATCTAAAGCAAAACCAGAGTAAAAAAAGCATTTTATATGTAGACCTAAAAATCAAACCTCAGAGTAGTTTGAGTTTTAAGACGTCTATAGATAAATGACCTTTATTTTACACAGAAAGAAGTTTGGAGAAATGATTTATTTTGTTCTCCAAAAAGGATGCCGATTCAAACAGTTCAACTAACTGAAACAATAGTTCTAATTTCCAGGTGACTTAGAAAGAAAAAGCCTTTCGGTATTTCATAAACTTTAACATGTTTAAGCTTCCATCTTTTCTTTAAAGACTGTAAAAGCAACCTCCAAAACGGCTTAAGCAACGTGTTAGCGCGGCGCTAATACTGTAACAGTTTATAAATCGATAGAAAGGAAATTCTTTTTCCCAAACGGGAACAGTTAAACCAAAATAACTCCTAACGTTACCCAAGATTTTGAAAAGATCAAACCTCAACTTTGCTAACCGGCCGCAAAAAGCTGCTCCGTGGACTTGGGGCAAACACGCTCCCAAAGCAATAGCTCCACCTACTGACCCACGATACTTCCTTAAACATTTTGGCACCCCAAAGTCCCCGCGGCTCGAGTTCGTTCCCCCTCCTTCCCTCCTCCACTCGCTCTGACCCAACCCAAATCTCGTTGAGTCACTAGCTCCTAACACTCATCCCCATGCTCTTTATTCCAATTCCTTTTCCCTCCAGAAGGTTCGGCACAGTCCACAAGTATGAAGGAAAACCGAAACGTGTCAAAGCCCGCAGCCACAGCGTGGAGCCCGGATACGGATCAGCACCTGAGTTGGCTCGGTCGTGCGCTCCCGGGAAGAGGCCCGGGGCGCCCAAGATCCCTCCTCTCCGTTGTCCCACTCGGGGCACCCTCGTCCCCCGGGCTGGATTCGTGGACTCGCGCCCTTGCCTCCGCTGGCCCTGCAGCCCGCCAACAGCCGGCCTTAGCCTCCGCCCCCTCCCGGAGCCGAGTGACCCGAGGAGCCTGGCGAAGTCCCCTCGGAGGCCCGGTCTTGGCGCGAGTCTCTCCTCGCAGGCAGCGCTTTCCCGGTCCACCGGCCCACGCCCCTCTCCCCTGCCCGCCGGGCCCCCGCCTGCTGTCCTTCTCCCTTCCTCACCCTTTCATCTTCCCCGCCTGCTGAGGCCGTCGTTACAGCCGCGACCAACGCCGTCGTCCTCGCCGCCTGGAGCACTCCGCGCACTGCGCTCAGGCCACTCGACCCCACTCGCCGGCCTCGCGGCGGAGGGAAAGGGCGCCAAGGGACCGAGGAGGCCACGGAAGCCAAGCCGGGCCCCGAAGCTCCGGGGAGACACAGGAAGGTCCGCCGCCGCGCTGCTACCACCGCTCCGCCACACGTGCACACGGGACACTCGGCTCCCGCCCGCAGCTGCCGCCAGCCAGACCCGCCGCCGCGCTGACCTTTCACCCCGCCCCCTCAGCGCGCCGGCGCGGCCGCCGCGTCGCGCGCAGCCGCAGTGCTCCGTGCCGCGCGCCCTTCCCCCCGCCCCTCTAGGACTTGCGGAGAGCTGGCTCCGCCCACCCTTTGCGACACTCCCGCCGAGCTCGCTTGGTCGGCTCCGGCGGCAAAATCCGGATCGCTCCACCCTTCCCTCCCCTCAAACCGGCGAGAACAGTCTTTCCCGCCCTCTTCCCCCCCCCACCAAGGTCTCCAGTGACCTTCAAACGTTCTTGTCGCCTAATAGGGTTTTATAAAACGGATTCTTCTTGATGTCAGAAAGTCTGTGGACAGCTGCAGTAAATGTGTTTTTAAAATCAAAAGGTAACGAACGGCCCGAATAACTTGGCTATCCTCCAGCAGCCAAGCCATATTTAAAAAAAAAAAAATCACGTGATAGGCTTAAGCCTTCCAGGATTTTTAACTAGGGACCGACAGAGGCGGGACTCCATCGCCACTTCCGGCCCTTAGAGCGTGATTCAACGTCACTTCCTTAGCAATGCACTTTAACCCTTGCCATCCTCGTTGTCTGTGCTGTAGTTTATAATCCAGTCATAGTGAAAAAAAGGGAATAACTCGTTCGCTGATCGCGAAACCATTAATCTCCAAACGATCCGCAAAGGCTCAAGCCTGCGCCGTGCGGCGTGCCTGGGGAGGGGAAGCAGGGTGGAGCTTGAGGTCACATGACTAGCTAGGGCGGACCCGCCCCTTGCAGCTGAAGACTTCCCCTCCCTCAGTGACAGAACCTCTGGGTCCGGTCTGGGTACTGGTCTGCTCTTCGCGCCGCGGCGGGTCAGGTGCGACAGGTAACTGGCAACTGGGGGACGATTGACGGGCTGAGAGGAGATTAGGGACTGGGGAATATGAATCGTGGTCTGCGGTACTTGGGGCTCCTTTCCCCTTGTCATCCTGCACGGGATAGGGGCTCCTTTCTCTAGATCTCCTGGACCCCTGGCCGGACCCCGTAGTTCACTGACGAGGGACTAGGATGCCCACCTTTCCCTCGGTTGAGAGCGAATGCGGCCTTTATGGTTCCCTATTTAGAATCCTTGGGGCTTCAGGTGGTAGGGTTGCTTTAGCCATTATTTGGGGTTTGCAACCATCTCCGGGTCCCAGTCCCCAAAGCTCCGTCCTTGGCAAAGGCTTTCGCCCGGCTGAGCAGGAAGATAGGAAAACCTGCTGGAGGCAGAGGCGTCTCTGGTGAGACAGGCTTGGGAGGGAATATCTGTGCCATGGCCCTCACTGCGGAGTCACTAAAGAGCTTCCCTACGAATGTGCGTTCTCGGTGATTCCAAGGGATTTATCGGATATCCTTGCAGAGAGGTTCAGTGAGTGTTCACTTGCTCTGGATGAGTATGGACGGGTAAGAGCGGGGCTTTTGTACTAGCTTCAGAACAGGGTGTTTGGTAATGCGACAGTCTCCGTTGAATGGGAAGACGATGAAAGATGGTGTTGCCTGCTTGGGCTGCAGACCTAGGCTAGCTTATGGGAAAGTGATGAGGTTTTCCCTGAAAGGGAAGTAATTCTTCAGAAACTGATCAAGCTGAAAACATAATTGATCCAAATTCATTTGGCTATAATTTGAAAGCCGGAAGATTAAGTCTAGATACTACTGACTTTGTATTTTCTGCCTGTGGCATCATTCCCTATTTGGACGTTTTTTTCTTTAAATCCTAGATAATCGCCCCTTCCAGTCAATTCTTGGCCATTTTAAATTTGTTAAATAACGCTTGTGTTTTCAATTAGCTTTTGCATTTAAAAAATTCAAATGACCTCTTTTGGCTTGGTCTAAATATATTGTGAAAATAGGGGAATTATTTTGCCTAGGGTTGTCCAACCATTTGTACTCCATTTTATATGCATGTAGTAGCCAATGTTTTCACCTCAAATAATGAGCTTTAGGAAAGGAATGTTTTTCAGTTTGTGCCTAAACTCTTTTATTTGTTGTGCAAACTTAGAAAGTTCCTTGTTTTAAATTAGAAGGCCTTACAAAATTACACATTTGTCTTTTATAACCTAGCTTATACATTTTCTTATATGAAATCAGATTTTTAGTTAATCTTAGTTCTAAACAATATGATTGAAAGAAATCTATTTTTCAAAATATGAGTACTGGTAACATTGTTCTTACCTCCACGCACGCTTGAGGGGCTGCGTCCAATTCTCAGCACTAAAAAGAAAAGAAAATAGGGGAAAGATGGAATGGTTATCTTACAGTGATTAGGCAGACTGAATTTTTCCCCTCCCAAAGTTTTTGAAATTATATGATCTTTATTTTTTTAACGAGAGCTAAAAACTAAAACAAAAAGATAGTAATTTAACAAAATAGGAAGACTGGCCTGATACTTCTTACTAAAAAATATTATCTGGATGATCTTGCACTGCCCAGAAAAATCATATTGGTTTTTGTATATGTATTTACAATTTTACCATTCTGTGATCTATACTAGACAATAGCTATTGATGTGTTTATATAACAAGTATAAATACAGACTCTTAAACAGTTCTTTCCTTTTCATTGCTCGTCATTATTCTGTGGTATGGGTGGCACCACAGTTGGCTCAACCATTCTCCTGTTGCCATTTTTATTTGCATGTTTGTGCATGCCTGTGGAGGCCAGAGGTGTCTTCCTCTGTTCTTCCCCACCCCCACCCCTTTGCTCACTGATTCAGCAAGCCTAGCTGTCCAGCAAGCCCCAGGCATCCTCTGTCTCCATTTGCCTTTGAGCACGGAGGGTAAAGAAATACCAACCCACTTCACTTTTACATGGATGCTAGGGAGCCAAACTCGGATTTTTAGCACTTTAGTGACTGAGCCATCTCCTGAAATACAGTTTTAGCCATTATTTTTCTCCAGAATGAGGTTCTTTGATCTCTTGAGGAGAGCGGAAAAAATGGTGTTGCTTTCCTGCCCATGTGACATTTTACCAAATAAACAGAATTCCTAAGTGCTTTGGAAGTCCAAACCAGTCTGTGCAGGTGCACCAAAATGGACTAGAGAAAACCAGTTTAAAAGCCTTGAGTACTAGAGGAGGAGAAGTTCATAGGAAAAAGATGGGATGAGTCTGCAATTTTATTTCACAATGAATTGCTCCAATTTTAGGGAACTCGTGAAAGCAGTAACTTAGACTACTGATGAAATCTGGAAGATTAGCAGCAGGATTTGGTGACTAAATAGCAATGGAGAGTAAATGGGAAAAGGTTTGACATTGTATGCACACAGATGATTTGAGGATTGGAAGGCATTCCTGATACTGTGTAGTTTATGAGATTTCTGTGTGTGTCTGGGTGTGGTGGTGCATGCCTTTAATCCTAGCAATGGGAGGCAAAGAAAGCCTAGCAGATCTCTATGAGTTGAAGGCCAGCCTGGTCTATAAAGAGAGGTCTAGGGCAGCTAGACGTGAGAACTTGTTTCAAAAGGGGGGGGGAGAGAGATTCAAATGCAGAAATTTATTTGGTGAATGAGTCCTCCATTAAGTAATATGTAAGAATACCCCCACACACACACACACACTGTGAGGTCTTAGTCTCACTGTCTTTATTGAATATCATCAGTGAGAAGGTATTCTTCCCCCTTGGGCCAAGGTAGCCAGTCCCTTAGGGTACTACGCAGTAAATATTTTCTATTCCTTTATTTTTGCTTATAGGTTATTTCTATGATTTGGGGTATTCCTCTGTAAACTCCCTGCAGTGAAAAGGATAGTGTCTCTATTGTGTTTTCTCCCGAGAATGCTGAAGTGGATGAGGCCCTATCCAAGCAAACAAAATGCTAAGGTCCCTGGTAGAGTGTTGAGCAATTAGCAAGTAAATTAAACCACTTTAATTCTCACAGATTGTAGTTCCTTCTGAGGTTGTGTGCTGCGTATTAACTTTTTAACGCATGTTTCCAAATACTCGATAGAATAGACTTTGCATGGACTTTATTAATACAGTAGCCAATTTACTTCCATAGTATGTTATGTTTATTGATGGTTATCATTCGGTAGGAGAGGGCAGAGGTAGTTGTACTAAATGGGAAAAAATGGTTCTACAGAAACTACAAGTGCTTTGACAGTAAAGTCAGAGGATCTTCCTGTCTTGGTCATACGCCCCTTTGAGTGCGCTCAATGCTGGAAGTTGCAGGGTTCTATATTGAGAAGCTTTCCTCCCAAGGGCATTGTGACTTTGAATGAGATAACCTTACACAATCTACTCGAAAGTAGTTTTAAAACTAGATGGTATGTGAGTGTAAAGCAATACAATTCAAATTTTACCTGAGTAGATTGCCTAATCACAGGGACTGGGATTAGGTTTTAGCCTTCCCTGTTATTAGCTGTCTGGCCTTGGGCACTTAAAATAAAGTTTCCTTACAGTTAAATCTAGCCCATGGGGGTTATAAAAGTAGATCATGTGTATGCTGTGTTTAGTACACATTTTATAAACTTTTTTTTTTTTAACAGAGGCCAAGGCTAGCCTTGAACATGGTCATCCTGTCTCCCTCCTAAGTGCTGGCATTACGGGTATCTGCTGCCACATCAGCAGAAATTCTTATATTAAATATATTAAATTATACTGACAGATGCTGAACTTCTAGGGAGACCTAAGATGTCCTAACTGATGCCCCGTTTTTGCACAAAAGGTTTATGTTGCAGTGAATGGACTAGAATTTGAAGTGAATTGATCATGAAAAAATAGATCCAAAAAATCACTTGTTACCTTTATTTTTTGAGACTGGCTATGCTGTTGCTCGGACTGCTTTCAAACCCCAGGTCTAAGGCTAGTCAACTCGCCTTACCCTCCCAAGTCACTGGACTACAGGCTCAAGTGTTACCATCTGTGGTTCCAACAGACTCTGAACTTAGTAGGAGCTGAGAAATAGCAACATAATCCCCCACTTTTTGGGGGGTTTTAGCTATAGTTTTGTGGGTTTTTAATATTTAAAAACTTTCTGATGCTTATGATCATTAATGTGTGGAATTGATTTTCAGGAAACAATTTTTCTACTTCCAGAGTTTTATTCCTACATTGCAGTACAAAAGACAGCATGGACATGGACTAGAGTAAGAATTTTTTAATTCTGTAGAGATTCACAAGGATTAGTGCTTTTGCAATGGGAACTATCAGTAAATAAAATAATAGTTGAAATATAGCTTTTACAACATTATATTTATCTTTAATCATTTAAGGAAAATAGTTTACTAAGAGATAATTGAATATTTACATTAATGTCAGTTCACTATAGAGTAATTTCTATATAGTAAGTGTATATTCATGTATTTTTGTATTGATAAATAATGTATGATCAATAAGAATTCTTTCTCTTTAATTTCTGAACAGTTTTAAGTTTCATTCTTATTCTTTTTCTTTTTCTTTTCTTGGGGAGGAGGGTGTTTCGATACAGGGTTTCTCTGTGTAACAGCCCTGGCTCTCCTGGGACTTGCCTTGCAGACCAGACTGGCTTTGAACTCACAGAGATCCACCTTCATTTGCTAGAATTAAAGGTGCACACCACCACATCTGATACCTGGTCTCACTTTTTATCTTGAGACAGAGTTCCACTAAGTTATCCAATCTGACCTTGAATATGCTCCATACATAGGGAAATCTTGAACTTGTTAGATTCCTACCTCATCCTCCCAAGTAGGTGACTTTACAGGTGCTACTAGGTCCAGCTTTAAAAAAAAAAAAATTAAATCTCATTTAAATTTAAACATAAATAATTCTTTTATCCTAAAATTGCATGGATATCTTAAATGAAAATGATTTGACTTGCTCATAACAAAGTAGTTTATTTATATATGTACTTTTAGGCTTAAATATGTAAGTACAGACATTTTCCTTATTAAGAAATAGAAGTAAAGGGCTGAGTGGTTGCATAACATGCACAAAGCCCTGATTTGATCTCCAGCATCACATAAATCAGGTATATGGTGGTGCCTGCCTGTAATCAGGAAGTGGGAGCAAGATCAGCAATTCAAGGTCATCCTCAAGCTGATGTCAAGGTCAACTTGAACTACATGAGATTCTGTCTCAAATATGTGTGTGTGTGTGTATACACGTGTATACACATATATGTGTGTGTATATATATATATATGTAAATGTCTACATGTATGTGTGTAAATCCTAAAGTCTAAAGAAATTTCCATCTCGACAAAGTGATACTTAAGTGTAGAGGGGAGGCACATATTTGTAGTACGCATAACTAATTCAATTTGTCTAAACATTTAGATGTAAATATTTTAGCTATTAGGCAAATTTTATTTATATACAGAACATAAACCAAGGAGAAATACCTCCAAGTTAGGAAAGAAAAAAATAGACATATGAAACTATATAGAAATAATTTTGTAGCAGAAATAAAAACAAATGGTTGAAAGAAAACACTTGAAATGCATACAACAGATAACGAGTTACTTTTTGTAAGTAATCTTACAATTTAAAAACCACCTGGTAGGATATGGAGAGCATGTGACCAGAAGTTCACAGAAGAAAAAGCTTACCATTTCACTAACGTGATGACAACTATAACCTTACTAGGTATTGTTATATTAGCAGTGAAATAGTATGTCTCTGACTCTTAAAAGTTAAATGGTAAACCATGTTAACAGGGATGTATGGGTAGACTGTCTCATAAATGCTAGTAGATAAATGAATTGTTCTTTGTTGGTTTGGTTTGTTTAACAAGCAAACAGTACTAGTATTAGAAATGCATGTATCTCCCATTGTTCTCGAATGAAATCTTTTCCTTGGAAACAAAATCACCAGTAAGCAAGCGAGAACATGTTTGCATGGATATTGACAGTGCCAGAATCCTGGGAGTAGAGAACGCATAGTAGCAGAAGTATTATGCAAATTATGGCACAATCGTATTCTAAGATGTTGTGAAGTCATTCAGTAGTAGGAGTTGAGTCTCTACTGGTAACTTGGAAGAATTTCTAAATATATCCTAAGAGGATTTCCAACATGTACCTTAAATGATAAAAGTAAGGGAAATGTGTATCATAAAAGATTTTGTTTTTATAAAACCATGTGTGAGACATTATGTGTTTTGTGTGTCTTGTCAGCACTGGAAAGGAGAAAATAATTAGAAAAAGAGGAGGGCAAAGAGGTAGAGAGTATCCACACTAAGATATGCATGTCTTTGCACATGTCTATATGTACAATGAATTATAGGAATGGATGATAATCAAAGATCTTGTGGTTGCCTCAGAAAGGCTAGATAAACATTCCATTATGTCATTTCCATTTTTTACAATGAATACAGTGTTTCTGTAAGTAGTAAAAACAGAACTATTTACATTTTTAAATAGAAGCTAAAAAGTAGTCAGATAGGCTAAAGAAGAATTAACAAGATGAAAAATAACTTCTGGGGCTGGAGAGATGGCTCAGAGGTTAAGAACACTGACTGTTCTTCTAAAGGTCCTGAGTTCAATTCCCAGCAACCACATGGTGGCTCACAACCATCTGTAATGAGATCTGGCACCCTCTTCTGGCATGCAAGCATACATGGAAGGAATGTTGTATACATAATAAATAAATAAATCAAAAAAAAAAGAAAAATAACTTCTGCAGTGGCTAGGCATGGCAGTTACTTGAAATATTTTTTGTCTTAGATACTGTAGAAGGAATTGAATGAATTATCCTTGTAACTCCATAAATTATTAATTTTATTTGTGGTAACCATTGGGCACCTTAATAAGAAATTATCATTCAAATGTACCAAAAAATGTAGCAGATAAGGGTCAAATTATCATGTTCTTTTGGTGTTGGTTTAAATGCTGCAGAGTGTTTTATGCCTTGGAGATTGCACAAGTGGAGTTTCTGCCCCCTGACTTAATCCTGTGACACAATCACTGTAAGAGAAGTCACCAGATTGCAAGATGTACTTTTTCTTTAAGAAAACTTCAAAAAAAAAGAAAGAAAGAAAGGAAGGAAGAAAACTTCAAATAAAAAAGTTTGGGGGATTTGGTCGGAGGCATGCATCAGTGGTTATCTGCAGATGTCTGTATTCAGTCCCCAGCACCCATGTTGGGTAGATTATAACTGCCTATAACTCCAGGTCAGGGACTCTGACCCTTTTCTGCCCTTCACCAGCCCTGCCACACACATGCACATACTCCCACACAGACACATAAAGAAAAAGAAAAATTTAAGCCTTGAAAAAGCAAAGTTTAAACTATTTGCAGTTAATTAATACTTGATTTTATTGTTTGTTTATTTATTTTGAGACAGTATAGATGTGTTACCCAAGTGCCCTCAAACTGGAGCCCCTATTGCATCATTCTCCAAATGCTGGGTTTAAAGATGCAATGTACTGCACAGAGCTTGATTTCAATTCTCGTCTAAGAATTAGAAGTTGATACATTGTTTAATACCATTATAGGAAATGGCAGATGGTTGGGAGTTGAATTTGTCTCATACTTAAAATATACCTCATGCCGCTGCTTTTTTTCTTTTTTATTACATAACTTTTTGTTAGACAATAAAATTTTATTTTGTTGTGTGTGTGTGCTGTATCATGAATGGTATAACAAAATCTTCTATACTTTTAAATTAAATGGGTAATACGTGTATAAGCATGGTGAAAATTTCATATTAAGACATTTCTGTTGTCTTTTCCTAGCCCTCCGTCCTCATGTATTTGTCCATACATGGTAGTACCTTTGAGTAGTATTCTGAGCATTCTTCCTTTCACTTAACAGTGTTATCCTGGAGACTTTTCACACTGATCTAACCAAAGCTTCCTTTTAAATGCCACTTGAGTACTTAATTACTCTATGAATCATCATTGTCATATGAAACATTGCTGGGAGATGGTTTCTGGTCCAGGCCCTTTTTGAATCCATCTGCCTCCGCCTCCTCAGCAGATCCTACCAGCATGTGCCACCACTAGTGGCAAGGCCTTCTTCTTAATCCTTTAATTGCCCATGGAAGCCTCACAGCAACCTACTAAGGTGATGCTTATTTTATCCCCATTTTTCAAATGAGGAAAATTATGTGTGTGATGGTTAAATATTCAATAATATAACTAAAGCTGAAGTAGTAGAACTCAGGGTTTGAACTCGGGGACTATCCTTCCGGATATTACTGTTTTAATGCCGTTAAGCATACAAATTCTATCACAAGTTATTTAGTCTTTATTTTTTTACAAAGTGTGTGTGGCAGGGGGATGGTTTGTGAAAAATCAGAGGACAACTTGATGGAGTTTTTTCCTTCCACATTTACATAGTATCTGGGAATCAAACCCAGGTCACTAGGTTGGCAAGGCCTGAGCCATCTCACTGGCCTCTAGTCTCCATATAAATGGCCATCCCAATCCTTGCATAAGAAAGTGCTATAATAAATATTTAGATATTTTGTGCATATGCAATAAATTCCTAGAAATGGATAGCTGTATGAAAACAGAGTGACTTTTTTGTTTGTTTGGTTTGATTTGGTTTTTTGAGACTTGGTTTCTCTGTGGCTTTCGAGCCTGTCCTGGAACTCACTCTTGTAGACCAGGCTGGTCTCGAACTCACAGAGATCCACCTGCCTCTGCCTCCCGAGTGCTAGGATTAAAGGTGTGCACCACCACCGCCCAGTAAAGATTGATGTTTTTAGTTGTGGTAAGTATTACCATGTTGTTCTCCAATTTAGAGATGGATAAAGTTCAACTTTGTCCTCAGTATTTTCTCAAATCTGTCATTTAGCTTGAGTATCTAGAAGACAGAACTGCTGAATGATTTTGACTTTCCTGAATTATGTGTGATCTACCATCATGATAGCACACATTTAGTCATACAGAGTCAGTATAATAATTTGAGAATAAAGCATTTGGGCTTATGACTTTTAAATAACAGTAAGTATTCTGGTTACAAGTTAAAATGCTACTTATTTAATTTATATTGAAGTTTCATTATTGTAAATTGGAATTTATATTACACAAAGTAAAAAAAACTATGGCTCTTAATAAAGTGCTGATTTTATGTATCAAAAGAATTATGTAAGACATCAGTTATATACAGTAAACAGCTGAGCATGATAGCTTGAGTTTCCAGCAGCTCTTCAGTCCCGGCTTTAGGTAATATGATGAGCCAGTGAGAGACTTCATTCATATTCATTTCAAACTCCATAAATTTTTTTTGAGATGTAGCATGTTTTAAGAATCTAAGAGACAGATAGACTGATTGGCCCCAAATTCTTTGATGTGATCCAAAGCAGAAACTCTCTCTTTTTTTTGGGGGGGGGAGTGTTGGTTTTATGTTTGTTCATTTTTCTGAGACAGGGTTTCTCGGTGTTGCCCTGGCTGTCCTAGAACTCAGAGATCCACCTGCCTCTACCTCCTGAGTGCTGGAATTAAAGACATGCACCATCACGTCAGCCAGAGGAGCAATTTAAAGCTCCAAATCTGCTCAGGTCTCAGCCAGGGGTTGAATGTACATTTACAGAACATGCTATTGTTCGTTGATGTGTGTTTGTGTTTGTTTTAAACATGATCTCATCATTCCCAAGACGTTGTACTGGGAATATGAAGGGCTGAGGAAACAGCTAGAAATAGAGATAATTAGGCTGTGGGTAAAAATTAGCAATCAAGACTTTCTTAAGTCAGCGTAGCACAGAGTAGTAGTTCTCACTCCCTGCCTCTGCCTTTTAGAGCCACTGAGCTTCACCAACATATATCCACAGTGTTAAAGCATGGCCTGGGCCCTAGGACAAAAACCTTAGGCCCCAAAAAATGGGTTTAGAATAGGCTCCGTTTCTTCCTAAGTCTATTTCTTCCAAGATACTATTTTGGTTTTTCGAGAAAGGGTTTCTCTGTGTAGCCATGGCTGACCTGGAAACTCCCTCTGTAGACCAGGTTGGCCTCAAACTCAGTAATCTGCCTGTCTCTGCCGCCCAGTGCTGTGGTTAAAGGTTTGTACCACCATGCCTGACTTATTACCAGAATTAAATGCAAGTTCCTGTTTCAAATCCTTACTAATACTACCTTGGTGAGTCTTAATTTTTAAACCATTCTAATAAGCATCATGGTTTTAATTTGTACTTTGCAAGTGAGAGAAGATATCTCTTAAAGTATTTAAGTTATGCGCCATTTGTGTCAGTGTATATATTAATATGTTTAAGTCTTTTGCCTCTTTTAATTGGAATGCCTTTTAAAGAACATTTAAAATTTATATGCATGTGTATGTCTCAGTCTGTGTTGGGGGGCTGTCAGAGCAACTTTGGGGAGTAAATTGCCCCTTTCCATCATGTGTGTCCCAGGACTAACATCAGGTCATCAGACTTGTGGGCAGATTCTTATATCTATATATAGATATCTTATATCTATATCTATGCCATCTCACCAACCTACTTTGTCTTCTTATTCAGGATCATTAAGATGGGTGAGGAAGAGGGGAGAAGTTTGGAGGAACTGGGGGAGGGAAACCATAATCAAAAAAATATGTTGAATGAAGAAAAATATTTTAATGGAAAAATCATAAAGAAAAAATTAGAAAATAAATACATGAAAGAAAAACATTGCTTTTCTAAAAATATGTTAAGGTATTACAGTTTTGATTTATAAATATTTCCTCACAGCAATTTCTCTTTTATTCTAATAATACTTTTTGAGAAGTAAAATTTTTTACTTTTCTAAAGTCCAGTTTGTCAATTTTCTATTTGTTTATGTTAAATTAAATCTAACTAATTCAGGCTCAGAAGGTGCATTTTGTAGTTACAGGTTTGACATTTAGGTCTACTATCCATTTTCAGTTGTTTTTTTGTATGTTTAGTTTTGTTTTTTGTTTGTTTGTTTTGGTTTTTCTCTGTATAGCCCTTGTTGTCCTGGAATTTGCTCTGTAGACCAGGTTGGTCTGCAGCTCACAAACATCCGCCTGCCTCTGCCTACCGAGTGCTGGGATTAAAGGCCAGCGCCACCATACTCAGCTTCGATTGGTTATTATATAGTGCAGGTAAGGGTTGAAGAGTTTTGGTAGTGGCTTTTGTTTTTGTATGTTCATACCCTTTTATTCTACTGTCACTTGTTGAAGAGGTAATAGTTCTCTACTGAAATCATACCTTTGTCAAAAGTCACTTGTTCGTTTTTCCATATATGTATACATAGCCTTTTTGAGTTGACTATAAATTTTTAAATTTTTTTTCTTTATTGATATTTATTGAGCTCTACATTTTTTCCTTCCCTCCCTGCCTCTCCCTTCCCCCCTTCAACCCTCCCCCAATGTCCCTATGCTCCCAATTTACTCAGGAGATCTTGTCTTTTTATACTTTCCCATGTATATTAAGTCTATGTAAGTCTCTCTTAGTGTCCTCATTGTTGTCTAAGTTCTCTGTGATTATGGTTTGTAGGCTGGCTTCCTTTGTTTTATGTTTAAAAACCACCTATGAATGAGTACATGTGACAATTGTCTTTCTGTGTCTGGGTTACCTCACTCAAAATAATGTTTTCTAGTTCCATTTTCCTGCAAAATTCAAGCTGTCATTATTTTTTTCTGCTGTGTAGTACTCCATTGTGTAAATGTACCACAATTTCCTTATCCATTCTTTGGTCGAGGGACATTTAGGTTGTTTCCAGGACTATAAATTTTTAAATAATACTAGCCCAAATAATAGACTTTAGACTCTGTGAATTTATTATAGAATTATTTGTGTTATGGTTAATAGTTTAAACCATTAAATTATTGATAAAAATAGAACATTTAAATTTTTAGTAAGCTAATATACTTAATAAAAGGAACTTTCCTAATATTATTTCAGAAGTTCATTCTGTGATAATATTTGGCTTCAGCTTTGGCCCCAAGGAAGTGCTGATTTGAAAATATTGGGCATTGGGCCAAGCTGCATTTCTAAGGGCTATCGGTTTCCATTCAATGAATAGGAGTTCCTGTTTTACTCATGCCCTAGCTAAGACTGTAACTAAATAATACTAGGTGTTTGTGTCCCGAGTGATCAGCTCGACTGCTTTATGACAAAAGCAGGTGCCTCTGTTTTCCTGGTAGTTACAGTCCAGCAGTAAAGATGACGTGTGTGTGTGCGCACGCATGCGCGCGAGCGATGTGTATGGATGGTGGGTGCATACAGGTCCCAGCCAAGCATGTGGACATTAGAGGACAGCTCATGGGAGTCAATGATGAGGATTGAACTCAGGTCCTCAGGTTTGGAGGCAGAAGCCCTTATGCTCTGAGCCATCTCACTGCTCTACTTTTTAGTTTCTTGAACTAGGATCTCACTATATAGCCCAGGCTAGCCTTAAACTTGAGTTCCTGCCTCATTTTCCTAATTCAAGAATTATAGAAGTGTGCTTCCACACCTTGATTTGTTTCACAGATTTATAATTACAGTAACAGTTAATTTAGTGCTACACAATAGCAATTTTGGAGACTTACTGCAAGTACCACGTTAGTATCTTAGCAAACCACACCATTTAAAATCTCTATGACCAAGTTTTTCTTGACTCATGGCCAACTGTAGCTGTTACTAATTGAAATATACTTGGGCAATAGTATTAGCATTAGAAATGCTATTTCTTGCTCACTGAATTGAAAAATGTCTGTGGACTTTTTACCATAGCTGTGTATTTCAATTTAGGTTGTAGAGGTTGTTTTATCCATATTAGACACTGTGCTGGTCACTTTTAACTATCGACTTGACACAACCTTAAATCACTGGGACTATGGTCCTTCCTAATGAGGACTTATCTAGATCAGGTTGGCAGTAGGCAAGACAATGGGAGATCGCCTTTATTGTTAATTAAAGTAGATAATTGTTGGCTGCACTGTTCCCTGAGACAGGTTCTGAACTGTGTAAGACAAGAGAAAGCTAGGTAAATACACGCAAGCCAGCCACATGTGTAACCCTCCTCCCTGATTATGAATATAATTTGACTAGCTGCTTGAGTTTCTGCCTTGATGTCTCCTCAATGATGATGAAATTGTAAGCCTTTCCTCCCTAAGGTGTCTTTGGTCAGGGGTTCTAGTATAGCAACAGAAATGAAACTGCTTTAAGGGCTTAGCTGCACATTACTAAATTGCTTCCCATGTTCCTTAGTAATAAATTTAAATTGCTTCTTTGTAATGATTATGGGTTATTCTTTTGACCATTAATTCAAAACCTCAATTCTTTACCTTCTAAGGTAGCTCTTCAAGTGATTTCCTGCATTAAATCTCCGTTGTTCTAAAATAGTACATACTACTTTTTAGTTGTGCATAATTTAAGTCCATGTGGCTATATTTGCAATATGCAAAAAGAACAAGAATTTATAACCATTTCTAGAAATACTTTAAAAATGATAGTGGGCAAGGCTAACAACTAAGCTTTTAACTGGTAAAATTGAATTTCTATTTCCAGCTTATGTCTTCATTTTCAGAAATGCTTTTGTTTTGCTACAAGGCTGGTGTGTGTGTGTGTGTGTGTGTGTGTGTGTGTGTGTGTGTGTGTGTAGAAGGTGTGTAAGAAGGCATGCACTTGTGTGTTATCTTATTCCACTAGACCCGCACGCCTCCTGTAATTTTCTTGTGCTCTTCTACTCTTTGACTCCCAGCTTTGTCTATACATTCCCTTAGTATTTTTAGTAATTTTCATGAACTATTTCACTAATGACCTTAAGTTTACCTTCCATTCATTTTTAATGACATGACAAAATGTAAAATATTTATTCCTGAATCATTCTATTTTATTGTTATTTTGGCCAATTGAGTGGATCGATAAAGACAAGGACCCAAAACCTTTGTCTTTTTATGTTGTCATTTGTAGCAAGGTGGCCTGACTGCCCAAATTAGCTCTTTCAAAGTCCTAGATTGTTGCTACATTTCATACAGCCTGTGCAAATTATCAGCTTCCAAAGGAAGGTGTAGTTTCTCCTAGGCTGTGTTTTCTAAAAGAGAAGAGAAATTGTTCTCAAAAACTCATTACTCTCAGAAACTCCTAAAATATTTTCCTTGCTTTTTATTGGTCAGACTATTCCCAAACAAGCCATTTCCAAGCAAGTTGTTGCTGAAGCAACTGAAATGATAGAATTCTCAAAATTTGAAGGAAATTTGGGTTTAGGTTTTATTGACAGGAAAAGAAAAGGAGTCTAGATATGCATAGTGAAATAAATCTGTCATATAGCATTTCTTTGTCTTTTTCTGTTTTCTTTTCTGTGTGTAGCCCTGGCTGTCCTGGAACCCATTCTGTAGACCAGGCTGGCTTCCATCTCACTGAGATCCACTTGCCTCTTCCTCCCAAGTGCTGGGATTAAAGGCATGCGCCGGCGCCATATACTATTTCAGATAGATCTGCTGAGCAGGTAAAAATAGATGAATAGAAAAGTACTTACAAAATGACTAGTTTGCAGTAGTATTTTGCATTAGAAATGACCAAAGTAAAGTTTTTAACTGGAATTAACTTTGAGCAAGCATAAAAATATTAAACAGGTTAGGGTGTCTTTCTCTATGCCGGAAAATTGCTGATAAAAATAAAGAGATGTAAGTAAGGTCAGACTAGGTGGCACGTGCCCATAGTCACATCACTCATGAGGCAGAGACAGTGGGATTATGAATTTGAAACCAAGATGGGCGGTACACACAATGAAACCCTGTCTTTAAAGTAAATCAGTAAATAAGAAATGGAGCAGTGGACACGTACATACATGTCCTGATGTGATTGTTACATCCTGCATACCCATATTGACCTGTCACACTATATACCTTGGGATGCATACGATTAATAATAAAAGAAACTAAGTATTTGGTTGAAATCTAATGAATTTTTTTCTTTATAATCAAAAATCTCTGTGCTTTCCAAAGATTGTTCTTAATGAATTAGTATGTCCTTTTTCAAATATTATATTAAATAACTCTTCAGTGTCAGTGAAGTGAGTCGGATTTGTATATGATGTGCCTTGGAACTTCAGTATTATCTGTTACGTCCCTTCTTGTCTCTAGCACAAACTATGGTAGTAGAAGAAATCGGGTCTAGGAAAAAAGACATTCCTAGGTACAGCACACGAACAGTGGCAGTTTGGTGTGTGGGCTGTAAGGCAGAGGTGTTCTGCGGTGCTGGTGGAGAGACTGGTGACTCACTGTCAGATGACTGCCTCTGCTGCCTTCTGGAGTGTTCCTTTTCTTTAACAGATTCTTTTCTGTTTCATTTTTCGCAAATATGCTAAGGATTATAATTTATGATTAAGGGTATCTTAGTTGTAAATCATAGTTGCTTTTTATCCTTAAAGTAGGAATCCAGTAGCTAAGATAAATTTCAATGTAATCATTGAGTTGGTTTTTGTGTGAATGTAGCTGTGTATGCCACATTTTCTTCCTGACTCTGGGTGGTAGCTCTGGAGCTCTAGCCCAGGAGCTCTAACCTGCTTAGCTAGGACTGTATCCCTATCACATCCCCCGCAGGATAACTGTATAAACGAAGGAGTTTCATGCAGCATCAAATCATAGGATATTTGCACCTTCTGCTGTAAAGACTTGGGATAAGGTTAGCTTTTAATATAATATGACTCTTAATTTCCCCCGAAAACACTTTAGAAGGTTGTTTGACATTTTTTAATTATTTTTTTATTTTTAATTGTGTGTGTGTGTGTGTGTGTGTGTGTGTGTGTGGCCTTGTGCACATGTGTGCGGGTGCCCAAGGTGCATGTGTTGTTCAGGAGACCAGAGGCATTGAAACCCCAGGAACTGGAGTTACAGGGGTTGTGAGTCACTTTACAGGGTCACTGGCACAGAAATAGACTCCACTATAAGAGCAGACTGCTCTCCTAACTGCCCAGCCACCTTTCCAGCCTGTGTTGGACGTAGGCCATAACACACGCCTTTAATCCCAGCATTTGAGAGACAAGACAGGAGGATCTATCTCAGTGAGTTCGAGGTCAGCCTGGGCTACAAGGTGAGTTCCAGGATAGCCAGGAATATTACACAGAGAAACCCTGTGTAGAAAAAAAAAATTAGTGGGGCACTTTTTATTTTGACTGCTTTTATAAATAGCAAGGAATAGTTGCTTATGTTGTAAAACGGTGTTTATCAAACTGCTACATGCTCAATTGTGTTCACTTATCAAATCTCTGTAATATGTCTACCTCATAAAAAATTTTCAGTTTACTTAAACTCCTTTGTGTTACTAATAGAAAATGTTGTTTTGGCAGAGCTGATGTAGAATTCACAAAATTATAGATCTGAGAAGAGAGAGCTTTTGAGATGTTCTGAAATAACTGTCACGATGAGGTAGAGAATAGTATATCGTCTTTATCAAATAGAATTGTTTCAATGCAAGTACTAGAAATCAACATAGTAAATTAAGGGTGCAGGAGTGTAAATACAAAAAGAGCATAGTTAGAGGCCAGCTGCCTAGGTTCAAATCCTGCATTTTATTCCTTTTGTTCTTTCTTTTTTTTTTTTTTTTGAGGCAGTGTTTCTCTGTGTCGCCTTGGCTGTCCTGGAACTCACTCTATGGACTAGGTTGGGTATTTTCTTTCAGCTGAATGTCTATGAGTTCTAGGCCTGCTTAGTCTACACAGTAAGTTCTAGGACAGCCAGGGCTACACAGAGAAACGCTGTCTCAAAAAAAAAATTGTCAAGTTAAAGCAAAGATGTGCATCTGGTGATGAGTTGCCTAGAGGTAAATTTGTAGTGTGTCCACTTGGGCTTTTGAGTCTCTTACTATCCTTTGTTTTTTTTTTTTCCCAAGACAGGGTTTCTCTGTAGCTACTCTGGAACTCACTGTATAAACCAGACTAGCCTTGAACTCACAGACTTTCACCTTGGTCTGCCTCTGGAGCACTGGGATTAAATCCACTGTCTTATTATCTTAATGTTATTGCTTCTAATGCCTAGTATGTGCCTCAAATGTTTAAAACAACAACAACAAAAAGAAGTTTAAAAGGATAGGTCCCAAAATTCCCACTGTGGCTATACTTACCCAGCTGACTGATAAACCCACAAGACAGCTGACTAATGAACAAATCCATTTGATTTCTTTCCATTAATCATCGTTCATATGACTCAGACTTTAATTATCTAGTTTAAAAATTACAAAAGATACTGTTTGGCCTCATGAAGGCCTTTGAAGGCCTTTCTGCACCCAAGGAGAGTTGAGCTGTCTACCGGAGAACACTGCTGTGTATTCTGATGCCTTTCTCTCTTGTGTAGCCTGATGCCTCTTTGTCACCAGAGTGACTCCAAAGTGTAGTCTGATGTCTTTCGAGTTTCAGCTTTTCCTCCTTTACTTCACACGCCTTCTCTTTGCAGTCTTCTAAAATCAGCCTGTGCTGCTTCTGAGAGCACACACATCTCGTTATTTTAACTGCCCGGCTGGCTTTTTTCTCACCACGCCAGAAGAGGATTAAAGGATGATAAAAGGAAGATTGGATATCATGACGTATTTTCTTCTGTAGTGCAGCAGCTGGCATATCATCGATGCTAATAGTACATTTTGTTCAGTAAATAAAATTATGATATTACATAGCATAATTTTAAAAAAATAGCCAGGTAATTATGTTTGCTTAAATAATAGAAAGGTAAGAATACATTTAAGAGCCTGGAAAGATGCTCCCTAAGATAAAAGCATTAGTTGCTATTGCAAAAGACCTGGGTTTGGTTTCAGCACTCACATAGTGGCTCACAACCATCTGTAACCCTAGTTGCAGGGGCTCTGATGCCCTCTTCTGACCTCTTTGGGCATCAGGCATGCATGTGGTACACATACATACATGCATCCACCCTACCTCACCCCACCCCCACATTCACTGGCACCTGTACACATACAAACATGCACCATAAAAAAAAAATCTTATTTAAAAAGCAAAAGCAGCTGCTGCTGCTACATTAAACCTTTTAGAAACGAGGCAATCTTGGCTTGAATAATAAAATTAAATTAGTTCCTCTTCATATCCCTTTTCCCTCAGGCAGACCAGTGAGGTATCTTACCACATTCCTATTGGACTCAGTAGATGAACCAGGATAATCAAAAGAATTTGATTTTCCCAAGGCTACAATTTAAAAATTTAAGCTCAGTCTTTTTGACTCAAAGCCTTGGTCTCTGCCCCACAAAAGAAAGAGGTGTCCAGGTCACCCAAGGTAATAGTCTTTTGTTCTCACCCAATATTTAAAGTGTTTTTATTTCTGGTGCTCCATTTTGAAAGCAGTCAATACAAATACGATAAGATACTTTCGGAAAGGCTAGCCCAAGGACTGAGGGACCATAAAAAACGATTCAGAAAGGCTAGCCCAAGGACTGAGGGCCCATAAAAATGACGAGCAAGGAACAACAAAAGGCACTTGGGAGGGAGCACAGGCATATCCACTGTGAAAGAAGGCATTTCTGGAAGTAAACGGGTTTTTCAAAATTGAGATTTTATTCAAGTAGCATTACTAAGGGAATGTTTGTGAGAGTTTCTCATTTCACAAGGAGCATTTCACCAAATCTGTAATTAAATCACAATTCTTAGATAAATGGTAGTGTAATTTTCGTTTTTTCAGTTAAAGAGATTTTGATTTGTCTGTTTTCCTGCAGCATATTAGAGGAACTGAAATGTGATCCCGAGTCAGCTGACTCCACTTCACTGGGTGGATGATCATGTGTCACAAGCACTACACAGGAAATACCCGCACTGGGGAAGAACTTGGTCTGGGTGATGACCTCACTACCATGTCTACTTTTCTGAAGGTGTGCATATATGTGTGTGCACCTGAATGTGCGTGTGCGCACACACATCACATCCATACAAGACCCCACAGAGATCACCTAACAATGGATCCTGGAACTGGACTTAGAGACAGTTGTAAACTACCATGTGGGTGCTGGGAATTGAACTTAGCTCCTCTGCAAGAGCAGTGAACTATCTTAACCACCCCTCTCTCCAGCCCCTGAAGAATTTTTATGTGTATATTTGTATGTATGATGCTATCTATAGAGGCCAAAAGAGGATATCAGAGCCCCTTGAGCTGGAGTTGCAGGCAGTTGTGACTGTCTGGTCATGGTTGTTATCTGATCCTTTGTAAGAGCAGCAAAGACTCTTAGCTAAGCTATCTTTCCATCCTCCTCTTTGTTTGAAGATTTTGACAACCTGTTTTCTAACTATATATGTCATCTTTAGGGTTTTTTCTTTGTTTTTTTTTTTCTCCCATCATCTGGTATTTTCTAGGAAGCCTTGTTTTTGGGACTGGGAAGATAACTCAATCCGTAAAGTGCTTGTGGCTCATGGATCAGGACGTGAGTTCAGTCCTCAGCCCCTGCCCACTAAGTCAGGTGTGCTTCCTGGAGGCTGAGACAGGTGGATGCCTAGGCCTCACTGGCTAGCTAGCCTGAGCAAATCTGCAAGGTAGACACTCCTGAGAAATAACACCCAAGATTTACCTGTAGTCTCCACACAGCTTTGATATCTTGGCTAAAAGATTACAAATTGGCCGGGCAGTGGTGGCACACGCCTTTAATCGCAGCACTGACAAGGCAGAAACAGGCAGATCTCTGTGAGTTCGAGGCCAGCCTGGTCTACAAGAGCTAGTTCCAGGGCAGGCTTCAAAGCTACAGAGAAACCCTGTCTCAAAAAACAAAAACAAAAAAACTCTTTAGCCGGGCAGTGGTGGTGCATGCCTTTAATCCCAGCACCTGGGAGGCAGAGGCAGAGGCAGGTGGATCTTTGTGAGTTCGAGGCAAGCCTGGTCTCATAATAGCTAGCTCCAGGACAGGCTACGAAGCTACACCTGTCTCGCAAAAAAAAAAGATTACAAATTGTATGTGGTTATCTACTAGATGTTAACTGTGATCATCTAGCATCTCTAAGAATACTTAAAATCACTCCTCGGTGTTGCCATCTCAACAAAGCTCAGGCCTTGGTTTTCCTGCCTGTGTTCTTTCTATCTGGACTCCGCGCTCTCAGAACTTGTTTTCCATCTACCTTTGTTGTTAAATGTGCTTTATCCATATTGGTCTGCACTTACCCACATTCTCTATGGTAGAGTCAGTTTCTCTCCTGACCAAATACAGTGTTTAGACCTTGAAAACTGAAGTCAGTTTTCTGTATAGTAGTACAGCGGGCTAAACCACTAAAAGCACCCTGAAAACAGTCACGTGTTTTAGCTGCAGCTTTTATTCTCTACCTTTACCACAGGGCCTTCCTCTTCGGAGGAACGCAGTAAACATTCAGTACGCCGAAGTCCGATGCTATTCAAGCCTTCACTAGCATTTGCAGTCTCTCCCCTGATTTGCTGTATTAGAGCAACAGCTTGAAGTGCATTTGTTTTCTTGACATTCAGATAGAGACCCATAAATTAGTATCGTGTATCTTTGTATACTTAATCCTTATTGTTGCCCTGACGTAAGCTTTCCTACTAGCCAGGATGGTCTGTTATGCTGTTCCTGGATCTTTTATTTCCATTCTTCTCCTGTTGCCCCACCTGGAATGCTTTTGCCGCTCACCCTTTTCTAGTTTGTACACATACTACCTGACCTTCAAAGTGCCTTCACTAAACATTGTAGTCTTTGAACGTTTACTAAATGTATATGATATAGCACTTTATTTTGTGGTTGATTGGAGGGCATTATTTAGCATTCACACGTCCAAGTGTTTTTTTTATTGCCATAATATCATCATTAATAATTATTAAGTTAAATCAGCAGCCCCAAAATAAACTTTCAGTTCCAGAATCCATCACCAATTTTCCTTCTGGTATTGTTTTATGTGTCCTTTGTTGTTTTTAGACAGAATGTCTCTGTAGCACAGGCTGGTCTGGAGCTTTCTTGATGTCTTCAAACCTCATGACAAACCTCCTGACTCTGCTTCCCAAGTGCCAGGAATACTAGTGTGGGCCCGCCGACCAGGCTTCTAGCCTGTTTAAACACAGGCAGTTATCCCTTGAAGTTTTCAGATTGTACATCTAAAGGTTGAGAGAGGTTGAACTACATTTTCGGGTTTTTTTTTTTAAAGATTTATTTATTTTTGTTTTATGAGTATAAATGTTTGTTTGCATGTATGTATATCCTGTGCATGCCTGGTGCCTATGAAAGCCAGAATAGGATGTCACCCTCTCTCCCCTGAGACCTGGAGTTACTGACAGTTGTGAGCCGCCATATGGATGCGGGAACTGAACCTGGGTCCTCTGAAAAGTCAAGTGCTCTTAATCACTAAGTCATTTTCCCAGACCCTGAGCTAAATGTTCTTAATGGTTCTGTGTTCTACTAAAAGAAAGAAAGAAAAAAAAAGGAAAGGAAAAATGCCCCTCCTCAGGCATTTCTTTTTCTGTGTTTTTTTTGTCTGCTTGCTTGTTTGTTTGTTTCTCTGTGTAACAGCTTTAGCTATCCTGGAACTAGCTCTTGTAGACCAAGCTGACCTCGAACTCACAGAGATCCTCTTGCTTCTGCCTCTCAAGTGCTGGGAATAAAGGCATGCGCTGCCACTACCCGACCCCCCAGGCATTCTTAAAGATAGATTTTAATGTAAAATACTTAGTTTGTTCCATAACAAGTGTTATGATTAAAAAAAAATAAGACAAAGATGGGGACTAAGTGGTTACTAACGTGTTCCTCTTGCAGAAGTCCTGGACTGGTTCCTAGCCCCTACATAGTGATTCACAACAGCCTGTAACTCCAGTTCCAGGAGATCCAGCACCCTCTTCTAGCCTCTCTGCAGGCACCAGGTATGCATATTGTAACATACATACATTAAGGCAAAACACACATAGTATTTTAAAAAGTGGATAAAGCATTGAAAAATAATGAAAACGGTACAATTGAAATAGATGCTTAGAGCAACCTCATGAAAAAGATGGCATTTGAATAGAGCCCTAAAGGAGGTACCAACTAGGTAACCTAGCAGAAAAACTCTTGAGACAAAGGCCTTCCACAGAGCTTTATGGAATGATTCCAAGTAGTTGGAGAGGAAGTTAGGGAAACAATGGGTGGGGATATGAGCATAAAGGGCTAACTAAATCAATAGAAATTTTTAGTATTTTCTGTGGTAAAAATGTAATTTGGTTATTATAACATAGTGGTGGGGTCCTTTTAACTAAATTTTGTGAATTTTATGTAACATTTCATTCTGGAACAGAATATATACCATCTATGCTAATTATTTTATTTTAGAGTTTGTAATTCTGATTTACTTTCCTTTTTTGGCTTAGGTAAATTAACACAATGGATTTCTCCAAGCTACCCAAAATACGTGACGAAGATAAAGAAAGCACATTTGGTTATGTACATGGAGTCTCAGGGCCTGGTAAGTAACATGTAATCTTCTAAGAAGGATGCCTCCCTCGAGCAGCATCTTTCCAAGGGCCGTGTGGAGAAACAAGTTCCTACAGGACCCACAGAGATGGGTTGCTACTTTAAGATCTTGTAGTGACTATGAAGGGGTGTAGCCGTCGTGGTGGTTCCTCAAGCACTAATCATGCATCGATGGTCTGTCACTGAGATCCACCTTTGGGATACCATGCTTGTTAGGGAAACATAGCTTCATTTTATTGTTGTTGTTGTTAAATTTGAAATTTAAAAAGCTTTAAGATTCATAACGTTTATTACACAGTACCTTGATGTATAATAAATATCCAGTTGATCTCTGTAATGACCTTCAGAGCGTTTCTTGATAATGTTAGCGTGTCCTCTTTGTGTTTATACATCTATCTGAATGACTATTGCAGGTATAGCTCACAACTGGCTACTAGAAAGACTATGATGGTCTGATACTGAGAATAGAAAGTAGTTTTAAATTTTGTATATTTCCATTTTGTCAAACTTAGTATTTTAAAATCATCATCTCACTTTAGTATTAATTTTTTTTTGTTGTTGACTATCCCACTAACAAATGTGACTTGCAGTTCCCTGGGTACAACTGCTCATTGTTAATTTTGTTAGTGACATAAAAATTCATCTTTCCTTTCATTTTCACGCCATAGTTATTGTCTTTTTATCACAGTGAAAGTGGTGACATCTTTTTGGTGTTTCGCAAATGAAGACTTAATTTATGTGCCCCCCTTTCTTCTCTCCAAGAATTAAATGACCTTAGGCTCATTGGCAAGAAGTAAAAGAGTTCATTGTTTTTGACCCCTTTTTAATTCCTAAGTACTTCTTAATAGAGCAGTGGTTCCCAACCTTCCTAACACTGTGACCCTTTAATACAGTTCCTCATGTGGTGACCCAACCATAAAATTATTCCATTGCCCCTTCATAACTGTAATTTTGCTACTGTTATAAATTTTACTGTAAATATCTGATATGCAGGATACCTGATATGTGACCAAAAAAGAGTTATGAGCCACAGGTTGAGAACCACTGTAACTAAAAAATAGTATCCTTTGGGATTTATGAAGTAGGATTTTTAAATTCACTCTCTGATATTTCCAGGCATTTTAATCCTTCTTATATTGTAGATGCAGAAGTAAATAGGAAATGAATAGATCTTCAGTTTTCTAGAGCAGGTTAATTAGCTTATCCTTTCCACTGCAGCAATCCCTTCACGTAGCTGTAATCAGTTGTATCGCAGGCGAAGTATTAAGAATGGGTACGCTTTTATGCATTTCTACACATGGGGCACCCTTCTCTTCCTTTCAGAAAAATAATTTTTGTTTGCTAGACAGCATGGTCCAAAATAGCAGCAAGTTCTAATTCTGGCTCCTGCTTGTGAATAGAAAATAGAGGTCCTTTCTTAACTGGAAGTTTATACAGTGGTGGAGGCTGGTTATAACATCCTATTGTTTAATAAAAGGAATTAATTATGCACATGTGGGGCAGTGGTGTTATTTTGAGGCAGATTTCAAATAACCTGGGCTGGCCTTGAACTTCACTTATATGTAGTGAAGGCCGACCTTGAAACCCTGATCGTGGCTCTGCTTCCCAAGTGCTAAGGTTGCAGATGTGTGCCATCTGGCTAGGGATAGAATCCTTTTAATCCTAAAATTAACAGTTTGTTAAAGTTCCTAAAGGTTCACATCTAAGGAAACTGTAGAATCACTGATTTAAAGTAATGAAAAGCAAAAGTCTTGCTTTATTGTTATCTGTCATGGGATAACAGCACAATAAACTATTTACTGTATGACATTCTGAAGCTCTTAATTCCAGTGTAAGGTGTTTGCTTGCTTGTTTGTTTATGATTCCAAAAGCCTTCATCACATGTATTAATGTGGGTTGTTCATGATGTACCGCAGTGCTGTGAGACTGCAAGTGCCTAAAGTAGCTTGTTTTTATTGTGTCTCTTACTAAAAGTGTGTCTTTATGTGAAACCATAAAGGTTGCTCCACAGCAGGAGTTCTTCTTCCTTATGAATAAATGAGAAGGCATGCTACCGGATTTATTGGATACTGAAATTATTTATAATTATTCACAGAACTTTGGGTCACCAGTCTCTTGTTCTTTACAGTGGTTACAGCCTGTGACATGGCAGGTGCAGCTATGTATGAGCTGGTGAGAGTGGGTCACAGCGAGCTGGTTGGAGAGATTATTCGATTGGAAGGCGACATGGCTACCATTCAGGTGTATGAAGAAACTTGTATCCTTTTTCTGTTCAGTTTCCTGCCACTTTCTGTGTGTCGGGGTTTAAGGGTTTAAGGCAAAAGTAGAAACAGTAATAACCAATAACTGCGTGAGTGATGTACATATCATAAAGTAATATTCAAGAAAGAGCTACTGGGAATTAGTGCTCTTGATTAAGAAACTGGAATTGCATTCTGAATTTTCATTGCTCTTTAACATTTGATGTCACAAAGTTCAGGGAGTACAGTTGCAAATTTATTTAGAAGATTTTATATTGCAGAGGAAAGCATAAATGGAATAATAATATTGGCTTATGTAGTTAAAATTACCTAGTCATGATTTTTTCAAAATTAATAAATATATATCATTCCACCATTCTCAATCTTTAATGAATGATATATTACAGCTTTAGCACTAAGAAGTCGTAGCTATTGGGTCGCTACTATGTTGACTTTTCTGCATAATTGCTATTTCCAGTTTTCTGTGAAAATAGAGGAGGGGCTGCAAGATGTCTGAACCCTGGAACTCGTGCAAAGGTGGAAGCAGAAAACTGAGGGTACAACGCTGTCCTATCCTTCCATGCCTGCACTCACACGCACACATGATAAACCAATGCTAGAAACATTTTTTCAATAAAAATGTAAAGAAATATTCTGTGATTCTCTGTAAGCTTCCCAGAGAGTTGCTCTTTTGGAAATTCATATATCTTTTAATTTAATTCTCAAGGTCAGCATTAATTCTTTGGGGTTTTAAGCAGATTTTGTTTTCTTACTCTTCTAACAAGCATTCTAGGAAGTAACTAGTTTCCCTGTAGGAGTAGTTGGTGCTAATGTAAAACAGAATTGAAGTCTCTGTGTGTTCGTGTGTGTGCAGGTACACATGCATGAGAGGACACACGTGACTGAAGATCAGAAGGTAACCTCATGTGCCACCCACATTTTTTTGAGACAAGAGCTCTCATTTTGCATGGAACTTGCCAAATAGGTTAGACTTGCTGGCTCTCCAGCCACAAGAATCCGATTCTGCCTATCCAGAGCTGAGATTGGAAGAATGTACTTTTTAACATGGTTGCTGGAGATTGGACTCAGATCCTCATGCTTGCAAGCACTTTAATAACTGATAGTAGAAAAAAATGTTAATGATGTAATCTAGAGAAAGGAATACTTTTTTGAGAAATTCTTTGAACTCATAGGTTTAATAAAATTCATATCAGATACTGATAATGAATATGCATGTTTTAGAGACCCTTCTACTATAATTCATAGATGTTCTTACTCCTTTTTTATAGCTACATATAATTCCAGCGTATAGGATTATCATGATTCTGTAATCAATAGTATATATTTTGATGATTTATAGTCTTTTAAAAATGTTACAGTGTAACCATTTTTAATTTTGAGAGATTTTTCTAAATTATTCTCAGTGAAAGTTTTATTAGTTGTACTGTCAACAAATGCTATAAAACAAGGAAGATTCACTATCAGTGCTCAACTTTAGACTCTTCTTTCTAAATCATCTCCTTAGCTCTCAAAATTTTTATTTTTTTTGTCCAAGTATCACTGTTGTTTATAGAAGACTGCTGTTTTGCAGTAGTATGTCCACAGTGAAGCAGTAAGGGAAAACTTTTGCTTCTGTTCTCCAACCTGTGACTCCTAAACTGCAGAGGCACTTAAACAGCTGCGGTCGGTAGACTTGGCAGTGCCCAGGATGTTCCAAGAACAGGAACGTTAAGATACTTCATCAGACATGACTAGCCACTTAAAGTATTCAGTTGCATTATATTCTTGTCACTGGCATCATGAATGTTTACAAGGCTGAGCTTTTGGTGGTTACCAGACTTAAAATCCAAGATGGTAGACATAAATATGCATTAGATTTCCAATCTTACTGAAAGTCATACAGTATCCAAAAAATACATACACCCTTCTCATCATTAGAATTGTGGTTATTTAGGAACGAAATTAATTCTTTTTGTTTCCAGTTTACTCATTATTCTTTCATTGATATCAGTTGTTAGGATATACGCATTTATTAAACTCTTTGGATATGATCATAGGTATATCTTTTGTCCTTAGACACTGTAAAATATTACTGAAATATCAAGTCTATGGGAAACCTTGGGAACTTGTATCTTATCTCCTTAAATGTCATGTCCCTTTTAAATGGTTACTTCTATTAATAGTATCTTCCAACTCTGTTTTACATTTTCCTCAACTGCTGTTTCTAGCCGGTGTCTCTGTTGGAGACCCTGTACTCCGCACTGGAAAGCCTCTCTCAGTAGAGCTTGGTCCTGGCATCATGGGAGCCATTTTTGATGGTATTCAGAGACCCCTGTCAGATATCAGCAATCAGACACAAAGTATCTACATTCCCAGAGGAGTAAATGTGTCTGCTCTTAGCAGAGATATCAAATGGGAGTTTACACCGAGCAAAAATCTACGGGTATGTCTGTGTAATGAGGAATTCCTAAAGTTGGTGAAAGACTAAAATGTGTATTTAGTCAACTATTTTATACTCTTAGCCTAAATAAGTATAAACCATGGATTACTGTCCAATTTTTAATGCACTTATTGTACATAGACTAATGCTTTATTTATGTTAGGCAAATGCAAAAGTAAGGGTAAGTCTACTTGGCTTATTCAAGTATTAAAATGTGAATGCATTTGTTCCTTAGGTTGGTAGTCATATCACTGGTGGGGATATTTACGGGATTGTCAATGAGAACTCACTCATCAAACACAAAATCATGTTACCCCCACGCAACAGAGGAAGTGTGACTTACATCGCACCACCTGGGCATTATGACGCCTCTGTAAGTACTACTTGGGTTTTGTCCCACACAACAACTTGTTCATATATGGAAGTTACCAGTTCCGTGTCCTAAAACCATTAAACATTTCTAATAATTTAAGGTTTTTTTATTTGTTTATTTATTCATTTACTTTCCTTATTTTTATGATGATAGGGAACAAATCAAGCCTTGCATATGCTAAGTAATCACTCTACCACTGAGCTGTGTAAATTTTTAAGAGTAATTTTGTTTTGACCTGTTCTTGAGAATACAAGAAACAGAATGTACCTTTTAAAAAAGAAGTATGATATTTTCCTATCTTTTTAACTGATGGATTTGCCTAAATCTCATATTCATTAGGATTAGAATGAACTTTGATTTTTAATTGTCAATTAGTTTCACATAATATAGATTGTGTGAATTATTACTTTTAAGTGCACTGTTGTTTTATTTCTGCTTAGTGGCCACACCTCAGCCTACTGATATTTTAACCACTGTCTGTGCTCCACAGCCCACAGTCTTACCCCACTGCCCACAAGGCCTGTTGGGATTTCAGGTTCCCCCCAAGCAACCAGAGTGGCTATTGTTTTATCTAAGTTGTTCTATTTTCAAGTAAGGACTTGAGGCAGGCGGTGGTGGCACACGCCTTTAATCCCAGCAACTCGGGAGGCAGAGGCAGGCGGATCTCTGTGAGTCAAGGCCAACCTGGTCTACAGTGAAAGTTCCAAGACAGGCCTCAAAGCTACAAAGAAACCTTGTCTTGAAAAACCAAAAAAAAAAAAAAATTAAAAAGAAAAAATAAGTACTTGGGAGTCAGATGTTGGGATGAAACCTGCTAGATCAGAGAAGCCAAGAAGCAACCAGCCAACCCAGCAAGAGGGTGAACCTCCCCTACACCATCCCAAACCTAAACGACTGTGAAACTCTTAAGTCCCTTCTTCCTCCTTCCTGTGTCTATCTATCCATATCCTGGATCCCCTGGCTCATTCTTGTCAACTAGTCACTGATACCGCCCTCTGATTCCAGGTTCATTTATTAACACCGTCTTGGAGTTTCACAGCACAATCAAATGTCTTGCACCAGTGAGTCATATATGGCTTAGTTAATTAATTTTATTTATGTCACGTAATGTCAGATACAATAGACTCAGCAGTCTTTGAATCTGAAGATAATTTATTGAGAAGACCATGATAACATGTAATAGCTCTCTAGTAAAATGCAAATAACCAGTTTTTCAAAAACTATTTGCCAAAAATAAGTGTGTGCTTTATAGCATACAGGGAACACACGTTGGTTTGGTATTCTGAGACACCTGTCTAGAGTTACTCACTAGCTTAAGAGACTCTCCCATTCCTAGTGGAGGAATTGCTGTAGAACAGACCATTCATGTGTTAAGCAAGCTACAGGTTTCTCCTGAAATTTGGAATTATTTGAGAATAATTGAAACAGTCTCAATGTTCATAGATGCTGTCATATTATCAGTTCTTTTTTAAATATATTAATAAAAGTTAATATTAAATTTTGGGTTGATTTGGTTTGGTTTTTTGATTTTTCGAGATAGAGTTTCTCTGTCAAGCTCTGGCTGTTCTGGAACTCCTTCTGTAGAGCAGGTTGGCCTCAAACTCAGAGATTTGACTGCCTCTGCCTCTCTAGTGCTGGGATTAAAGACATGTGCTATAGGCGGAGGCTGCTTGTTCGTCTCCTGGCTACCCAGACCCAAAATAATCACACAGGAACTGTATTATTACAACACTGCTTTACCTATTAGCTCACGCTTCTAATTGGCTAGCTCTTATATCTTAAATTAACCCATTTCTATTAATCTATGTATCACCACGTGGTTATGGCCTACCAGGTAAGGCTCTGTCCCAAGTCCAGCATCTATCTTCTGAGGAGGCCACATGGCTTCCCTCTGACTCCGCCTACTCTCTCCTCCTCTAGCTGCTTGGAATTCTTACCTTGCCCTATTCTGCACTGCTGTAGGCCCAAAGCAGCTTTATTCATCAACCAATGCTATTCACAGTATACAGTTTATGTAGCTGCTTGTTGTGTCATGTGCTCCTTTCCAGACACCTCTTACCACACTTTCTTATTAATCAGTGAACTAGTAGTACACCTAGGATAAAAAAGCATGGCCGTGTGTAAGACACAATAGGAAGTGTGCATCTTCCTTCTTGTTCATACCATGTTCTGTCCACAAGAGGAACTGGGGCTGCTCACATTTTGGGAGAACCATTCACAGATTTACCTATCCTTAGAATTCTACTGTTTTCGTCTTTTACAGGATGTTGTTCTGGAACTTGAATTTGAAGGTGTGAAGGAAAAGTTCAGCATGGTCCAAGTGTGGCCTGTGCGCCAGGTTCGGCCTGTCACAGAAAAGCTACCAGCAAACCATCCTTTGCTTACTGGCCAGAGAGTTCTTGATGCCCTTTTTCCGTAAGTCCTGTTTGCCCTCAAGCTACTTACTGTATGTATCTGTCTTTTCATAATCATTGCAGAATGAGTTCTCTGTATTTGATACTGTGATAGGTTTTATCTAGGCCAGGGTAACAATGGTGAATTAGGTACCTCTGTTGCCAATACTTAAGACTCCACAGTCACAAATAGCATTATTTTTAAAAACTTACTGAAAAATAAAATTTCCAGAAGATTATGTGGCAAAGCATATAACTATCCTTCCTAGAATTAATAGATTGGCTTTCTATTGACTGTTAATCTCTAAAATCAAATGGCCTCTGTATGCTGCCAACAGTAGGAATGTATAGTGTGCTCTTTTCTGTTTCCTTTGCATAGAAACCTTTTGTTTTCTTTTGCTAGACATGAGGCTTCTCTGTATTCTGCTGTGCTTTTTACAATGCCCTCACCATTTAGTTTCCAGAAAAGACTGGTTTCTTCCTCAACCTCACATCACTAAACTTATTTTTTAAAATAGCAGTATTCACAGTGACTGAGCAGGCACTCTGCCACTGACCTAAGTCCCTAGCCCTCCCGGCACTCTTACTGAGTCTCTTACTCTTCAAAGTTGCTTTTACTATTACTTTCCCATAGTGATCTTTGTCTTCTGACTCTTTCTGGTCATCTCCTCCCGACTCCATATCCTTCATTATTCAGATTAGACTCCACAAACTGATTCTTATTAATAGTTCCTAGTAGTGTAGAAAAGCTGTGTATTCTGTCAGACTCACCTGGAGAAATCCAGCTATGAGTCAGTCCAGCTATTTCCCTGTGCTTTGCACATATACTGAGAAAGACCAGATGATCTGTAGTAATGCATTTCTGCACACTCTGCTGTGCAACATCCTTCTGTCCCCGTTTGTGGTTCTCTGCTGCTCTCAGCAGCTTTTCATTTGGCTCTACATATTTCAAGTATTGAACTCCATTCCTCCTTCTTCCCCTTCCTCCTTCCATTTCCCACCACAAGCCCTTAGTGCATATTCCTGTCTGTATCTTCTTCCTTTCCCCTTTTGGAGTTTATCACATCTCTTGGCTCCCCCAAGAACCTCTCCCTCTTCTGCCTTTTTGTATAAGTATCCAATTTAGTGAAAAAGAAAAGAAGGGAAGAGGAGGGAAAAAGGTGTGTCTTATCATGTTTATCCTGTTCTGTTGATTGTTTTCCCCGCATCTTCTTGACCAAATTGGAAAGAAAACACTGGATACCACCACTCCTCTCACCCGTGCAGTTTCCCCCCTGCCCTTAGCATTGCTGTTCCCGTGAACTGGTCTCACTCGTGTCATCATTGGTCCTGCACTTGATCAATTTAAGAAATAAATTTCAAGCTTGGGGTGGTGGCACGCATCTTTAATCTCAGCACTCAGGGAGGCAGCAGCAAGCAGATCTCTGTGAGTTATAGGCCAGCCTGGTCTACAAGTGCTAGTTCAGTACAGCCAGGGCTACACAGAAAAACCCTATCCAAAAAAAAAAAGAAAGAAAGAAAAGAAACGAAAGGAAGTTCAGTGTTTTTAATTTCTCACAGCTTTGAGTATTTCTTGCCTTGCCATGAAACCCCGGCTCTCACCTGCTCACAACTCCTGTAAGCTTCAGTATTTCTTAGGCTTTTTCTCCTATAAACTCTGTCTTCATCCCATATCATACCTCTTTTAGGATGACCTTATGATTTCCTCTGACTACATTAACTTTATGGTAAGACGTAAATTTCCTAGGCCTTTTCTACCCCCTCAGGAAATATGCTGCAAATATTGTTTATAGTTTTAATCCACATGTTGCCTTTATATGAACAGACTTGCATAAGCATGAATGTCATTAGTGCTATTTTCATTTAGCTCTTCCTTGAGTGCCTTATATAATACATTTTCACTTTCCATCTACTGTAAATGATAGAGATATTTTACCTTGATAAAATTTTTGCTAATTTGCTAACTTGTTGTTTTTGAGACTGTCTCACTCTGTACGATATGTGATTCAAGGTAGCCTCCAATCATGGATCATCCTACTACCTCAGCCTTCCAAATGCTGGGGCTACAGGCGTGACCTACTGTGTCCATCTCTTCGTTGTTGTCTTTTAGGTGTGTTCAGGGAGGAACTACTGCTATCCCAGGTGCTTTTGGCTGTGGAAAGACAGTGATTTCACAGTCTCTGTCCAAGTACTCCAACAGCGACGTGATCATCTATGTAGGATGTGGTGAAAGAGGAAATGAGATGTCCGAAGTTCTTCGGGATTTCCCCGAGGTCAGTCTGTAGAAAACTTCAAATGATCCTCTAGAGAAAATACGGCTTATCAGCTGTCGTTGGCAATTAATAGTTTCATGCTGGGTAAAGAACAGTGCTTTCAGTCTTCAAGATGTTTTTGAAGAATTTTAAGTTAATATTTGTGATTAATTTGTATGTTTAAAGAAAAAGGAAATGAATTCTTCAGAGTTAAACACCTAAAAGTTTCTCATCTTTGTTCTCACTTGAGAGAAAAATAAGGATAAAACAATAAAGCATTTATATTTAGCTGGCTATGATGGCACATGCTTGTAATTCCTGCACTTTGGGAGGCAGAGCCAAGAGGATCAGTAGTTCAGGGCTAGCCTGAACTACATGAGAGTGTGTCTAAAAAAGAAACCAAACATTTGATTGTCTAAGCTTTACATGGGCGTGTGATCTAGGCTGCTGTGATAACATTTCCTTTTTCACAATATAATGGGTTTCCTTTGTTCTCTTGTAATTGTTCATTTGTCAGACAGCGCTGTGGGCCAGGGAAGAGGGCTTGGTGTGTTAGGGGGCATTATTTGGGAATTCTGACTAAAAGGATGAAACTTGAACAAGTTATAATGTTTTAAAGTGGGAGAGAAATTGGAATGTTAAAATGTTATACTTAGAAACTGGGGGATCACTAATGGATTTCATACCCTTAGCTCACTATGGAAGTTGATGGTAAAGTAGAGTCAATCATGAAGAGGACAGCACTGGTGGCCAATACCTCCAATATGCCTGTAGCTGCAAGAGAAGCCTCTATTTACACTGGTGAGTTAGGAGTTGGAATAAAAGAACTTAACAGCTCATTTAAAACACTAGCACCCATTTTTTTCCCTTTGCTTTTTTACAACTTCGTTCTAGACAAATCCCATCTAATCATATTGCTAGCTTTTAAGAAATATCTAAATGATTTATTATATGTATCATGAGAATAGGTGAGTATAAAAATTTTTTAAAGATTTTTATGTGTGTGTATAACATGTGTGTTTATGCTCAGAGGACAGAGGAAGGTATGAGATCCCCTAGAACTAGAGTTCAGGCAGTTGTGAGCTACCCAGCTAGGTCCTGTAGGCAGAACTCAGGTCCTCTGCAACAGCAGTGCAAGTTCTTAATCTTTGAGTAAGCCATCTCTCCAAACGTTAGATGGTTGTAGCCCGGATGGCATCGTTGTCTTCTTTACCTCTTCCTCTCCCTCACCTCCCCTACTGCCCCGGGTGGCATCGTCATCTTCTTTACCCCTACTCTCCCCTGCACCCCACCCCACCTTTTGCTGTTGTTCAGCATATCCAGGGCCTTGTGCATTCTAGACAAGTATTCATGAGCTATGTCCAAGCTTCCAGTTCTCTTAATGAGCATAAAGCAATACATTTGCCTTCTTTGTGATGATTCATCTTACTATTAGTTTATATTTTAACATTTTGTACTATGTTTAAATATGTTTGTGCCTCTAACTATTTTAAGGGGCATAAAAGATAAGAAATTTTGTATACTTGTACTAACCTTTGCTCTTTCAACCGTTCTGTTTAGCACCTTCATTTTCCATTTTCAGGAAATATTAACTTTGTGTTTTATTCTAAAACAATAGATCTAATGTTATGTAGACTTTGACTTTCCTATCTGGAGCCAGTGTTCCCTGTAGTTAGTTTCTTTCCTTATTTCTTGTTCAACTAAACCTTTCTTTTGGAAGTTTTTCTAAGAAAGACACATGGGGGCGCTGGAGAGATGGCTCAGTGGTTAAGAGCACTGCCTGCTCTTCCAAAGGTCCTGAGTTCAATTCCGAGCAATAACATGGTGGCTCACAACCATCAGTAATGAGATCTTGTGCCCTCTTCTGGCCTGCAAGCATATATGCAGGCAGAATACTGTATACATACATAATAAATAAATCTTAAAAAAAAAAAAGACACATGGAAATTTTTATTATTCTTGAACGTTTGCTTTTGCTTCTTAAGTCTCCATATTTTCTTTCTATTGCCTTTAAACATTAACTGTTTTCTGAATTAAAATTATTGAACTCATATTTTTGTAGCCTGGTAGTTTTTACTAATATATGTTTACTTTCATAGATTTCATGATTTATGATCTACTGGGTCTATATAGTAACATTTTTCTTCTTCGTGGAAAAGCAGGCTTCTTTTCTGAAGTAGAAGGAATGCCTGTCCAAACCTTAACAGTGGTTTGGCTGGGTATAAAATTCTTAGATCAATATTATTTTGCCTGAGAACACTTACTCAAGCATCACATACATATTGGGGACAAAGTATAAAACTGTTTCTCCCCCTTTTAGAGGTGACTTTTTTCTTGGTCCAAGGAATTTCTCTTTAAGTTTGAAGTCTCAGCTTTTTCAGGACATGAGGCAGTATTGATAACTTTGAGACTTCTCAGTCTCTGAGTATATCTTTTATTTGGAAGAACTTTTCGGTTTTTGAGACAGGGTTTCTCTGTGTAACAGCTCTAGCTGTCCTGGAACTAGTTCTGTAGACCAGGCTGGCCTCACAGAGATCTACCTGCCTCTGCTTCCTGAGTGCTAGGATTAAGTGCATGCTCCACCACTGCCCAACTTGGAAAGACTTTTGAAAATTGTATCTGAAACCTTTTCTTCCACTAGACATACTGAATCTCCTTCCTCTGTTTTCTACCT